>CM070106.1:16492755-16802755 GCA_036178185.1 Liparis tanakae
ATCACTCCAACGCTGTCTTTCAATGAGATTTGGTGCCCAGTAGCTTTGCAGGGAGCCGCAGGATTTATTTGAAATGACAACTAACGGTCACGCAAAAGCTAAACATGAGTTTTAGTGCGCATTGATATGGAACGCTCCCCTGTAAACAGGCCGTACTGTACATTATGGGCTGAATATAACACACCCCGTGACTCACTCTCAACCAATCAGAATGCTTGATTTCATCTACCCGTATTATAAAATCCAATAGCAGATGATCATAATTAACAAGATAATCCACGGGCACTAGGACCTTGGGGAAGCTGCTGCACTGGCTTTCTCACTCTGACAAGTAACGTCTCTCATCAATGACAGTCAGGCTTACAGCCAATGAGGTTAGCTCAAAGTTAACAATTCACCGAGTGAACTGTAAGTCCAAGTAGTTACAGAATGTGGCTGTATATATAATATCTAATATCTAATATCATATATTGGTAGTTGTTAATGATTGTTACCTGCTTACATTTACAGTAGCTTTATTTGAGACAAATGAAAGGGGAACGTAGAAACAGCCTCCAGTGAGCGAGAGTGTGAACGAGCAAATTTAAAATACAAGAAATAACTTTAACAAATAACCATCTCTCTATTCTTTGCATTAGTATATATTATAATATATTTTTCCATTGAATTATATATTTGACACTGAACTAGTTCATCTTTATCGCAGTGACAGAGTCTAAGTGAGCATAACATATCACTATGACCCTAAAATGTGGTTTCTAACAATGGATATCCGTCCCTGTGAGCCCCACAAGGCCCGCAGCTCGTCTAGTTGCTGCCATGTTGTACAATCTGTTTGGTGCCGGTCATGTCAGGAGCTGCTTAGAGGAGCAGTGGTGATGTGGGGCTTCCTAGTGGGGAAGTTGCACATTGCAAAAAAACTAAAAACCCTCTGCTCAGGACAGAAGTTTATAATTAGCTGTTTAAAAAAAATAATCCCATTCTTTATGTGTGGTTTGCAACATAATTAATATTTAATTGTTATGATTCGACACTTTATTTTATACGTATTCTATTTCAACATCACTAATCATTATTTTACTTTTTGATTGATTTTCTGATAAACTTTGGTCGAGTGCTTTTGTTCCGATTATTTTTCTTCGGCCCACTTATGACTCGCTGAATTTACGATGGAAACAAAAGTTTGCACCGTAACTCCTCCCTCAAAGTTGCACGCACATGCAACAAAATACATCAAAACGTGCGGCCTGATCGGGAAATGTGTGCCATGACTTATCTAAGAGATTCTCTTGGCCGTTTTCCTGGAAAACAAACAAAATGGCGTCGACTTTTTTCGGCGTGAGAAGAGCAAAAGAAAGAATCGTTGGGGCCAAAGTTTTAATTGTTGGCCAAATTAGTATTTTGATAGCTAGCAGTTTAAATGAAATTCTTTTTAAAGTTTGGAAATAATGTTATGACCGTGTCTGACTTTACAATGGGTGTTTATTGTGCAGCTCAGAGTATGTGATGTCATCGCCAGAGAGAAAAGGAGCAACAGAATCTTGTGAATAATGTTTTTAATTTCACCTATTATTTTTTATTCTTATTCTTGTTTTCACAATGTGTAGACGACTTCTCCACATGAAAGATTGATACGGCAACTACATGCCTACTTACACATGGCATGTGCCAATGTCATCACATTTGATCGATACCTCAGTCAATACTTCGATGCTCAAAGCTAATCAGGAGAGCCTGAGCTGCTGTGAGCTATTTCATCGATTTGATTTGTCCATGAAACACGCATGGGTCTTTTATTGTGAAAGGTAAGAACAGAAGGAGAGGGTCTGGAGTAATAAAGGTTACTGTTACTGCTACTGAATGACGTGATTGGTTGAAGTCTTTTACCAAATAATATTTGTTATGTTTGAAAGTATTCATGACAAAAATACTGACTTGCTGAACTTGTCTGTTCAGTTTGAGGGTGTGAACACCAACTTATTCAGACATGTATTTTATGGGGATCGGCAGATGCTAATTATAGCATTGAGATGATAAGATGAATCATCATTGAAAGAAGGTACAACTCTGTGGCTCTGGAACACGTCATGAATTTGACGTTGACCTTCCTTTAGACCTTCCTTTAGAACTGATAAAGAAGATGCCCAATGCTACAACATATTTCATATTGTTGTGGGAAGGATATTTTCTCTGGAGCTACTCATTTTAATACAGGTTAGTGTAAGTTCAGTTCACCACCAACAGTGTTGAGCCTCCAAGAGGCAGCAACCGACCTCATCACCACTCGCCCTCTCTGATGTCACAATAGAGGTAAGTTATTTATGTTTAGTGTAGCCATCAATGGCCAAACGTAGACAACGCATTGCTGATGGTGAGTTGGTTGTATATGAGTAGAATCAGGAACAACCGTCTGAATCATGTTTGAAAGAGTGATTTACCCTCTAGTGTGTATGTTGTGGAGTAAAAGGAAAAACTTCCCAAAGCGAGAGGATGACGTTCAGAATTCTTTGTGTGCATTATCTTTGTCGTGATTGAAGTAATACATTTAGGAAATTCAGGAACAGTGGTGAAGTCTTTTAAATATGATCGGTAACTCCTGTGTTTCAGGATTGTTACGCTTATTTTACACAAATAATATTGCTGCCTCAAATATTCAATATAATAAACAGAACCCGAGTGGCAAGCTCAACAGACTTGATTTTATTTCCTGTTGGTGTGACTCAGACCAATTACACCAACGTGAACACCACTCTGAAGGTGGTGCTGGTTCTCCTGAGGGTTCCTCCGTCCTCCTGAAGAGTTGGTGCTGCTACACGTAGACACACTAGAGAAGACATAGTGGTAGATTGACGAAAGGTTCATGACATCTGACCAGGAAATCAAAACTTATTATTATCATCTGCAGAAGAAAAGATAACATTCTTCTGGAAAGAATGTAATTCAACAGCATTCTACGTGATGTAAAAATAGATATTATTTCCACACCTTAAAAAACAAAGAGCATCACTGTCATTGCTTGTGAAATGTCATCGTACCTGCTTTGTATGTATAAAAGGTTTGATCGGCTCAGTAAGGACGACAAACAGCAACCAGCAGACAGCTGAGCATCAACCAGAGAAACGCTGTAAGTTTGACTTTTATTAGATTTGTCTGATTTCAATGACTAAGTTGTGTTTTCTGCCTTTCTTCAGGTCTAACATCATAACATTATACATGTGTTCATTATCACTGGTTTTAGGGTATATTTGAACTTACAAGTGTATTGATTGACAAATAAGTCTGTCTTTTGACTAATCTATGTCAATGGTATCAGTTTTAACAGATGACAAAGTATCATTGTAGTAAAGATAATAAAATAAAGTAGTGGAACTAATAACACCATTTAAAACATTAGGGTACTGATGACATGATATTTTGGTAGATCAGAGATTTTGACTAATGCTTGTCAATAACAGTATATTAATTAATACTAATTATCGTCAATAATTACAGATCTTAAGGATAATTTAAATGGCATTACTAAACTTAAACTAACAAAAGCCTGCTTTTTATTCATTTACCAGAAAAGCAACTTTCCATGATCATGAGGATGAAGATCTGTATCATCCTACTTCTGTGTGTTGGTAAGTTTCATTGATTGATTCACAAAAGGAAATGCTGTAAATATGTTAAAATAAAGAATCAATATTCGAAAGGTTTAATCATTTCAACCATTACGTTGCTGAACAGCATCAGGCAACGCACAGAGCGCAACAACCACGGCTGCACCAACAACTACAGCAGAATCGGCAGCAGCAGCAGCAGCAGCAGCAACAGCAGCAGCAGCTTCAGCATCAGCAGCAGCGACAGCAGCAGCAGCAGCTTCAGCAGCAGCAACAACAGCAGCAGCAGCAGCAGAAGCTGCACCAGCAGTAGCAGCAGCGGCATCGGAAGCAGCAGCAGCAGCGGTAGCGGCAGCAGAAGCAGCAGCAGCAGCAGCAGCAACAGCAGAAATAGCATTATCAGGAGCAGGAGTAGCAGTAGAAGCAGCACCAGTTGCAGCAGCCGCAGCAGCAACAGCAGTAGCAGAAGCAGCAGCTGTTGCAAGAACAGCAGCAGCATCAGCAGCAGCATCAGCAGCATCAGCAGCAACTGCAGCAGAAGAAGCAGTAGCAGCAGCAACAGCAGCACCATTAGCAGCAGCATCAGCAGCAGCAGCATCATCAGCAGCGGCTACAGCAGCAGCAGCAACAGCAGCTGCTGCAGCAACAGCAACATCAACAGCAGAAACAGCAGCATCAGCATCAACACCAGCCGCAGCAGCAACGGCAGCAGCAGGAGCGGAAACAGCAGCAACAGCAGCAGCAACAACAGCAGCAACAGCAGTAACAGCAGCAGAAGCAGCAGTAGCATCAGCAGCAGCAGCGGCAGCACCAGCTGCATCAGCAACGGCAGCAACAGAAGCAGCATCAGCTGCAGCAACAGCAGCAAAAGAAGCAGCAGCAGCAGCAACAGAAGCAGCAACAGCAGCAGCAGCAGCAGCAGCAGCAGCAGCAGCAACAAATGCTTCTTCCTCTGCAGTCATCACCAAAACAAGTTTCCTTTTGGTCGTCTCAATTGTTACAGCAGTTATTTGTATTTAACAAGTGGAGTGGAACAAGAGACTAAATATTACAACTAGGGCTGGGCAACGATTAACATTTTTAATCGCGATTAATTGCATGATTTCCCCGATTAATCGCTTTTGTATACGCAAAATCCAATAATTCATTCAAAAGTAGTTTATAACGCACTTCTATTTTAAATGTTGTGCCATATGAATGAAAGAGCCATAACATGTGTTGTCCTGTTAGAGAGACACCAGAAAACACTTTCAGGGCAGTTTGTCAACTCCTAGAACTTGACACTTATTTTAAATGTTGTTAGGTTCTGTGTGTTTCCTGTTTTATGTTGAAGTCTCTGATTGTTTCCTGTTTCCCTGCTCTTTCCTCCCTGTGCTTGTTTGATTGTTCCCTGATTGTTTCCACCTGTGTCTCGTTCCCGTGTGTATTTAGTCTGTGTCTTTCTGTGTGTCCGGTCTCGGATTGTTTTTGTTCATCAGTGGTGTGTTGTCCGTGTTCCTGTGTGGAATAAATCTGTTTTTGTGCGAGAAACTTTTTGCGTTTGGGTCCTCTGTCACCACGATCCGTAACAGAACAATCCGAGCAAGCAATGGACCCAGCATTGAGTGCAGCCTATTTATTCGGGCCGCTGTACCCGTCTGTCGGTCATCCCGGCTCTCCGCCGGTCTACCAGCCCAAGCCGCTGCAGCCCGCCTACCAACCACTCCACGGTTCGATGGAGAGGCTGTTTCGTCAGCAGGCAGCAATAGCAGCCCAGCAAGCCCAGAATGAACTCTTGCTGCAGGCCTTGAAGGGGGCAGGCACCACCCAGCCCGTTTTTCCTGTCCCCGATGTCCCAGTCCCCTGTGTTACGGATCCAGTCCCTGCGGTTCCAATCCCCGGTGTGCCGCCGCCGGTTCTAGCTCCCAGGGTTCGAGTCCCCAGTGTTCCGTTGCCGGTTCCAGTCCCCGAAGTTCCAGTCCCCAAGGTCAGAGTCCCCGGTGTTCCGTCGCAGGTTCCTGTCCCCGAGGTTCCGGGTCCAGTCGCTGTTGTCCCGCCCGGCCCCGGTTCCCCGTGACCCATCCCGACCAGTTCCGGTTCCCCGTGTCCAGTCCAGTCCAGCCCCGGTTTCCCGTGTCCTGTCCAGTCCAGTCCCGGTTCCCCGTGACCCCTCCTTTTTATCCCCGGTTCCCCCTGTCTCTTCGACTGGTCCAGGTCCACTAGCTCCACGTTCCTGTCCTCCGGCGCGTCCCTCGGCCGGTTGGTCGTCCGCCCCCCGGACTCCGTCCGCCAGACCCTTGGTCCCTCCACCCACCCGTTTTGAACATTTTGGACGTCTGGAAGCCGTCCTTAGAGGGGGGGGTACTATTAGGTTCTGTGTGTTTCCTGTTTTATGTTGAAGTCTCTGATTGTTTCCTGTTTCCCTGCTCTTTCCTCCCTGTGCTTGTTTGATTGTTTCCACCTGTGTCTCGTTCCCGTGTGTATTTAGTCTGTGTCTTTCTGTGTGTCCGGTCTCGGATTGTTTTTGTTCATCAGTGGTGTGTTGTCCGTGTTCCTGTGTGGAATAAATCTGTTTTTGTGCGAGAAACTTTTTTGCGTTTGGGTCCTCTGTCACCACGATCCGTAACAAATGTTCTGCCATATGAACTAAAGTGCCAAAAAATCTGTTGTGCAAACAAACACTTAACATCAGCATGTGTATATAGTAAAGTTAAATCAAATAAATACTCTGTGTAAAACTCAACTTAAACAATGGTATCAAAACAAACAAGTTTGACACTGCAGGGCATTAATGTTAGAGTGGTGAAGCACCAAACATGTGATTACATTTACGTAAACTAGAAAACGACGGTCTGCCGAAGCCTCGCTCCACTGGGTGTTGGTTGTATGATTTGCGGCATCAACGGTGTGTTCATTTAAATGATATGTAAGACTGGAGGTACTCTGGTGATGAGACGATTCCTCTCGGCAGTGGTTACATACGACTTTGTTTCTGTCGACTCCGACGTCTTTAAGAATTAAAGGAGAGGTATTATGCCATATTTCCACAAGTTAATATGGTTCTTTGGGGTCTTAATGTAATGTTTGTACTATATTTTGGTCAAAATACCACAAGAATCGTTTCAAACAGCACCCTCTTACCCTGTCAAAAACACCTCCCCACAGACTGAGCTGTTTTGAGTGGACGTTCCTTTAAATGCAAATGAGCCCGCTCCCTCCTCCCCTCTCCCCCGCTCCCTACTGCTCCCCCCTCCCCCCTCCTCCACGAGACGCGCCTAGCTGCTGCGCGCGCAGCTAGCCACGGCTACTGCAGATGAATAGAGTCGTGAAACCTTATCGATTTGAACCAGTCAGACCCCGAAAAAGAAGAGGCTCCCAAACAAGTTCGAGAAACTAGGGCTAAACATGACGTTTCTGAATGGTGAGTTAACTTTGTCACTTCTACATGGTTTTCTTTGTACATTCGTTGGATAAGGTCTGTCTTGTATGTAGCAAATACAGTGTGTTTATGTAAGTAACGGGAACGCCATAAATATATAAATGCCACATTAGTAAAGTTCCATCTGTAGACTAAAGTGTCATCTGACAACACTAAGTGACCAAGCAGGGGCGGGGGTAACATTTTTACCTCCATTAATTAGCATTTAAACCTTGTTTACTTATTAAATCGTTGTATTTGATGACTTATGACTTGTTTGCAATATGAACACAACTCTCAAATAGACTTTACCTACAAATGTCACTTTTTATAACTTTGTTTATACAGGTGTATTTGTGACAAGTGTGATGAAATGCCACGGAGCTTGAGCATGTATGCTGCAGGGAGATACCACAGGTAGTGTGAATTCATTTTGAATAGCACTGTAAATATGCAGTCATCATCTGCTTTGTATTCCATGTCACTTTCAATATTCAAGGTTACAAGACTACTGCAGCTTCAAAACCCACCTACATGCATGGTTGATCATCCAGGCCTTGAACCTGTTTGACTGAGGAAAAAAAAATACAATAAATTACCTTTCCCTCTGTATTACTTTGCTAACTGCTCATTTTACAAATGTTGACATGTTTATCAAACACTAAAGGCTCACAAAACTGTTTCTATACACTTTTATTGTCAGAAAGAATGCCACAAAGCTTTTTAAACATTATTAAATGTAATGGCTGGTACATATGTAAAAATATATAATAAAAACATTGATTACCAAATTACACTTTGTGCCATCTG
This sequence comes from Liparis tanakae, assembly GCA_036178185.1. Classification (NCBI taxonomy): domain Eukaryota; kingdom Metazoa; phylum Chordata; class Actinopteri; order Perciformes; family Liparidae; genus Liparis; species Liparis tanakae. The sequence continues at coordinate 16,500,565 of CM070106.1, forward strand.
TAACCATACTGTAAACAAATGAATACTTTATAAATGTGTATCACCTTTTATTCCCTTACACAATGTAAACTTTGCTTAGACGTTACAGGTATTTGGCGTACAGAAGCTTCGTCAGCGGGTGTTGGGGCTATCTGGGCCGGATCCGGGTGGTCCTGCCGTCCTGCGTCCTGCTCCAGATACGAAGAGTGTTCCCTGATGCTCGAGGAAGGTATACGGGGTTCAGACCTGCCCTCGATTGAACCTCGACACATAGCTGGCTATAACTTCCCCCGCTTGTCAGGTTTCTCAAACTGGGCAGAGAGACTCGCGCGGGTATTGGGATCTTCAGCACCTCATTCACATATGGGGACGGGTCCTGAAAAACCTTGTGAGAGATGAGGTCCAAGAGGTTATCCACGTACTCTGTAATACAAAAAAGAAATCCCAAACTGTTACATTGTAATTATTATGTTATTATTCAATTTATTATGAAAACCATTTAAAGACAGCAGTTGATGTATATGCTATTTAAGCTTCTCATACTGTTTGTACATTGTTTGACTTGGTGGAATTTTAAATAAAGCCTGTGACTCACGGAAGGTTGGCTCTGCTTTCACCGGCTTTACAGTGCACTCCCCCTTCTTATATTTTGGGAAGTTCACGTTAAATAGCAGCTCACCAGCTAAACTTCTTGCTTGGGGACGCCCGGTAGAGTCTTCGGGGAGAAAATAATACTTATAAGAGCATGTGTGTATAATACATAATAGGTATACATGTCTTTGAACAAAAATTATCGTACCGTTACCTGCATAACATTCCGAGAAAAGGAAAGACGAGGTCTGGTAGTGAGGGCTCAGCTTCCCCACATCTTTCAGAACCCTCTTGTTGGGCAACACCTTCTCTAATCTGCTGGTGCTCCTGTAATAATTTTTTTTTTTTTTTTTTTAAATGGGGAAAACATAACTAGTGATTACTGTTTGTTATATATATATATATATATATATATATATATATATATATATATATATATATATATATATATATATATATATATATATATATACATACATACATATACATATACATACATATACACACAAACATATCATACATGTATATGAACACAAGCCTTAAACTTGCAATGAAAATTGGGTGAACATAGCTGCTGTTTATGTTACTCACCTGAACCAGCTGAAGATCAATAGTGTTGTTCGTCAGGTCCATCACCGTGTAACTGCCAAACTTGGCACAATGTCCTTCAAAAATAGATGTTATTATTTTACTTCATATGTAATTTCACATGTCATTGCATGATATTTTGTTTTCTTAGTAGCCCTTTGTCTGTAGATACAAATAGTGTAGATACAAATGAACACGTATATAATTTCACTTCAGAAAATTCAGATGATAATATTCCATGTTCAATTGATTACGACAAGAAAATTAAGTTGTGAATTATACTACATGATACTAATGCACACTTCTAACTGCTACACCTATTTACACCAGCTTAGCACCCCTCTACACCCCAACACGAAGATGTTTAACAGAGGAATGTGTTTTGGGATAAAATAACTATTTTATATATGCTAGAGCAGCTAGACACTACGTATGTATACGTGGAAAAGTAAATACAGTCCATAAACATCCACACGAACTACTGTGCCAGTAGGCATCGTGTTGTTTGCGGGAGGCACCATTATACCCATGTGAACGTAAATTATGACACAAACTACCGAATATAAACGGGTGCACATAACTTTTTCGGTGAGTTACTCAGCGAGTACCGAGAGATGGCGTTTGGTACTCACTCCATATGTAGCGTCAGCTGTTGTGCTGCCGGAGCTCTGCGCGCGAGCGAGAGGGGGTGCAAGTGACTTCTTGCGCGCACACGCCAAGCTCTACGGGGCGCGAGACGTGTTAACGCGACACTGACATTCATTTTTAATAACTTGTTTTAATAACTTGCCGCTGTAGAGACGATCAACATCAGATCGCTCAGGTACGCAAAGGCGCGGAGGAACACAAGCGGCAGTACGCATTGTGGATTATTTTCATGCACGAGTACCTGCGTACCAGTTATGTGCACCCCTGTATATAAAACATCCACACGGCGTAGGCATCGTGTTGTTTGCGGAATTACAGATACAAGGACTACTTTTCCCCCCAACCACTACATGCTAGCCCCTCACACACAACACAACATGCTAACGTTGCTAACCTCCAGACAAAATACCTAAAAGAAGCAAATAGGCTACCAGAATTATTTTAAAACAAAAATACTTACATTTCCCTCGTCGTCAGTCCTGCGACGGATAGATGGCACCGATCCCCCTTTCAATATAAACCTTCCAGCGAGTCCAGTGTTACATTGGCTCAGGTCGGCAAAACAGACCAATTCAAAGTGGTTAGCACGCCGCACACTAACAGACATTTGCCAACTCTGGCAGGAAGATTGCCTTCAAATATGAAATCAATCCATTTCACTCTTGTGTCCTCTGAAGCTGGAGCCGCATGAAGGCTTTTGTGCTCATCTGTGCAGCCGACCACTGAGCATCTTGGTTGCCGACGATTCATGCTGGTAGCTAGCATGAATAGCTAGCGTATCCAAGTGTTTCCAAAGCTTGCGAGAACGGAATGACGGCAGGTGACCGAACCGACTTTATACTGGGTGGGTGGAGTGGTGGTGGGGGGCGGTCCAAATGCATCTAGCCAGACTCCCTTACATGGGCACATGTAATATTCTACGTAGGATATTGTCGTGATCTTATTCGACGCACTCAAGCAGATCGTTACTGACATAGCGGAACAACAACAAGCGGCCTGAATTGTTTTTTTCCAGAGTTTGTGTGTTGGGAAACATGCCAGATACCCAAATTAACATATATAAGCACTAAAAAAGTGGAATTATCATAATAGGGCCCCTTTAAAAAATCTACGCACTCTTCTCCATGTTGTTAAAACATAAATTACTTTCTTTTCCGGTTCCGCAGCAATCAGTAGCAGACTTTTACAAAATAAAAGCCTGTCAGCAACAAACTTTTACAATAATAAAATCTGCGTTAAGGCACGATTAACGCGTTAACGTGCCCAGCCCTAATTACAACATGTAGATGCTTTACACATCATGTATGATTAATGAAGAGGCTCAAGGATTTTATTTAATTTATTGTCATTATTTAACATGCATGCCTGTTTGTCTATTGTTTGCACATTAACTATTAGGATGGTGTAATTGTGATTCACATTCTTTACAAATAATACACTGATATTATGATAACGCTGTGATATTATGCACTAAATCACGTTAACGTTGACTGTGAACCAAGTGAGCCACAGACTGTGTGGACACAACATAAACAGCTATCACATGTTATACTCAATATCCATGTGTCAGCTCCTTATGTCTGATTGCATTGAAGACATGTCATGAATCTGAACACTGCTGCATACTGTGACTGTTCTGCCGTTTGCATTTGAATATCCAATGTTTGAATGTCATGTACGATATTTAACTTATAAAAGTATGAAATACAAAGAACCAGAGTGTTTTATGTTTGTTTATGATTTGGCATTGTCCTTATGTTTACATCTTTTGGGAGTTTGTTTGTGTCTGGGCATCTCATCAAGCACATTTTCTTAAACATTTTCTAATAAATAGTTAAGAAAAAAGTTAACTTTTTAAAATCACAAGCCAATTGTGAAAATGTTGTTGACTAAGGAAGACCACACCAGCAGTGATATGGGTTCACAGTTGGTTTATTGTGAGATACATGAATGAAGGGATGATTATGTCTGGAACAAGAAGGGTCGTGAAGAGCGGGTTGGAGGGGTGCTCTTGGAGACTGCTGGCGTCTGCTGGTTAGAGGGAACGGCGGGGTGGAGACTCGTGGGTGGGGGTGGTCTCTTCTGAAGCTCTGGCGGTGCAGAATCCCCAAAAGATGGCTTAATGAAAAGCGTGCTTGCCCGTTACGAGTGTTGTTAGGTAGGAGCGGGTATCACAGAGGTAAGCGAGGGAGGACCGTGGCCAAGCGTCTAAAGATGTGGTTTCTAAGAGGTTTGGCTGGCGTCGAGAGTTTAAGTAGGCATAGTTAGGGTGATAGGGATGGGTATCGTGTGGGTTTTTTCCGATACCGGTGCTAAACCGGTACTTTTAAAACGATTCTGGTGCCTAAACGGTGCCTGAACCGATACTTTTTCTTTTTAAACGCACAATGAGGACATTAAAAACCTCTTTGGCCATATTCCCTGTAGAAGCAGTTTTCATGGAGCACTGACAAACAACGGATATCAGACTGTTAACATACACAATATATCTCCATTATATGATGTGATATGTCATGTGCAGACCTTATAGGGTTAATCCTGTCACTGTGTTGATGGGCAAAGAGAACAACCAATCAGAGGTCCTGAAGATGACATGTGACATAAAGTTTCGCTTCTGATAGCGAGAGTTACACTGAAACAAAGTCATGCCCCGCGGTCTTCATTCCTCCGTAATTATATTCCCGGTAACACCGGGTATACGGCCGGGACCGCTGTACACCAACACATCTGCTAGCAGACTGTCATGCTCGTAGCTCGTAGCTAGCGCGAGCTACGAGCTAACTTAAACATGGTTATAATGGCAAATGTATTATTGCTTGGCCTACTTTTATGAATGCAAGACTTGCAATCAACGTTAGATTACTAATCTGAGTTCAGGCTGCTCTTTTATTCATCGGTCTCCCCGCGTCCAGCCTGACGCTGGTTCACGTAGTCACACACGGCGCATGCCTCCGCTCTCAAAGTTAAATGAAACCACATTGGCCCCGGTTTCCGGTACCCAACCGTAGTCATGACGCCATGAGTCTAGTCAAAAGACAAAGGTGAGTTGAGGTAGACGGAATTGTTGCTCTTGCAGAGTTTAGGGTGATGGATGATGTCGGTGGGACGGAGATGTCGAGGTGGTAAACTGGAGGATGCGGGAGGCCGAAGCCAGGGAGACGATGGACTCTAGTACTTGGCTGTGCAGAGAAAGCACTAGCCTAAGCTCCAAGTGTGGCTGTGTGGGGAACTGAAGTGGGAGGCAGACTGTTGTGTGTGCAGTTGGTTCGTCTTTATGGAGCCCGCTGCTGCGTGGCTGTGCGTTTGTGGGTTGAGGCTGATGCAGAACCCCAAAAGAGTGGATGTCTCTTTCTACGACGCGACAAGGTTACTATGCGTTCGATGCGTATGATGAAAAAGTTTCCTGTTATTGGGACGGTCAGAGAATGATGACGATGAGACTACTGAAAGCGCAGAGTCGGATGGTAGAATAATGGTAGTGGGGTGAGGAAAGGTAGAGGCCTTTGTAGTAGCGATTTGACGGCTTGTGAAGGTAGTGGTGGATGGTGGGATCACGGTACGGGTGTGAGCAGGATCCTTGAAGACCCTGGGGAGAGAAGTTACTCGCGATTTGAGTACGCCCAGGAGAGGATGACCGGTGGGGTCAGGGTTCGGATGCAACCGCAGTCCGAGGAACCTGTGAAAGGACGAAGCAACGAGGACGGGATCAGGCGAGGTTAGTAGTGTACATTAGTTCAGTGTTTCTCAAATGGGGGTCCGCGTACCCCTGGGGGTACGTGAAGGAACTCCAGGGGGTACGTGAGATTTAAAAAAAATCTATTTAAAATTAGCATCCAATTAAAAATCCTTTAAAAATAGTTATTTAACAAATATTAAATAAAATACAAGTGTAAGTTCATAAACTTACGTAGGTAATTTAATTATCGTAAAAACCCAGAGTCCCCCCTCACCATATCAGGATGGTTTGACCCAACATCACGGGTGAGCCCTTTCCACAGGAAAGGATGTGGGGATGAGGGATGTAGGGATGGGGTCGAGGGGTAAGAAGTAAGGGAGTTGGAGGGGTTAGATGGATGAGAGAGAGAGGGAGAAGGTCGGCGGCTTACTGGTGTCCCGGTAGCTGGTGGGAATGTCGCCGCTGAGACGAAGAGGGCGTGAATAGGTGCAACGTGTTTAAGTAACGACGGCTCGAGTGATTGGCTGAGTGAGGGGCGTGGTCTACCCTACTGAAGTATTTTCTGTAAAACCTCATTTAATTTTCCATATAAAGCTGGACTTTTATATTGGATAATATAATAAACTGAATACATTTGAATTCTTTACAACTTTGTTTACCATTAAAAATTACTGGTAGAGAAAAAGATAAGAGGACACTTAAAAATATATCAAATATGAGACAAATGCAAATCCATAAAGGCAATAAGGTCATTGTTTTCTTTGCTAACTTCTCAATAGTAACTTAGAATGACACTTTAACTCTAAATTTCCCACCACTTTTACAAGCTTGTCAACAATTCTGTTTCCGTCTTCCTGCGGGTTTAATATTATTCTTAATCCCGTACAAAAGTTTGCATCATAACTCCTCCCTCAAAGTTGTACGCACATGCGTCAAAATACATCAAAACGTGCGGCCTGATCGGGAAATGTGTGCCATGACTTATCTAAGAGATTGGCTCTGCCGTTTTCCTGGAGCACCTTCCTCCTCCTCTCCTCCTCCCCTCTCCGCTCATCTCCTCCTCCTCCTCTCCTCCCCTCTCCTCTTCCTCCTCCTCCTCCCCTCTCCTCCTCTCCTCCCCTCTCCTCCTCTCCTCCTCCCTCTCCTCCTCCCCTCTGCTCTCCTCCTCCTCTCCTCCTCTTCTCCTGCCCTCTCTCTCCTCCTCTCCTCCTCTCTTCTCTCCTCCTCCCTCCCTCCTCCTCCTCCTCCTCTCTCTCCTCTCCCTCCTCTCCTCTCCTCTCCCCTCCCTCCCTCTCTCTCTCCTCCTCCTCTCCTCTCCTCCTCCTCTCCTCTCCCTCTCCTCCCTCTCTCCTCCCTCTCCTCCCCTCCTCCCCTCTCCTCCTCTCTCTCCCCTCCCCTCCTCCCTCTCTCCTCCTCCTCTCCCTCTCCTCTCCTCTCTCTCTCTCCTCCTCCCCTCCCTCCCCTCCTCCTCCTCTCTCTCCTCCCCTCTCCTCTCCTCTCCTCCTCCCTCCTTCTCTCCTCCTCCCTCTCCCTCTCTCCCTCCTCTCTCCCTCCTCCTCTCCTCCCCTCTCCTCTCCTCTCTCCTCCTCTCCTCCTCTCCTTCCTCCCTCCCTCTCTCCTCTCCTCTCCTCTCCCCTCCTCTTCTCCTCTCCTCTCCTCTCCTCTCCTCCCTCCTCCCTCCCTCCCCTCCTCTCCTCTCCCCTCTCCTCCTCTCCTCTCCTCTCCTCTCCTCTCTTCTCCTCCCCTCTCCTTTCCTATCCTCTCCTCCTTCTCCCCTCTCTCTCCTCTCCTCTCCTCCCCTCTCCTCTCCTCTTCCTCCTCCTCTCCTCCTCCCCTCTCCGCTCATCTCCTCCTCCCCTCTCCTCTCCTCTCCTCCCTCCTCCTCTCCTCCCCTCTCCTCCCCTCTCCTCTCCTCCTCCCCTCTCCTCCTCCCCTCCTCCTCTCCTCCCCTCCCTCTCCTCCTCCCCTCTCCCTCCCTCTCCTCTCTCCTCTCCTCCTCCTCTCCCCTCTCCTCTCTCTCCCCCTCTCCCCTCTCCCCTCTCCTCCCTCCCTCTCCTCTCCCTCTCTCTCTCTCCTCCCTCCTCCTCTCCCCTCTCCTCTTCTCCTCCTCCCTCCTCTCCTCTCTCCTCTCCTCCCCTCTCTCTCCCTCTCTCCTCTCCTCCCTCTCTCTCCTCCCCTCTCTCCTCCTCTCCTCCTCTCCTCCTCTCCTCCTCTCTCCTCTCCTCTCCTCTCTCTCCTCCTCCTCTCCTTTCCTATCCTCTCTCCTCTCCCCTCCTCTCTCCCCTCTCCTCTCCTCCTCCTCCTCTCCCTCTCCTCCCTCTCCCCTCTCCTCCTCCCCTCCCTCTCTCCTCTCCTCCCCTCTCCTCTCCTCTCTCTCTCCCCTCTCCTCCTCCCTCCCCTCTCCCTCCTCTCTCCTCCCTCCCCTCCCTCCTCTCCTCCCTCCTCCCTCCTCCTCTCCCTCTCCTTTCCCTCCCTCCTCCTCTCCTCCTCTCCTCTCCTCCCCTCTCCTCTCCTCTTCCCTCCTCTCTCCTCCCCTCTCCCTCCTCCTCTCCCCTCTCCTCCTCCTCCCTTCTCTCCTCCTCCTCTCCTCTCTCTCCTCTCCTCTCTCTCCCCTCCTCCTCTCTTCCCTCCTCTCCTCTCCTCCCCTCTCTCTCCTCCTCCTCCCTCTCCTCCCTCCCCTCTCCCCTCTCCCTCCTCTCCTCTCCTCTCTCTCCTCCCTCTCCCTCCTCCTCTCCTCCTCCTCCCTCTCCTCTCTCTCTCCTCCTCCTCTCCTCTCCTCTCCTCCCTCTCCTCTCCTCCTCTCTCCCCCTCTCCTCCTCTCTCTCCTCCTCCTCCTCCCCTCTCCTCCTCTCCTCTCCTCTCCTCCCCTCCCCCCTCCTCTCTCCTCCCCTCCTCCCCTCCTCTCCTCCCCTCCTCTCTCTCCTCTCTCCTCTCTTCTCTCCCCCCCCTCTCCTCCTCCTCCCTCCTCCCCTCTCCTCTCCTCCTCTCCTCTCCCTCCCTCTCTCTCCCTCCTCTCCCTCCTCTCTCTCTCTCCTCTCTCCTCTCCTCCCCCTCTCCCTCTCCTCCCTCCTCTCTCTCTCCTCTCCTCTCCCTCTCCTCTCCTCTCCTCTCTCCTCCTCTCTCCCTCTCTCCCCTCTCCTCTCTCCTCTCCCTCCCTCTCTCCCTCTCCCCTCCCTCTCCTCCTCTCCTCTCCTCCTCTCCTCTCTCTCCTCCTCTCCTCCCCTCTCCTCCTCTCCTCTCCTCCTCTCCCCTCCTCCTCTCCTCTCCTCCCTCTCCTCTCCTCTCCTCTCCTCTCATCCTCTCCTCTCCTCTCCTCCTCTCCTCCCTCTCTCCTCCTCTCCCCTCTCCTCCTCCTCCCTCCTCTCCCTCCCTCTCCTCTCCTCCCCTTTCCCCTCCCCCCCCTCCCTCTCTCCTCCCTCTTCTCCTCCCTCTCTCCTCCTCCTCCTCTTCTCTCCTACTCCTCTCCTCTCCTCCTCCTCTTCTCTCCTCCTCCTCTCCTCTCCTTTCCTCCTCTCCTCCTCCTCCTCTCTCTCCCTCTCCCTCCTCCCTCTCCTCCTCCTCTCCTCTCTCCTCTCCTCCCTCCTCTCCTCTCCCTCTCCTCCTCCCTCTCCTCCTCTCTCTCCTCTCTCCTCCTCTCCTCTCCTCCTCTCCCTCTCCTCCCTCCTCCTCTCCCCTCTCCTCTCCTCCCCTCTCCTCTCCTCTCCTCCTCCTCTCCTCCCCTCTCCTCCTCCTCTTCTCTCCTCTCCTCTCCTCTCCTCCCCTCTCATCTCCTCCTCCTCCTTCTCTCCTCCTCTCCTCTCCTCTCCTCCCCTCTCCTCTCCTCTTCCTCCTCCTCTCCTCCTCCCCTCTCCGCTCATCTCCTCCTCCCCTCTCCTCCTCTCCTCACCTCCTCTCCTCTCCTCCTCTTCTCCTCCCCTCTCCTCACCTCCTCATCTCCTCTCCTCTCCTCCTCCTCTCCTCTCCTCCCCCTCTTCTCTCCTCCTCCCCTCTCCTCTCCTCTCCTCCTCCTCTCCCTCTCCTCTCCTCCCTCCTCCTCTCCCTCTCCTCTCTCCTCTCCCTCCTCCTCTCTCCTCTCCTCCTCTCCTCTCCTCCCCTCTCCTCTCCTCCTCCTCTCCTTTCCCTCCTCTCCTCCCTTCTCCCTCTCCTCTCCTCCCCTCTCTCTCCCTCCCTCTCCTCCCCTCTCCTCCTCCTCCTCCCTCTCCTCTCCCTCCTCTCTCTCCTCCCTCTCTCTCCTCTCCCCTCCTCCTCCCTCTCCCTCCTCCCTCCTCCCCTCTCCTCCTCTCCTCACCTCCTCCTCCCCTCTCCTCCTCTCCTCCCCTCTCCTCCCTCCTCATCTCCTCTCCTCTCCTCCTCCTCTCCTCTCCTCCTCCTCTTCTCTCCTCCTCCTCTCCTCTCCTTTCCTATCCTCTCCTCCTTCTCCCCTCTCCTCCTCCCCTCCTCTCCTCTCCTCCTCCTCTCCTCTTCCTCCTCCCCTCCTCTCTCTCCTCCCTCCTCCTTCTCTCCTCCTCCCTCTCCTCTCCTCCCTCCCTCTCCTCTCCCTCCTCTCCTCCTCCTCTCCTCCTCCCTCCCCTCCTCCTTCTCCTCCTCTCCCTCTCTCTCCTCTCCCTCTCCTCTCTCCCCTCCCTCCCTCTCTCCTCCCTCCCTCCCTCTCCTCCTCCCTCTCCCTCTCCCTCCTCTCTCCTCCCCTCTCCTCCTCCTCCCCTCTCCCTCCTCTCCTCCCCTCTCTCCTCCTCTCTCCTCCTCTCCTCCCCCTCTCCCCTCTCTCCCTCTCCCTCCTCCTCTCCTCCCTCTCCTCTCTCCCTCCTCCTCCTCCCTCTCTCCTCTCCTCTCCTCCTCCCTCTCCCCTCTCCTCCTCCCTCTCTCTCCTCTCTCTCTCCTCCCTCCTCCTCCCTCCCCCTCTCCTCTCCCTCCTCTCCTCTCCTCCCTCTCCCCTCTCCTCTCCTCTCTCCTCCTCCTCTCCTCCTCCCCTCTCCTCTCCTCCCTCCTCTCCTCTCCTCTCCCTCTCCTCTCCTCCCCTCTCTCCTCTCTCCTCTCCTCCCCTCTCCTCCTCCTCTCCTCTCCTCGTCCTCTCCTCTCCTCTCCTCTCCTCTCCTCCTCTCCTCTCCTCCCCTCTCCTCTCCTCCCCTCTTCCTCCCCTCCTCTCCTCTCCTCCTCTCCTCCTCCTCTCCTCTCCTCCCTCTCCCCTCTCCTCCCCTCCTCTCCTCCCTCTCCTCTCCTCTCCCTCTCCCTCTCCTCTCTCCTCTCTCTCCTCCTCCCTCTCCTCCCTCTCTCCTATCCTCTCCTCCCTTCTCCCCTCTCCTCCTCCCTCTCTCCTCTCCCTCTCCCTCCCTCTCTCCCTCCTCTCCTCTCCTCCTCCCCTCTCATCTCTCTCTCCTCTCCCTCCTCCTCCCTCTTCTCCTCCTCCTCCCTCCTCTCCTCTCCCTCTCCTCTCCCTCCTCCTCTCCTTCTCCTATCCTCTCCTCCTTCTCCCCTCTCCTCCCCTCTCCTCTCCTCCTCCTCTCCTCTCCCTCCCCTCCTCTCCTCTTCTCTCCTCTCCTCTCCTCTCCTCCCTCTCCTCTCCTCTTCCTCCTCCTCTCCTCCTCCCCTCTCCGCTCATCTCCTCCTCCCCTCTCCTCCTCTCCTCTCCTCTCCTCCTCCTCTCCTCCCCTCTCCTCTCACCTCCTCCTCTCCTCCTCTTCTCCTCCCCTCTCCTCACCTCCTCCTCTCCTCTCCTCCTCCTCTCCTCTCCTCCTCCTCTTCTCTCCTCCTCCTCTCTTCTCCTTTCCTATCCTCTCCTCCTTCTCCCCTCTCCTCCTCCCCTGTCCTCTCCTCTCCTCCTCCTCTCCTCTCTTCTCCTCCTCCCCTCTCCTCTCATCTCCTCTCCTCCTCCTCTTCTCTCCTCCTCCTCTCCTCTCCTCCCCTCTCCTCTCCTCTCCTCCTCCTCTCCTTTCCTATCCTCTCCTCCTTCTCCCCTCTCCTCTCCTCCCCTCTCCTCTCCTCTCCTCCTCCTCTCCTCTCTTCTCCTCCTCCTCTCCTCTCCAACAATGCCGTCAAATGGCCTTTGGTTGTTATTTTCCAACAGACACTTATCTGGCTGACTAACACAATGATTGGTGGCTTGCCCCAGTGCATGCTGGGGGCTCCAGTGGGACCAACAGGATGAACTGGTAATGGTAATGGGCGGTTCGGGTGGATGTCCATTCTTGTCAGGTGATCAGCAGAGCGATGAGTCAGCGTCCCTCTCAGGACAAACATACGCTCACATTCAGTCGTCCTCGTACATTTTACAATTACGGACCATAAAGACGCTCAAATACGGACACCAGCCCGGCGGTTACTTCAGGGCCCTGAGGAGAAACAACGACAAAAACACTTTGGTAATACGAACTTCATCACCGCGGCCGGACAAGCTGGTTCAGAGACGTCGTGTTGCCGTGCGTTGCCAGGGGCGTTGCTGGTGACCGGGTGTCACATGACCGCAACATCCTGAAACCTCAAGCATGAAGTACTTAGTTTGGTTGATTCCAAGTTCAGGATCTTTAAAAAATGTGTTAGCATGCCGAGGTTTAAAAAACACACTATTCAGTACTCCATACATGTACCAAATAACTTTATATATATGTGAGTATATATGTATTTGATTGTATGTATGTATTGTATATATATACTGTATATTTCTATATATGTGTACATATATAGATATATGTGTGTATGTATGGATTTGATTTTATGTATATATACTGGATATATATATATATATATATATATATATATATATATATATATATGTATATATATGTGTATATATAAATATATGTGTGTATACTGTGTATGTATTTGATTTTATGTATATATATGTGTATATATATACAGTATATATCAATTTGTGTATATATATGTTTATATATTTTATTTAATATAAATATGTATATGTGTGTATACATGTGTATATATAAATATATGTTTGTATGTATTTGATTGTATGTATATATATATATATATGTATATGTATGTATGTATATATAGATGCATAAATATATGTATAAGCATATATATAAATATGTGTGTGTAAATATATATTTGATTTGATGTTTGTTTATGTGTGTATGTATATGTATATGTATAAATGTATGTGTGTCTGTATCTGATGTATGAATATGTATATATAAGACATGTAATATCTGTCTTAAAAAGTTAAAGTTAAAACACATATTAAAAATATATTACTACTACCTCACGCACACACACACACACTCATTGACCTCTTCAGCGCTGAAGCACATTGGGATTAATCGTCATGGATGCGCTGCGGGTCCACTTCCTGTTTGAGGGGAAACAAACGAGAAGCCTTTCCATGAGCGTGTGACGGGTCTGAGCTCCCTGTTCTGAGACGTCTCACTCGTCTCTTGACTGAAACTACTTAGGACCACGCGCTGCACCATAATTAATCACACCTGACACGTAATGAAGGTGTCGGCCATGACGACCAAACCATCGCCAATTAAAGCCGTCGAGCCCAAAAGTCTCAATTAGTCTCAGTGGGCGGTGGAACCGGTCGGACCGGTCGGGTCCGTTGTGCGTTCACACCTCAGAGTCGTGACGGGTCTCCGCCTATAAAGGTCGAGCTGGAGTCCCGAGCTTCAGAACTTCATCCACTGCAGCGACAACTTCAACGTGAGTATTTGATTGGAGCTCAATGTGCATCAGTGATGTTGTTATTGGTTTTATTGCAGGATCTCTCTCTCTGGTGCAGCACACTTTATGTTTGAACCATTAACTTGTAATCTTTAACTGAGTGTTTATTATTACTTATATTTCAGTGGTTTTGAGTCCACTTTTTAATTTGATATATTTGTTAAAAGATGAAAATATTTTTCATGCAGTAAGAAGCATTTTGCGAAATAAAGTTGATTATTTGACATTTTAATAATGATCTTTATTTTGTTCAAACTAAGTAGAATAGTTGTGAACTTGAACTTGTTTAAATCGTTTATTTTCACTTGTTCTTGACGATCGTCACGGGACCAGCTGCTGTTATTATAGTTATGAGTCACATTACCGATTCACAGCCCGATTACAGCATGCGCTTCATTAAATGTTTCAAATGGAAATAAATGTTCATCAGATTAAAATTAACTATTGTGTTTTTAGGAGAGTGGAAAAGAAAAACCGCGACTGCAGAACCATGATTGCAAAGATTTGCGCCGTCCTCTTGCTGCTGGCCGGTGAGAGGAACTTATTGTTATTAATGTGTTATTCATGTGTTATTCATGTGCTATTCATGTGTTATTAATGTGTTATTAAATGTGTTATTCATGTGTTATTCATGTGTTAATGATCTGCACGGCACACAGACACACACTTGCACACATACACACACTTGCATTTTGCACACTATCCATATATATATATATATATATATATATTTTTTTTTTTTATTTTATTTTGGATTTTATATTTCACCTTGCACACGTTACTTTATGCACTGTCACTTTCCTTCTTTCTTATACTTATATTGTATTGTGTTTAGTTTTATCGGGCTGCTTCTGTTGTCACCAAATTTCCCCTTGGGGATTAATAAAGTATATTTCATTCATTCATTCAGTCATTAACAATGTGTTAAAAATGTGTTATTAATGTGCTATTCATATGTTATTAATATGTTATTCATGTTATATTCATGTGTTATTAATATGTTATTAATGTGCTATTCATGTGTTAATAATGTGTTAATCATTTTTACTTTATTTTAATTTTAAATGTATAGAAACAGGAAAAGCCTCATTGAGATTAGAACCCTCCTTTCCACAGCAGCTCGTCACACAACGTTCAGACAGAAAACAACAAGAAAGATATTTCTTTAGATCACAGCACGAACAAAACCCAGACTCAAGTCTTCATCACGAGTTCACAGAGGGCACACAGGTCACACAGGTCACAGAGGTTACACCAAGTCTTCATCACGAGTTCACAGAGGGCACACAGGTCACACAGGTCACAGAGGTTACACCAAGTCTTCATCACGAGTTCACAGAGGGCACACAGGTCACACAGGTCACAGAGGTTACACCAAGTCTTCATCACGAGTTCACAGAGGGCACACAGGTCACACAGGTCACACACCTCCGTTAGAGAAACATCTACAGCCAGGTGAACCTCCTCCAGCTCTTCTTTTTTTTTAAACACCTGAAGAGATTAAAAAGGTTCCTGTAGACCGGATCAGTCTGAGCTCCAAGAGGAGCTCACATCTAGAACCTCCTCACTCTTAGAACCTCTCCACATCTAGAACCTCTTTACACCTACAACCTCTTCACATCTAGAACCTCTTTAGTCTGTAGAGAAGTCGGTAGCTTCAAGATTTTTCTGATGAATTAACGTACAAAGATACGATGTTTGTACGTTTAGAATCGCCTCATCAATGAGGACATGCCAATGACTTTGTCTCCTCGGGGAAAATGAGGACACTAATCCAATGTCTTCTACTCAAAACAGTCTCAGGCAACGCACAGACAACCACAGTTGCTCCAACAACCACCGTTGCTCCAACAACCACAGTTGCTCCAACAACCACCGTTGCTCCAACAACCACAGTTGCTCCAACAACCACCGTTGCAGCGACCACCGTTGCAGCGACCACCGTTGCCGCGACCACCATTGCTGCGAACGTAACCGTAACAACCAGCAACTCCTTGGCCCTCATCAGCAACATCGGTCTGTTCACCGTTGTTGCCGCCGCGATGGCCCACGGCCTCCTGCTCCACTTCTGAGGGGCTCGGGTTAAACGAAGAGATCCAAGTGAAACGTCTGAAGGTTTCAGATGCTGTACATAATTTTATTTATTGTTGTTAGTGTGGGTTGATGGATGATGGTGTGCGTTTGGTTAGAAACCACACTGGACATGGAGGACTCTGGTGGTCAGCGATGAGGATTCCTTTGCAACCCACAACCAGAGCATCTGACTGTCAACACGTTGTCTGTTATCATGCGTTATAATATATTAAATTATGGTTTCCAAATAAAGGTCTAGCTAAGTCATGATGTTGTGACTCGTTACTTTATTATTTGTTCAAGGCCTGGAGAACGTTCATCATCCCTCAATAACATGAAGAGTTTGGTTAAACATGCATGAATCCTATGTACTAAAAGTAATTACGTAGTTGTGGTTTAATATTGGACGCAAAAGATGGTTAAAATAACAGCCGGAGTTTACTGAAAGAAATCAATGTTGACTAAACAAAGAAATCAATGTTTACTAAACAAAGAAATCAATGTTTACTAAACAAAGAAATCAATGTTGACCAAACAAAGAAATCAATGTTGACTAAACAAAGAAATCAATGTTGACCAAACAAAGAAATCAACGTTTATTAAACAAAGAAATATATGTTGACCAAACAAAGAAATCAATTTTGACTAAATAAAGAAATGATTCGTTACATTGTTACCTTTTTAAGTAACAATGCAACTCAACAACAAATTAACTTAATGTCACAACATAACAATTTAAATAATTTCCTCAATCAGAGAACTCCATTTCACAAAGAATCCATTTCAGGTAAGAAAGAAGTCAAAACTCAATAATAATGAAGGCAAAACCAGTAGGAAATGAAGCTTCCACATGAGCCCGTGAATACATAAACAACAGCCACTCAACCACAGGGACACACTTATAAAGATATGAATCGTTAGACTTTTGAGTGGAATACTTGTGTAGTCCATGCTTATACCTTTCCTCCAACAAGGGAACCGTACACATAACGTTGGTGTAAGACTATTAGCCCGACAGCCAGCCCTCTGGGGGGGGGGGGGGGGGGGGGGGGGGGCGTGTCTATCATATGAGATAAGTATTAATCACTGCAGTACAAATTATATTCATTGTGTAGAGATATTTAAAGAACACTCAAAGGAAGAAAGTGACACCATGTTGGAGCGGTGCCAAACCACAGAGAGCGTACTGCTGGGGGAGATTAAAGTCTGACTGTCAACACCCAGGAAACCCAGTCGGACCGCCAGCCGCTGATGAAAGTCTTCAACCGCAAGCATGAAACCGGTCCTTGACTAACTGCTGATGGTTAGGCATGTCGCTGTGGGCGGATGCTGATAGGAGCTCCTTCCACCGCACCGACCCATCAACACTGCACAGTGGTTTCACCGTTTGTGGTCACTTTGAATCTCTTTATAATCATCTTGAGTCTCTTTGAGTCTCTTTGTAGTCACTTTGAGTCTCTTTGTAGTCACTTTGAGTCTCTTTGTGGTCACTTTGAGTCTCTTTGTGGTCACTTTGAGTTTATTTGTGGTCACTTTTAGTCTCATTGAGTCTCTTTCTGGTCACTTTGAGTCTCTTTGAGTCTTTGTGGTCAAAGTTGTTGTGTATCCGTCTGACCCCCCCCCCCCCCCCCAGGGTGTGAGGAGGAGGAGGAGGAGGAGGAGGAGGAGGAGGAGGAGGAGGAGGAGGAGGAGGAGGAGGAGGAGGAGGAGGAGGTGGTGGTTACAGTGCAGCCGATGAGGACAATGCGATGGCATGTTGAGAGAACAGAGGAAGTAACCGGCGGCAACCAGAGAACAAGATTAGTCTAATCTTCACCTTGTGTTGCAGGCACAAAGATCAACGGTCAATGCACTCAGCAACTACACTCAAAGAAATGACTCATTGGATGAACTCAATTAAAGTGTTGTCAGGTTTTCCATCCAATAATTATATGCAACTCCAACTCAAATTTAGCACATCAGTGCAATACAATTCATTTGAGTTAGTCCAACTCATTTGTATCAAACACATCTAAAATAAAATAACGATATTCATTCAATTAAATTAATTTGTGTTTGTCCAACTCAAAATATAAATTGGAAATTAAATATTCTGTTCAGTACCACTTATCCTCATTGGGGTCTTTGGAGCCGACTCCAGCTGACATTGGGCGAGGGGGGCGCCAGTCCATCCAGGGGTCACATACAACCATTGACTCTCACACCTATGGGCAATATAGAGATGAATTAAGCTGACTGCATGTCTTTGGACTGAGAGGAAGGCGGGGAACCCACACTGAGAACAAACTCCACACAATAGGACCGCCCTGACCGGGAATTGAACCCACAGCCTTTTTGCTGTGAGGCGACAGTGCTACCCACTACACCAGCCCTGAAAGCATATTCACCTTGCGAAAACAACCGATTTTCAGCTGGCCCAATGCGCAAAGGGTAGTCCCCAAATAAAAACATTAATTTCGAGTTGATGTGCACACCATCTAACCCAGTGGTTCCCAAAGTGGGAGTCGCGACCCCTAGGGGGGGGCGCGGTGGTACTACAGGGGGATCACGGCTTCATCACTAACCCACACACACAGACGCAGACATACACCGGTAAAAGAATATAAAATAACCGACGTGACATGCACTGTATTCCAACCACGCCACCAGAGCGGCTCATGTCACAGACCAACTGTGGCAGAACCAGCGAGAGCGAGAGTGAGCGCGAGCGCGAGAGCTAGCGCGAGAGCCGAGGGAGAGAGAGAGTGAGGGAGCGCGAACGAGAAAGAGACACACAGCGACACAGAGCGAGAAAGATACGGAGCGACAGAGAAAGATAAAGATAAGAGAAGGAAGTATGTACAAAGATGGACAGATTTGTGACTGGTCTAAATTCAATTCAATTCAATTCAGTTTATTTGTATAGCCCAGTTTCACAAATTACAAATTTGTCTCAGAGTGCTTTACAATCTGTACACATAGACATCCCTGACCCAAAACCTCACATCGGACCAGGAAAAACTCCCAAATAACCGTTCAGGGGGGAGAAAAGGGAAGAAACCTTCAGGAGAGCAACAGAGGAGGATCCCTCTCCAGGATGGACAGATGCAATAGATGTAATGTGTACAGAAGGACAGATTTAGAGTTAAAATACATTCAAGGAATCTGACAGAGTTTATCAATAGTTCATATTTAGGCATATTCCACGATGGAGAGTTTGGAGACCTCCCAAGTGGAGGAGTGGGCGGAGTCCCAGCAGGGCAGCGGCACAGCTGGTGTCAGTAACTCACGATCCAACCATCGATGGTCCATCAGCAGATGGGATCTAAGCCGTCTCATAGGGTCCGATGACCCCATGAGACGTGAAGTCAGAAGGACTCCGGGGAGAAAGCAGAGTTAGTCATGTGTGATGGAGAGATGAAGATTCATCCATAGGAGAAAGAAAAGAGGAGAGAGGTGCTCAGTGCATCCTAAACATCCCCAGCAGCTATAAACCAGCATATCCAGGGGCTGGACCAAGGCAAACCTGATTCAGCCCTGACTATAAGCTCTGTCAAAGAGGAAAGTCTTCAGTCTACTCTTGAATGTGGTGACTGTGTCCGCCTCCCGGACTGAAGGTGGAAGCTGGTTCCATAAAAGAGGAGCTTGATAACTAAAGGCTCTGGCTCCCATTTTACATTTTAAGACTCTCGGAACTACAAGTAGCCCCGCATTTAGTGAGCGCAGCTCTCTGGTGGGGCGATACGGTACTACAAGCTCTTTAAGATATGATGGTGCATCACCAATTAAGGCTTTGTAAGTTAAGAGAAGAATTTTTTAAAAGTGATTCTTGATTTTACAGGGAGCCAGTGCAGAGCAGCTAGTGCAGGAGTGATGTGATCTCTTTTCTTAGTTTTAGTGAGAATACGAGCTGCAGCATTCTGGATCAACTGGAGGGACCTAAGAGATTTATTAGTGCAGCCTGATAATAAGGAGTTGCAGTAATCCAGTCTTGAAGTAACGAACGCGTGAACCAATTTCTCTGCATCTTTTTGAGACAAGATGTGCCTGATTTTTGAAATATTACGTAGATGGAAGAATGCAGTCCTTGAGATTTGCTTTATGTGGGAGTTAAGGACAAGTCCCGATCAAAGATAACGCCGAGATTCTTTACAGTGGTGTTGGATGCTAGAGTAATGCCATCTACAGAAATCACATCACCAGATAATTGATCTCTGAGGTGCTCAGGGCCGAGTAGAATTACTTCGGTTTTGTCTGAGTTTAACATCAAGAAGTTGCCGGTCATCCATGTTTTTATGTCACTAAGACATGCTTGAATTTTAGTGAGTTGGTTAGTCTCCTCTGGTTTTATCGATAGATATAGTTGAGTATCATCTGCATAACAATGAAAGTTTATAGAGTGTTTCCTGATAATATTGCCCAAAGGAAGCATGTATAAGGTAAATAGAATTGGTCCAAGCACAGAACCTTGTGGAACTCCGTGACTAACGTTGGTGGTCATTGAGGCTTCGTCGTTTACAAATACAAACTGAGATCGATCTGATAAATAGGATTTAAACCAACTTAGGGCGGTGCCTGAAATACCAATCGACTGCTCCAGTCTCTGTAATAGGATGTCATGGTCAATGGTGTCGAATGCAGCTCTAAGGTCTAACAAGACCAGTACAGAGAGAAGTTCTTTATCTGCTGCCATTAAGAGGTCATTCGTAATCTTCACCAGTGCTGTCTCTGTGCTGTGGTGTTTTCTAAATCCTGACTGAAACTCTTCAAATAAACTATTCTGATGTAGAAAGTCACACAACTGATTTGCGACCACTTTCTCAAGGATCTTAGAGAGGAAGGGGAGGTTAGAGATCGGTCTGTAGTTAGCCAAAACCTCTGGATCCAGAGTGGGCTTCTTCAGGAGAGGTTTAATTACAGCTACTTTGAAGGAATGTGGTACGTGGCCTGTTAACAAAGACACATTATTAATATCCAAAAGAGACCTGCCAATTAAAGGCAAAACGTCTTTAAGCAGCCTAGTCGGGATAGGGTCCAAGAGACAGGTAGACGTGTTACAAGTAGAAACCATTAAAGATAATTGGTCACGGTTGATGGGAGAAAAGCCATCTAAATATATACCAGGACATACAGGGGTTTCCAAAGCCATTCCACTTGAGGACAGATTGGCACTGATTAAGGGCAAGAGATTATTAATCTTGTCCCTAATAGTTAAAATCTTCTCATTGAAGAAGTTCATAAAGTCATTACTCCTGAGGTCTATAGGAATACTGGGCCTCCACAGAGCTGTGACTCTCTGTCAGCCTGGCTACAGTGCTAAAGAGAAACCTAGGGTTGTTCTTATTCTTCTCTATTACTGATGAGTAATATTCTGCTCTGGCATAAATGAACTGAGAGTAGCTATATCCAACCAGCAACCCCGCTTTGACAACATCTGTAAAGCAAAGCAAGCCCACACCAGTCACTGATTGATATATATGAATAGGAATATACATAGGAATATGATCACAAAATAATATGGTCCATGTATGTAGACCTGCACACCTTGTTCATAATTGTGTTATTTTATTGTTTGAGAAAACCTGCTGTTCAATGTGAGGAAATAAAGTATATGTTGTTTGCACTAAGTTAATTGTATTTACAAATTATTTTATATATTTTTTATTTTATATATATTTTATTACTGCTATTTTTTTCCCAGTTAAACAAACTGAAGAATTAACTGTGAAGTGATATGTACTTATTTTAGAAAGAAATAAAAATACTTCATACAGTTCATGCATTATAATGCAATTCATTAAAAACCAAGAAAAATGATTATTGAGTGTGCTCTCCTGTGTGCGTGCATTTCGGCTGAGCTGTGCGCGCAGACGCCGAGCTCTACGGCGCGCGAGACGTGTTCACGCGACACGTAGAGACAGAATGACATGTTTTAATGACGTGCTTCTGTAGAGACAATCAACATCAGATCGCTCAGGTATGCAAAGGCGAGGAGGAACACAAGCCGCATTACGCATTGTTCGTTATTTTCGCGCATGCGTACCTGCGTACCAGTTATGTGCACCCCTGTCTATATTAACCGTAGTTCTATATTACTGTAGTTCTATATAACTGTAGTTCTATATAGCTGTAGTTCTTTATTAATGTAGTTCTATATAGCCATAGTTCTATATTAATGTAGTTCTATGTTACTGTATTCTATATTAACTGTAGTTCTATATAGGTGTAGTTATATATTAATGTAGTTCTATATTAATGTAGTTCTATGCTACTGTATTCTATATTAACTATAGTTCTATATAGGTGTAGTTCTATATTAATGTAGTTCTATAAAGCTGTGGTTCTATATTAATGTAGTTCTATATAACTGTAGTCCTATATTAACTGTAGTTCTATATAGCTGTATTTCTATATTACTGTAGTCCTATATTACTGTAGTTCTATATTACTGTAGTCCTATATTACTGTAGTCCTATATTACTGTAGTTATATATTACTGTAGTTCTATATTAACTGTAGTTGTGTGTAAACGGTCCTCTGCTGCCCCCTGGCGGTGTCTTTATGTCATTACAGCCTCCACCATGATCAAAGTGAGCACCTGGAAGAGCACCACGAAGAGTTCCTGATTGTTTACCTCATCTCATTCCTCCGTCAGTGACGTCACAAGTTTGTGTCAGAGCAGAGTGAAAGATCAACACCAACAAATCTGTATCAGAGTGAAAGATCAACAACAACAACGAGGACCAGGTGTGGTCAGTGGGCGTGGCGAGGTAACGAGGACCAGGTGTGGTCGGTGGGCGTGGCGATGTAACAGAGGCTGTCCCTGTGAACCAAGCAGCGTCATCCCCTCATTTTAAACAAGTGGGAGTTTCATTTTACTCCAGATATGATGTTCAAACATTATTCTTGCCACCACATTAAAGTAAGTATTGTTTGTTTTGTATTCATTGTTAAGACAGACCGTGTTTATGTAAACCAGGAGACGTGTAGGTGATAGGTGACAGGCTGACCCACACGGCTGATTAACTAGTTTACACACTGGTGTCTCAGTCTTGTTTGGTATTCTGGGTATTCTGGGGCTAACACGCCGACTAGCTAACACGGTGGCTAGCTAATACGGCGGATAGCTAACACCCCGCCTAGCTAACACGCCGGCTAGCTAACACAGTGGCTAGCACGCCGGCTAGCTAGCACGCCGGCTAGCTAACACGCCGGATAGCTAACACAATGACTAGCTAACATGCCGGCTAGCTAACACAACGACTAGCTAACACGGCGGTTAGCTAACACGGCGGCTTGCTAACATGGATAACTGAGTCCAGAGGTCTTCAGCTCCTAGAACGACGTGTCTGATTGGGATCCCTCAGGGATGAAGGAGGAGAGATCCTCTCATGGATCCCCTCTGGGACGAAGACCTCTTGGTTGGAAGTCATTCTGTTTGCTCCCGGAACTTTATTTTAATTTGATGAAAGCTCTTTTGAAGAAGTCGCCCCGTCATGTTCAACTAGATTCCATCCATTATCAATACCGCTTATCCTCATTAGGGTCGCGGGGTCGCTGGAGCCTATCCCAGCTGACATAGGGCGAAGGCAGGGGACACCCTGAACAGGCCGCCAGTCCATCAACGGCACATACAACCATTCACACCTATGGGCAATTTAGAGATCAATTAACCTGCTGCATGTCTTTGGACTGTGGGAGGAAGCCGGAGAACACCCACACTGCCACGGGGAGAACATGCAAACTCCACACAGAAGGACCGCCTCGACCGGGAATTGAACCTACGGCCCTCTTGCTGTGAGGCGACAGTGCAAGCCACTACACCACCATGGAGCCAATACCACCGTGGAGCCAATTCAACTAGATTCATTTATAAGAATTCAAACTTTGTTGCTTTTCAAACCGAAACAAACATTACAAAACAAGTTGTCTCATTGTTGTTGTTGTTGTTGTTGTTGTTGGTTTCAAGAGGCCGTTTCCTCACAACTGCACTCAAAGATTTTATGGGAACTTACATATTCCAACAACGACGAACAGAGGAAGCGTCTGTTCCTCCGGGTCACGCCCACACAGCGCATCCTGAAGAGCCCAAAGGAGGCGCGTGAGGTCAATGAGGCCCAGCACAGCGCCCTGGGGGACTCCTCAAACGCCCACTGGCCCCACCTCTAACAGGAAGTCACGGTGAAGGACTCCTCTTCCAC
The DNA here is from genome assembly GCA_036178185.1 of Liparis tanakae. NCBI lineage: Eukaryota > Metazoa > Chordata > Actinopteri > Perciformes > Liparidae > Liparis > Liparis tanakae. Next base: position 16,523,974 of record CM070106.1, read on the forward strand.
AAGCCTTCAGAGGATGAAGATCTACAGGTACATTAGAGGCTGGTGAGGCTGAACATGCTCATCCTCCTCCTCCTTCTTCTTCTCCTCCTCCTCCTCCTCCTCCTCCTCCTCCTCCTCCTCCTCCTCCTCCTCCTCCTCCTCCAGCCAGCAACACTCTGCTCATAAAACCTTTCAACACCTTCATTCTCTTCATCCTCTTCATTCTCTTCATTCTCTTTTTTTCTCTTCATTGTCTTCATCCTCTTCATTGTCTTCATCCTCTTCATTGTCTTCATCCTCTTCATTGTCTTCATTCTCTTTATTCTATTCATTCTCTTTATTCTATCCTTTTTCTTTATTCTCTTTATCCTCTACATTCTCTTCATTCTCTTTATCCTCTTCATTCTCTTCAATCCCTTCATTCTCTTCATTCTCTTTATCCTCTTCATTCTCTTTATTCTCTTCATTCTCTTGATGGTGTTTCTATCACTCCTCTTTGACATCTCTTGCCCTACCTCCTCAATGACCTTGATCTCTCCATCTTGGTGCTCTTTGATGAAACCCTTCTCTCTCTCTTCCTGCCATTCCCTCTCTTTCCTTCGTTTTTAAGTGTGAACATCCTCTGAACCTGAAGCTTTCAACGTGTTTTTTCGTCTTCTCTCTCCTCCTCCTCTCGTTGCCGTGCCAACAGCTCGCGGACTGCTTTTCTTTTTTCTTTTTGCTCCTGTTGCCGCGAGTTAAGAGAAAAGGCGGAAAATCATCAAACTGCCGGCTTTGATGATTTTCCGGCACCAACGAGATGTTTGTGTGTGAGGGAGAAGTGGGCGGAGCCACGGAGATCACATCAAGGGGTTCCCAGAGGCACACACACCTGTTCTTCTATCTCTGTGGGGACCAAACAACGCACAGCCGTAACATTGACACAGATTTACTTATAGCATTTGTTATTTTCACCTGGAGTTTCCTCGTCTTTCATCCTTTTTAATTGGTTTGATTTTATTGTAAATATATATGTGTATGTGTTTGTGTATGAGTGTGTGTATGTGTGTGTGTCTTTTATATACATATATGTATGTTTATATGTTGTCCTAGTCCTAAGCCCTTTCCTTCATTTCCCTTTCATATCGTTGAACATTTTTTATTTGTTTGTTTCTTGAAGACTCCTCTTCCTCTCCTCTTCCTCTCCTCCTTCTCTGACCCCAACGTCTCCAGGGACTCAGTCTCATCCTCTTAAAAATCTTTTAAACCTCCTCAATGTTTTAAGATTATAATTGAAGTTTTATTGGATTTTAATAGAGAGAGAAACGGACCGAAACGACCTGAAGTTCAAATAACCCGACAAACACACACACACACACACACACGCAGATACACACACAGACACACACACACACACACAGAGACACACACACGCAGATACACACACAGACAGACACAGACAAACGCACACACACACAGATACACAGACACACACACAGATACACAGACAGACACACAGACACACACACATATACACACACACACACACACACACCACGTTGGCTCCATTGTGTTAATGATTGGATTCATTAGTACAGTGTTTCTCAAATGGGGGTCCGCGTACCCCTGGGGGTACGTGAAGGCACTCCAGGGGGTACGTGAGATTTTTTCAAAATCTATTTAAAATTAGTATCCATTAAAAAAAATCCTTTAAAAATAGTTATTTAATAAATATTCAATAAAACACAAGTGTAAGTTCATAAACTGAATTGTATATTAACTAGGCAATTTAATTTAATTAACCTAAAAACCCAGAGTCCCCCCCCCCCCCACCATATCAAGATGGTTTGACCCAACGTAGCACACGCTAACGCACAAGACCCGTCTCTCTCACTGCCGGCTCTTAGACTCACGTCATGACGTCGTGGTTGGAGCGTACACGGACTGCTGGAACACGGACACGCACACGGGTGAGCCCTCTAACTAGCGCACACAACAAAAAAAGTATGAAAAAAAAGTATATCACAGGGGGTACATCACTGAAAAAAGGTTGAGAACCACTGCATTAGTAGATAAGAGGTAGGAGATCAGAGGAGCTGTTGACCTCTACATGGAGCATTTGACCTCTACATGGAGCAGTTGACCTCTACATGGAGCAGTTGACCTCTACATGGAGCTGTTGACCTCTACATGGAGCAGTTGACCTCTACATGGAGCTGTTGACCTCTACATGGAGCAGTTGACCTCTACATGGAGCTGTTGACCTCTACATGGAGCAGTTGACCTCTACATGGAGCTGTTGACCTCTACATGGAGCAGTTGACCTCTACATGGAGCAGTTGACATGTCGTCACACACACACAAACCCACACATACACGCTCCCCCCCACGCACACATACACACACTCACACACTTCCTGCATGAGTGAGATTCCTGATAGTGTGTTTGTGTATAGGTGTGTGCGTATGTGTGTGTATGTGTGTGTATGTGTGTGTATGTGTGCGGTCGGTGCGTGTGTGCGTGCTTGTGTGTGTCTGTATGTGTGTGTGTGTGTGTGTGCGTGTGCGCGGTCGGTACGTGTGTGTGTCTGTGCGTGTGTGTGTGTCTGTATGTGTGTGTGTGTGTGTGTGTGTGTGTGTGTGTGTGTGTGCATGTGTGTGCGGTCGGTGCGTGTGTGTGTGTCTGTATGTGTGTGTGTGTGGGGGGGGAACAATCTGACTAACTGAACATCGTTGTCGTCTTTTTTCTGCACGTTCAGCAGAAATGGTTCTGCACATCGGAGAGTGGTGTGTGTGTGTGTGTGTGTGTGTGTGTGTGTGTGTGTGTGTGGGGGGGGGGGGTGAATACGTGCATGCATGTTAATATAATTAGCTCTTTAAACGTTAATATGACAGCAATAAACATAACGAGCTGCAGAGGCTGGCAGGCTGCCTCATTCAGGGGGGGGGTACTCCCTCTGAGGAGGGCTGTGGTGGGGGGGTACTCCCTCTATCTATCTATCTATATATATATATATATATATATATATATATATATATATATATATATATATATATATACATACAGTCATATGCAAAAGTGTGGGCACCCCTGATAATCTCCATAACTTTCATATCTAAGTTGTTGGGCGTTTCAGGAACTTCTTTGTCGTGTATATAATACTTCATGGACACAGTGATGTTTTAGCAGGGAAATAAGGTGTATTTGATAAACAGAAAATATGCCATATGCATCATAAGAGAATTAGACAGGTGCATACATTTGGGCACCCCAACAGAAAAATCACATTCATATTTAGTTGAGCCTCCTTTTGCAAAAGTAACGGCTTCTAGAGTCTAGAGCTTCTTCTGGCCTCTGGGTGTCTGACTCCTGGATGAAGGTGTTTTGGACCGTTCTTCCTGACATCTCCAGTTCAGTCAGGTTGATGGGCGCCGAGCGGGGACGGCCCGCTTCTAGTCACCACAAAGAGTTTCAATAACATCCCAGTGTGGCGACTAGGAGGCGTTCCAGAGCACTGGAGTGGTTCCTCTGCATAAACGCCTCAGTGGATCTGGAGCGATGCTTCAGGTCGTTGACCTGCTGGAACACACAACTCCCCTAACTTCACCTTCGGTACACATTCTACAATATTATTGTCAAGAATTTGCTGGTACCGAGTTGAATCCATGCGACCCTCAACCGTAACTAGATTCCCAGTAGCTGCACTCGCCCCACAGCCCCAGCATGATGGACCCCCGTGTCCCTGGGCAGCCAGTGTTCCTCTAGGGGCGCGGTGTTCTTCTGCTCTGTGCCTAGCGCCTCTCGCTGTGACCACATCGCTCCAGCTGTGTCTCATCAGTCCACAGCTCTTTGTTCCAGATGTAGTGTTGTACCTCCAGCCAGCCTGTAGGTGGCGTGTGGGGAGAGAAGGCTTCTTCCCATTGCTCTCCCCTCCAGCTGCTCTCTGTGTGGAGCGATGCAGAGACTCCATCTGTAGCAGAGGACCTGCATGTCTGTGAGGGTCTGAGGGCGTCCCGGACCAGTCGGACCAGTCTGACCATTCTTCCCCTTTGCCTCTCCGATATTTGTCTTGGCCTGCCACTTCTGGCCTTGAGGACTGTGTCTGCTGCTTTCCCTTTCTTAAGAACTCTCCTCACAGTGTAAACTGGTGTTGTAGCCTCCCTAAACCAGACTGCTGGACACTCTTAGTTCTAGATCATCCGGTCGCTGCTTGATGCCCCTGTGTTGCCACTGTTCAGAGGAGAACCACAGAGGAGCACAACTTGCCATTGGCTACCTTAAATACCTTTTCTAATGACTGGATGCACCTTTCTATGGAATTGAAGGCTTAACGAGTTATTCAGACTAATTATGTGTTGCAGTTAATCAGCATTTAGTAGCTACAGGTATTCAAATCAACAAAATCAACATTTGATTTCATTTCACACAACTAAATACTGCTACACTTAATATCTTAGTGTGGTCACTGGAAGATGAATATTACAACTGGGATCTTCTTTTGGTGAAGACAGTAAATTATCATGCATGTATAGATATATCCTTTTGGACAGGTATTGTATTATAAATAAGTTATAATGAAATGTATGAATATTGTATATTAATATAAATCATGATGAAGTGTCAACACCTCAGATCCATTTCAACCACTTACACTAGGAAAACATTCATATGCTCAGCTTCGCTCGCAGTGTGTGTGTGTGTGTGTGTGTGTACGGGTGCGGGTGTGTGTGTGCGGGTGTGTGTGTGTGCGTGTGCGTATGTGCGTGTGTGTGTGTGTGTGCACGTGCATGTGTGTGTTTGACTTTCCATACATCTTCATTCGTCATCCTCCCCTCCCCCTCCTCTGTATCACTGCCCTTCCTCTCTTCTCCCCTCCATGTTAACCCTTTCCTCTTTCTCCTAATTTAATTAGTTACGTCTCTCTCTCTTTTCTGTTATTAGTCCCTCCCTCCCCCTCCCTCCCTCCATCCTGTTATTCACCTTGTTGCCTCTCCTCTGTCACTCCCCTGCTCCCTCAGTCATTGATGGAGGAGGAGATGTGACCAGCATGCCAAGCGGCTGATCGCTATTCAGCTGGCAGGAGTCATGGTGGAGCGTCAATTCACCTCCTTGTCTCTCTCTCTCTCTCTCTCTCTCTCTCTCTCTCTGTCTCTCTCTCTGTCCCCCCCCCCTCTGTCCCCCCCATCTCTCTCTCTCTCCTGGTGTAAGAACGATGACATCATCAGACCACCGCTGAGATGACGACGTCCCTTTGATATTCCTCATCGTTGGTGATTGACAACTCGTTAACTCCGCCTCCCTTAGTTACTGTTGCTACGGCCGCCACGCTTTCCAATCACGGCCTAAGTGGTTCGTCATGTGACGAGAGAACCTCCAAGAGGTTAGGAAACGAGTCATGAACGAGGAAGTAAGGACACTAAGAGTAGGAAGAGGAGTCAAACGAGGAACCAACTAGTAGTTTAGTTATATAAACCATACTAGTAGTTTAGAGGTTTAAAGCTAGCTAGTAGTTTAGTTATTTAAACCTAACTGGTAGTTTAGTTGTATAAACCTAACTAGTAGTTTAATTATATAAATGTAACTAGTAGTTTAGTTGTTTTAACCTAACTAGTAGTTTAGTTGTTTAACTCACTATTCCTGAGGCGCCTAAAGATACATATAGAAATATATAATTTTTTTATGAAAGAAATATAATTATTTTACCAAAGAAATATATTTAATTTACAAAATAAGTATAATTATTTTATGAAATAAAAAATATTATTTTACAAAAAATATAGAATAATTTCCCCTAAAATATAGAATATCTTTACCAAAAATATAGAATAATTTCCCCAAAAATATCAAATTATTTTACAAAATATATCTAATTATTTTACAAAAGATATAGAATAATTTTACGGAATACATATAATATTATAATATAACTATATAATTACTTTTAAGAATAATTTCATTTTACGAAAGAAATATAATTATTAAGAGAAAAATATATAAATGTTTTACAAAAATGTAGAATAATTTTTCTAAAGAAATATGATTATTTAAGAAAAGAAATATAATTATATAACAAAATAAATGTAATTTTTTTATTTAAACATATATAATTTGTTAAAAAATGAAAGGAATACATATATTTATGAAGAAATTATAAAAAATATGTACATTTTACAAAAAATGTATGTTTGTTTTACAAAATAAATATAATTATTTAACGAAACGATAATATTTATTAAAGAAAAGAAATATAAATATTTTACAACTATATGACATTATTTTGCAAAAGAAATATAATTAGAGGGACAAAATATATATTTTACAAAAAATATTAAATTATTTTATAACGAATATATAATTATCTTACAAAAAATATTACATTAATTACAAAAAATACTCTTATTTTTCAAAAGAAAAATATATATTTTTTACTATATGTATTACAATACAAATATAGTTATTGTATTAAATACATTTTAGAAAAGACTTGTGTGTTTCACATACTGAGTTGTGTCTTTTATTGTGTGTTAAAGAACTACAAACATAGATAAGAGAATTACACACACACACACACACACGCTCACAAACACACACACATACGCACTCCCCCGGCTGTGTGAGTTCTCCCTGAAGCTCTTCTACTGTCAGTACTGGACTGTTTACCTTCACTGTGGATTTTACTGAAAGTAGGTTTATTTGTGTTTGTGTGTGTGAGTGTGTGTCATCGGGGGATTCTGGAGCAGCTGTTTATCTGCAGTGTGTTACAGACACGTCGTCTTTGTTTTGTATCATTTATTGTTATTTATTTTTAGTCTGAATTCTGTGTTTTACTAGAAACTTGAACGCAACACGGTGAGAAAGAGACTCACGCCTCGTCTGGATGTACTCAAAGAACACTTATACACTTTTAACAAAAGAGACTTCTATACAACCAGAGTAGCCCCCTGGTGGTCAGGAGAGAGAATGCAGCTTTAAGACATGAAGCATAGACTTATATACAACCAGAGGAGTCGCCCCCTGGTGGTCAGGAGAGAGAATGCAGCGCTAACACATTTAATATAATGAACAGATTTCTTCGCAGCTGGTGTGTGTTGCACTTTGGTTTTGTTTATGCATAAATAAATATATATTGTGAATGAAAAACAGGTGGAAGAGAGAGAGAGAGAGAGGGACAGAGAGACAGAGAGAGGGGTGAGAGAGAGGGAGGGAGAGGGAGAGGGAGAGGGAGGGAGAGAGAGAGGGAGGGAGAGGGAGAGGGAGAGAGAGAGAGAGACTCTCTGCCAGTCCGATGCTGAAGGACACCGGGAGAGGAGCGACAGCAGAGGGGAGGATACAACGGAATAACAGAGAAGGAGAAAAGCAGTTCCTCTCTTTCCGAACTAGAGGACACGCAGGAGGAGGACCAACAGGAGGAGGTGCTCCCGGCTCCTCAGACCGACGCTGCGTTCTCTCAGGTGGATTTGGAGTAAACGTGGGATTTTCATCACGAGGAGTTTCGTCTGCTGCACCTCCTCCCCCTCCCCCCTCATCCTCCCCCTCCCCCCTCCTCATCCCCCTCTCCCCCCCCTCCTCCTCCTCTCCTCCTGCTCCTCCTGTCGCAGACGTCTTGCTCGCTCCTCTCCAGCCGGCGCTGCTGTTCCTGAGCCGGGGATCGCAGAAGCAGATGGGTGAGTGTGTGTGTGAGAGAGATCGAGTGTGTGTGTGTGAGAGAGAGTGTGTATGTGTGTGTGTGTGAGAGAGATAGTGTGTGTGTGTGTGTGTGTGTGGGGGGGGGGCTCTTTCCTCTTTTCTCCTCTGCTGCTATTTTGCCCCTTTTTTATTCCTGCATTGCTTCACCTCTTTCTGGTTTCTCTCCTCCTCTCCTCCTCTCCTCTTCTCCTCTTCCTCATCTTCTCCTCCTTCGCTCGTTGCTCCTTCCTCTCCCCTCTTCCCTCCTTTTTCCGCTACCTCCTCGTACCATCTCCTTACCCCCTCCTTCTCTCCATCACTCACCTTCCTTTGCTTCTTTCCCCTCATCCTCCTTTTCCTTCTCTTCTTTCCTGCAGCCATCATTCATTTGCATCATCAGCCAAAGCCACACACACACACACCTACTCTCTCTCTCTCTCTCTCTCTCTCTCTCTCTCTCTCACTCTCACTCTCACTCTCACTCTCACCCTCACACACACACACTCTCACTCAAACACACACACACTCTCTCTCTCTCACACACACACTCTCTCACAAACACACACACACACACTCTCTCTCTCACACACCTGAAGCTCCACAGTCTGGGTTGAAGCACACTGATCCTTCAGTCGCTCTGTTCATCAGACAATCCGCTGCCTCTTCAGCCTTCTGACACACGCATACACACACACACACACACACACACACACACACACACACACACACACACACACACACACCTATTTGCAGCCTGATAAACGCCAGTCATGCTACAGTTAGCTTGGTGTTAACAGCTGAGAATCGGGTTCTGATTGCTGCTGTCACACATACACACACACACACACATGCACACACACACATACACACACACATGCACACACACATATGCACACACACATACATACACAGACATACACACACACACACATACACACACACACATGCGCACACACACACGTACACACACACACACATGCACACATACACAGACATAAACACACATATACACACACACGCACGCACACACGCACACACACATACACACACACACATATACACACGTGCATGTCTGACGGACATGTTTCTAATATTTAAGGAGCTTTTAGTTTGAAGGTCTGCAGCCTGAAGGGCCTCTCAGTTACACTTAGTGGCCAGTGGGCGGGGCCAGAGCACTCTGACCCGTGGTGTGATGACGTGACGGTGACTCCGTCCTCCTGGATTCACTTCACTGCATCATTTATTTAACGTCGGATGAACTTTATTTTGAAATCTGCTGCTGCCTGATGGAGCTGTGAACTGATGTAGCTGTGAACTGTCCCTCGCGGGCCGCCGCCGCCTTTGATTGGTTGATTGGTTGTTTGGTTGATTGATTGGTTGATTGTTCGATTGGTTGTTTGTTTGTTTGTTTGATTGGTTGATGATTGGTTGTTTGGTTGATTGATTGGTTGATTGATTGGTTGTTTGGTTGATTGATTGGTTGATTGGTTGTTTATTGGTTGTTTGGTTGATTGGTTGGTTGATTGGCTGTTTGGTTGATTGGTTGTTTGGTTGGTTGATTGATTGGTTGGTTGATTGTTCGATTGGTTGTTTGATTGGTTGGTTGATTGTTCGATTGGTTGTTTGTTTGTTTGATTGGTTGTTTGTTTGTTTGGTTGATTGTTTGGTTGTTTGGTTGGTTGGTTGGTTAGTTGTTTGGTTGACTGATTGGTTGATTGGTTGGTTGATTGGTTGTTTGGTTTATTGATTGGTTGATTGATTGATTTGCTGATTGGTTGTTTGGTTGATTGATTGGTTGTTTGGTTGATTGATTGGTTGATTGATTGGCTGATTGGTTGTTTGGTTGTTTGATTGGTTGATTGGTTTATTGATTAGCTGATTGGTTGTTTGGTTGATTGATTGGCTGTTTGGTTGATTGGTTGATTGGTTCATTGATCGGTTCATTGATTTTGTCAGAAGTTAGTCAGAAGTTAGCTAACGTGTTGATTCCACCTTGCCTTAACCTATACACTCAAGCTAATGTTAGCCTAGCGTGTCGCTACAACACTCTACGGCCTCTTAAAACATGTGTTGTCGCTATAACAACCAGCAACGGCCGCTATCTTGTTTCCGACAGCGTCTTCCTCGCGTCACGGAGATGCTTTCATCAAGTGTCACGTCGTTTCCTTTCCTCGAATAACCTTCATCCTCTCTGTCGTCGTCTTCATCTCGTTATCCGCGTCGCCCCTCCCCTGCTCCACTCTTCTTCATTTATATCCTTTGCTCGTGTGGAAAGCTTTACCTCTTTGACCTGGAGCGCCGGAGGAGGAGCGGGGGGAGGAGCCTGGGAAGGAGCAACGGGAGGAGCCCGGGGAGGAGCTGGAGGAGAAGCCAGGGGAGGAGCCGGGGCAGGACCTGGAGGAGGAGCCAGAGAGAAGCCGGGGGAGGAGCCGGAGGAGGAGCCAGAGAGGAGCCGGGGGAGGAGCTGGAGGAGGAGCCAGGGAGGAGCCGGGTGGGACGGACCTGTGATGTCACAGGTCGGGCTTAACCTCAACTTCACTGAGCTCATTGTGAGGGCCGATGGAGGAAGAGTTCATCTCATGATCAAAGGCAGAAGCCGATACCTGTAGCTATGGTAACGGCCTCAGTCACCAACTCCAACTCTTCTTTGTTGTCGTCGCTGATCTGGTCAGACGCTCCTCAAAGCGGCGAGCCTTATTTCCCAGAATGCCACAGGTGTGATTGTGCCAGTCAGCACCCGGTCATCCTCCTCTGGCGACCGGCTGCGGCATTGCAAAGCATTCTGGGTGTTTTGAATGGACTTGGTGTTGCACACACACACACACACACACACACACACACACACACACATCTCGGTTATAAAGTGCTGCCAGGTTATTATCGTCCGTTTCCTATTCTCGTCTTTAATCTTTGTATTCTGAGTAATCATCTTTTTAATTAATGGCGACGGCGGCGTGAAATCCCCCCCCCCCCTCCCCGCCCTAAACGCTCCCCATCTCGCTGCCACCAGAGACACCTGAAACCAATTAGCTTCAGCAGATGTAGATGTGGATTAGACACGGAGAGAGAGAGGGAGGAGAGGAAAAAGAGAGGAAGAGGAGAGGGATCAGAACCACGGCAGTGAGGAGGAGCTAAAAGGATCCTGTCAATCACTCCCGGTGATGGAGAGGAGGTGGGGCCAGTGGGCGGGGCAGTGGGGGGATAAGGGCGACAGATAACGAGCTGTGGGTCAGACGACCACTGTCAGAGTCCTGAGAGAGAGAGAGAGAGGGAGAGAAAGAGAGTGATAGAGAGAGACAGACAGAGAGAGACAGCCTGTAGTTGAGTTCCTCTCTGACCATCCTCCTCTTCGTCTTCATCTTCATCGGCCACAAACCAGACACTCTTCTTCTTCTTCTTCTTCTTCTTCTTCTTCTTCTTCTTCAAAATCCTTCAGGTTTTACCCCTCCTCCTCGATTTGACCCCCCTCCTCCTCCTCGATTTGACTCCTCCTCTTCCTCCTCGATTTGACCCCCTCCTCCTCCTTGATCTGACCCTTCCTCCTCCTCCCTCCCTGCAGGCTCCTCCTCCTCGTCGGGCTGAGATGGAGGTTCTAACGACCCGAGTCCCGTCCAGCAGGAGCACATAGGGAGCGCCTCAACCTCCTTTTGAAGTGTGTGTCCTCCTTGTGGATACTTTGCACCTCCTCCTGGCCTCCTCATCAGAGGGAATCGATATCGGTCTTCATTCTGTAAGTACTGTGGTCTTCTCCTATGACATCACTTCCTGTTGCTCTCCCTCCAACTCATCTGTGTCTCCGTATCCCAGAATGCAACCTGTTTGTTTAACCTGACTGTTGGGGGTCTGGAGGTCTAATCCTGACTGTTGGTCTGGAGGTCTAATCCTGACTGTTAGGGGTCTAGAGGTCTAATCCTGACAGTTGGGGGTCTAGAGGTCTAATCCTGACTGTTAGGGGTCTAGAGGTCTAATCCTGACAGTTGGGGGTCTAGAGGTCTAATCCTGACCGTTGGGGGTCTGGAGATCTAATCCTGACCGTTGGGGGTCTAGAGGTCTAATCCTGACTGTTGGGGGTCTAGAGGTCTAATCCTGACCGTTGCTGGTTTAGTATCTAAACTTAACTCTTGAACGTTGTGCTGATGCTTGAGGGCTGAATGCTTTTATTTTGAAGGGAACGGCAGGAACCTCTCATATTGAATGTAAAGGTGGTTAACCTCTTGATGGCCGCTGACCAATGAGGAGGCTTCATTCCACCGGGCCATGAAGACTTCCTGTTGGCCGTCTGGTCTCTCTCAGTTTCAGGATTACATCCTCCCTCTTTCCTTCACGTCCTCCCTCTTCCTTTCTCGCGCTCCCTCTTTCCTTCACATCCTCCCTCTTTCCTTCACATGCTCCCTCTTTCCTTCACGTCCTCCCTCTTTCCTTCACGTGCTCCCTCTTTCCTTCACGTCCTCCCTCTTTCCTTCACGTGCTCCCTCTTTCCTTCACGTGCTCCCTCTTTCCTACACATCCTCCCTCTTTCCTTCACGTCCTCCCTCTTTCCTACACATGCTCCCTCTTTCCTTCACGTGCTCCCTCTTTCCTTCACATGCTCCCTCTTTCCTTCACATGCTCCCTCTTTCCTTCACGTCCTCCCTCTTTCCTTCACATGCTCCCTCTTTCCTTCACGTGCTCCCTCTTTTCTTCACGTCCTCCCTCTTTCCTTCACTTGCTCCCTCTTTCCTTCACGTGCTCCCTCTTTCCTTCACATGCTCCCTCTTTCCTTCACATGCTCCCTCTTTCCTTCACGTCCTCCCTCTTTCCTTCACGTGCTCCCTCTTTCCTTCACGTGCTCCCTCTTTCCTTCACGTGCTCCCTCTTTCCTTCACGTGCTCCCTCTTTCCTTCACGTGCTCCCTCTTTCCTTCACGTGCTCCCTCTTTCAGCGGGGGTCATGCTTTGGGGTTGGACCCTGATCCCTCGACATTTACTCCTCGCTGTCTCTTTGCCTTAAAGCTCTTATTTTGAAAAGGTTGCTCCGTGTGACACGTCCTCCTCCTCTCTGAGAAGAGGCACTACGCCCCCTGCTGGTGGAACGTGTTCATGCGGATGATGACGTCATACTCAGCGACTTCACGCTGCTTCTAGTTCCAGGTTCTTTAGCGAAAAGACATTTTTAATGATTTAAATATTCAATAATGTGTACATTATTATTATTATTATTATTATTATTATTATTGTTATATCATTATTATTGTTATCATCATTATTATTATCGTTATTGTCATTATTATTGTTATTATTATCATAATAATTATTATTGTTATCATCATTATTATTATTATTGTAAATAGAAGAGGACCCAGCATCGCGCCCAGAGGAACTTTTTGTTTGTTTGAAACTGCTTTTACGATGAAGAGTTCTTTCTCTCCTTTCTCCTCTCTCCTCCCTCCTCGCTCCTCACTCCTCCACCCTCCTTCCTCACTCCTCCCTCCTTACTCCTCCCTCCTCCCTCCTCGCTCCCTTCCCTTTTCTCATTTCCTGTCTTTATCTCATCTCTTTCCATCTCATTTGTCATCTCTTAATTCGCTTTTTGCTCAATTTTTATCTCTTTCCATTATTCCTGTTCCTCCTTATCTTCCTCCTCTCTCCGCCATGTGTGCCCATTTCCTATTTCCTCTCCTTCCTCTCCTTCTTCCATGCCCCTCTCTCGCCTATGGTTTCCTGTGTCTCTCTTCATATTTTCATATCTCTTTCCTCTCCCTCCTCTCCCTCTCTAGTCAGACTTTTTCATCTTAATTTTTGTTTTCCGTCTTCGTCCTCCTCTCCATCCCCCTTTTCGTTTCCCTTCTTCATTTCTCTCTCCGTCTTCTCCGCTCTGCCTTTTCAATCTAAATTTACTCTCACATTTTCTTTCCATTTTCTACCTGTCACCGTCTCCCTCCTCCGGCTCTCCTGGTTACCGTCTGCTCGGGGTCTCTGGCCTTTTAATTAGGATATGATTTCCCAAGGCTCCAGCCATACTGCCCCTGCCCCCCCCCCCCCCCCGCCCCCCATCTACAGTGGCCTTGGCGAATGTGTTGAGAAATCGATGAGGAGTCCCACGACTCCTTCCCAAAGAGAAGATGTGAGGTCAAAAACACGCAGGAGGGGTGTTTACTTTGGTCAGACTCACCAAGACGTCCAGACGTCCAGTGGCTGTGAATACGTTTGTTGAAAGAAGATGCATCAGGGGGCGGAGCCAAACAACTGAGATCCTCACCAAAGTCCACGTTGAGTCATTGACTCACACACACACACAGACACACACAGACACACACACACACACACAAAGAGACACACACACACAGACACACGCATATACACAGAGACACACACACAGATGCACACACAGACACACACACAAAGACACACACAGATATTTGTGTCTGAGAGCTTATTGAGTGGAGACAGTCTTCAGTCACTTCATCAGGTGTGTGTGTGTGTGTGTGTGTGTGTGTCTGTGTCTCTCATGGACAAGATGCTGAAAGATAATCAATGTCCTGTGATTGGCTCGTGAACCGCCGGCTGCTCAGGTCTCGTTGTCGTGACGACAGATTGCAAAAATAACCTTACTGGTTGGTTTGAAGCTCCAGATCCTTTTGTGTGTGTGTGTTTCTGTGTGTGTTGCATATATATAGATATACATATTTTATATTTTAAGAATTTGTGTATTTGTTTTTGTGTGTGTAAGCAACAACAGTCAAATCTTTGGTTCTGATTCATAAGGAGGTCGTTAGGAGACACATGATCCTCTTGAACTTCTGAGTCACGTGATCCTCCTGAAGTTCTTAGTCACGTGATCCTCTTAGGTTAGGAGTCACGTGATCCTCCTGAAGTTCTAAGTTATGTGATCCTCTTAGGTTAGGAGTCACGTGATCCTCCTGAAGTTCTAAGTTATGTGATCCTCTTAGGTTAGGAGTCACGTGATCCTTTTGAAGTTAGGAGTCACGTGATCCTTTTGAAGTTAGGAGTCACGTGATCCTTTTGAAGTTAGGAGTCACGTGATCCTTTTGAAGTTAGGAGTCACGTGATCCTTTTGAAGTTAGGAGTCACGTGATCCTTTTGAAGTTAGGAGTCACGTGATCCTTTTGAAGTTAGGAGTCACGTGATTCTCCTGAAGTTCTGAAACAGGTTTTCTGTCTGAAGCTCGTTGGCAGAATGAGGTCAGAACTATAAATATTTCAGACGTTGTATTCCGACTCAGTTTGAAGATTCATTAATAACCTGAAGGGGGGGGGGGCTGAGAGGCAACACAGACCCTCTGAGTATCTGCGATGGGCTTTAATGAAGTAATTATGATATTTACACAGATATGGAAAATGGATTCTACTGGAACGCTGCTTCACATGGTCTGGTTCAGAGGTTCTGGTTCACATGGTCTGGTTCAGAGGTTCTGTTTCACATGGTCTGGTTCAGAGGTTCTGTTTCACATGGTCTGGTTCAGAGGTTCTGGTTCACACGGTCCGGTTCACATGGTCCGGTTCAGAGGTTCTGGTTCACATGGTCTGGTTCAGAGGTTCTGGTTCACATGGTCTGGTTCACATGGTCTGGTTCAGAGGTTCTGGTTCACATGGTCTGGTTCACATGGTCCGGTTCAGAGGTTCTGGTTCACATGATCCGGTTCAGAGGTTCTGGTTCTGAAGTGCTGCAGGACTCATCTTGATCATCTTCTGGATCGCTTATTCTTAAAGAGAAGGAGTACACGAGAGTGTCAATATAAAGTGTGTGTGTGTCTGTGTGTGACTGTGTGTGTGTGTGTGTGTGTGTGTGTGTGTGTGTGTCTGTGTGTATGTGAGTGTGCGTGTGTGTGTCTGTGTGTGGTTGTGTGTGGGTGACACTTTAATCTCACTTTAATTAATAAAACATTTTTTATGAGAAATCGTCACAAGCATCTTCATCTTCTTTATCGTGTTCATCTTCATCATGTTCATCATGTTCATCATGTTCATTGGCCCAGAACTAATTGTTTGGTGGAGAGAGAAAAAATACACTTAGAGTCAAATGTAGCGAAGGAGGAGGAGGAGGAGGAGGAGGAGGAGGACATCCATCTAGAGCTCTATGGGCTACAGAGACATCCATCTAGAGCTCTATGGGTTATAGAGACATCCATTTAGAGCTCTATGGGCTACAGAGACATCCATCTAGAGCTCTATGGGTTATAGAGACATCCATTTAGAGCTCTATGGGCTACAGAGACATCCATCTAGAGCTCTATGGGTTATAGAGACATCCATCTAGAGCTCTATGGGTTATAGAGACATCCATCTAGAGCTTTATGGGTTACAGAGACATCCATCTAGAGCTCTATGGGCTACAGAGACATCCATCTAGAGCTCTATGGGTTATAGAGACATCCATCTAGAGCTTTATGGGTTACAGAGACATCCATCTAGAGCTCTATGGGCTACAGAGACATCCATCTAGAGCTCTATGGGTTATAGAGACATCCATCTAGAGCTTTATGGGTTACAGAGACATCCATCTAGAGCTCTATGGGCTACAGAGACATCCATCTAGAGCTCTATGGGCTACATCGACATCCATCTAGAGCTCTATGGGCTACATAGACATCCATCTAGAGCTCTATGGGCTACATAGACATCCATCTAGAGCTCTATGGGCTACATAGACATCCATCTAGAGCTCTATGGGCTACATAGACATCCATCTAGAGCTCTATGGGTTACAGAGACATCCATGGGCTACAGAGACATCCATCTAGAGCTCTATGAGCTACAGAGACGTCCATCGGATGGATCTCCGACTCTCTACCTCCTTTAAGAAGTTATCTTCTCCACATTAATCTTGTGTCAGCTGTAATTAGTTTTGGCTTCAGCGCTTCTCCTCCGTCTTTGGTGATTCATCTGTCCTGTTTGAGTTGTAAGGAACAAAGCGTTTGTAATTACTTTGAAATATTAATCACAGACCCTCCGGGCCTTTAAAAGCAGCGTGTGATGCGTTCAGGGGACGCTTTATTTCATGTAGGTTATTAGATGGTGGTGGATGATCTTCACCACAGGATACTGGTCCAGGGCTGAAGGAAGTTCTTCAAGTGAAACCAGCTGTCTGTGTAAACAGCGGACACTTCTCACGCCCCTCAGGTGACGCTAACTTATTAATTATGGTTTACCTTAATAACCAGTGTTGGGCAAGTTACTGAAAATATGTAATTAGTTACAGTTACTAGTTACTTCTTTTAAAAGTAATTTATTTACTTTAGCAGTTACTGTATATCAGAAGTAATTAGTTACTAGGGAAAGTCACTTTAAGTTACTTTTATGTCTGCTTTTTTAATGTAATGAACAGTACTGAACAGTCAAACACAATATACATATTTTAGACCTATGTATTGCAATCAACAGGGCAACAGGCCTTCAGATCAAGCAGTAGTAGAAAAGTCCCTAAAGTAGTTCATAAAAAGAAAGTCGTGCTTAGCTACCAAAAATAAGTTTGTCGCTGACTTTCCAGTCGATTCTCGATGCATCTTTGATTTACAACAAACTATTTTCTCCAGAGCGTATAGGATCTTGGTCAGAGTGGTGGCGCGGTTCGACACGTGATCATTCTACACCAATAAGGGAGCTGCTTTTTGTCAACAGAATGACAATATGGCGTCCACGTGCCTTCATCGAGCAGTACGGGAGACAAAGAAAATACACCGCAATATCTTAATAAATAAAATGCATATTACTTCAGTCAAGCACGAGGAGGAACACTATGTCACCACACGATGGAACACACACAGGACACGCCTCCACACGAGGCTCGGGCTGGAGGGCTGAGAACTTCAAACACGGCGTTGATGTGGAGCTTCTGGTATATCTTGTCTTCTTGTCTGCAAGTGTTCATTTTTCACAAAAGAGAGTAACGCGAGTAACCAACTCATTTACATTTCAGTAATTGTAACTGCGTTAGTTGATTCAAAAAAATACTTTGTTACATGCTCGTTACCGCTAAAAGTAGTGGAGATACAGTACGCGTTATTCCCAACACTGTTAATAACACAGTGTGCTCTGTTTCCTGCACTTCCTGTCGCTGCGATTCGGAGTCGCCCCCTGGTGGTCAGGAGAGAGAATGCATCTTTAACACATGAAGCATAGTGACACGGTTGGACGGTGTGTTCAAGGTCTATTGGGCATGTGAGCGTTACAACAAAGAAAGAATTCCAGACGAGCAACGGTGCAGATGTTGAGGTGGAGCTGTGATAGTGAGTGATGAAGAGTGAGAGTGATGAAGAGTGAGAGTGAGCTGCAGCTCACTGCATGAGGAGGCTGTGAGAGTGAAGTGGTCCACACAGAGGGACGGAAACACAAAGGACAAAGAGAATTATGGAGAACAAAAGGTGTTGTGTTCGACATCACACACACACACACACACCACACACCACACACCACACACATACACACACACACACACCACACAGACAGTCATTAAAGACTATGAGGTGCTCATAACACTGGGGTAACGTATCTAATCCACGTTACATTCCTCACTATGAGCCTAGTGTGTGTGTGTGTGTGTGTGTGTGTGTGTGTGTGTGTGTGTGTGTGTGTGAGACCGTGTGTGTGTGTGAGACCGTGTGTGTGTGTGTGTGAGACCGTGTGTGTGTGTGAGACCGTGTGTGTGTGTGTGTGAGAGCGTGTGTGTGGGTGTGTGAGACTGTGTGCGTGTGGGTGTGTTTGTGTGTATGAGACTGTGTTTGTGTGTGTGTGTTTGAGACTGTGTGTGAGTGTGTTTGAGACTGTGTGTATGTGTGTGTGAGAGACTGTGTGTGTGTGTGTGCGTGTATATGTGTGTGCGTGTATGTGTGTGTATATGTGTGTGAGTGTGTATACGTGTGTGTGTGTGTGTGTGTGTGTGTGTGTGTGTGTGTGTGTGTGTGTATGTGTGTGTGTGTGACAGTGAGCACTGGCAGTGATGCGTTCGCCTCAGGAGATTCTTTTGTAAGAAGGAGAAGCAGAAAATCTGCTTAATTACCAACAGAGAGAGAGAGGAGGAGGTGAGGGAGTATCAGAGGGAGGAGAGAGAGGAGGATAAAGGAGGAGAGAGGAGGAGAGGAGAGAGAGAGGAGGAGAGAGAGAGAGAGGAGGAGAGAGAGGTTGAGACGTTACTTTAATATTTATCTGGTGGATTTCTGAATGTCTAAAAGACGTGAATCAATATTTATGAGGCACGACACAGAGGATCCCCCCAGAGGGTCTGGACCCCCTCTTCCTCTCTCCCTCTCTCTCTCTCCCTCTCCTCTCCCTCTCCCCCTCTCTCTCTCCCTCTCCCTCCCTCTCTCTCTCTCCCTCTCCCTCTCTCTCTCCATTGTTGTGAAGGTCAGTCTTTGACATTGGAGCATGCAGCTCTCCACAGAGCAACACCAGAGAGCAGCGTGCTAGCGGCGTGCTAGCGGCGTGCTAGCGGCGTGCTAGCGGCGTGCTAGCGGCGTGCTTGCGGCGTGCTTGCGGCGTGCTAGCGGCGTGCTAGCGGCGTGCTAGCGGCGTGCTAGCGGCGTGCTAGCGGTGTGCATAGACGGATTAAGAAACCACGGGCCCCTGGGCCTGGACGTGTCAAGGCCCCCACACGCCTCGAAAAAAAAAAAGTATCCTTTTTTTTTATACAAAAAAACATAACGCAAATTATATGATAGCAGTGACTTCGGTTATATGAATTAAACAAATAACTGTAGATCAGCATAGTGTATGTGTAGTGCAAAAATGGCAACAGGGGAGCTGGGATAACAGGCGCTGCAGCCCCAGTAGCTGCAGGGCTGAAGCAGAGAAGAGAAGAGAGTGAGCTCAACGTCAAGAACAGACCACACCTCCTCCTGCAGACCGGAGGGAGGGACATTTAAGTCACCTCTAATATCAACAAGAACAAAGTCTAAAAACGATTGAAAGCAAGCTATGGGGTCACATATTATATGTTTCTTTCTTGTGGCATCTTCAAAGTGAATGTTTAGGCTATTCTTTAGTTTTTCAGTAGGACTTCTGGGGCCCTGTTAATGACATGAATGACTTAAGCCTAGCATATACTGGCTACGGCGCATCGTGTCATATCGTCATATCAATACAGAGTTAATAACAGCGACGTCACGCGCGGAGTGAGGAGGCCCAGGCCCAGGGGCCCCCTGAGCTCATGGGCCCCTGGGCCTGGGCCCGGTAGGCCCGTTGGTTAATCCATCCCAGGCGGCGTGTCCGGTCTGAGATGGTGTCCTCTCTGGTCTCCTCTCTCCTCTCCTCTGGTTTCCTACCTCTCTTCTTCTCTCACATATATTACAGCCATCTTTCCCCTCACCCACTTAGTGACATTAATCTGAGGCCACCCAGAGGTCAGGCTGTCACCTTCATCTTCCTCCTCCCTCTTCCTCCTCCTCTACCTCCCCTCCTCCTCCTCTTGAGTTCCTCTCTGCTCATGAAGAGGTTCTGACTGTTTATTATGGGATGTGATGTCAGCGTTTATCTCCTTGACATTTAAAATCTCTGTTTTCAGTCAACATGAGATCAGCTTCAGTGTGTATGTGTGTATGTATGTGTGTATGTCTGTGTGTGTGTGTGTCTGTCTGTCTGTCTGTGTATGTGTGTGTATGTGTGTGTGTCTGTCTGTCTGTCTGTCTGTGTGTGTGTGTGTGTGTGTGTGTGTGTGTTTCTGTGTGTGTGACTTTGAACATCATGTGACCGCTAGACTCCGCCTACCTCACACATATTACTACGTCAGTCATGTGACCACTGGGTGCGCTTGGTTTGTGTCTCCACCCTGAAAAAAAGGTTATTTGTTGTTTTGATACACACACACAGACAGACAGACAGACAGACAGACAGACAGACAGAGACACACCACTGTGGGAGTGATCTGCTAATGAAACAGATCGTCCACTTTGAAGATTCTGCTGGTGACGTCATGCTCTCCTTTTAATTCTCTCTCCTTTTAATTCTGTTCTTTTATCTGTATTATTACATTACATCATTACATTACACGTCATTTAGCAGACACTTTTATCCAAAGCGACTTACAATAAGTGCATTTCAACCTAGAGGACAAACTAAGAACAACAAGAATACAGAAAGTAACATTTTCCTCAACATAGTCAAACTACAAAAGTACCACAATAAGAGCCATTCAAGTGCTACTAAAGTGCAAATCTGTGTTTTAATCCAGATATAGTCTGTCGCCTCTATACACCAGACTTCTATACACCAGACTTCTATACACCAGACCTCTGGTTGCTGCGCGCTGTCTGTAATGACTCCTCCCGTCCTGCAGGTGGCGCTGCAGGCAGCCAGCAGAGCCTTCTCCATGAGGAGCAGTGGACGATGCCGGCTCTGCCAGCGCTGCTGCTGTCGATGCACGTGGCCGTCCTGCTGACCGCGGCCCCGCCCCCCTTCAGCCGGGCCCCGCCCCCCTTCAGCCGGGCCGGCGTCCTGTCCGCCGTCCGCATGGGTGAGTACGGCGGGTTCGAATCCCGCAGCGCCATGACACTGACGTCACAGACCGGCAGACGAAGAAGACCTGCAAGGAGGTCTGTGTGCCCGTAATATATGGATGCCCGATGTAGACCTGGACTGGGACCTGCTGGTCTGGACTTGGGACCTGCTGGTCTGGACTTGGGACCTGATGGTCTGGACTTGGGACCTGATGGTCTGGACTTGGGACATGATGAGGACTTCAGGGCCAATAATGAGACACAGTAATTATACAGATGAAGATAACAGACATGATCTTGTCTCACTGGCTCCTCCCCTCCATACAATGGCTCCACCCCTTCATACATTGGCCCCTCCCATTCATGCACTGGCTCCTCCCCTTCATACAATGGCTCCTCCCCTTAATATACTGTCTCCTCCCCTTCAGACCGGAAGTTAAATGTGTCAAAAACACTTCTAGTGGAAAAGTGATTATTTACCCAGAATCCTTGGTTCTCCATGAATGAAAACAAACATGTTACCCATATTATATTATCCTCCCTCTCTCTCTGTCTCTCTCGCTCTCTCTCTCTCTCTTTAAAAGCCCCTTTGGGTTCCCTTTGTTTTCTTGTGTGTTGATGTTGTTGTTGTTGTTGTTGTTGTTGTTGTTGTTTGTGAGGTTGAAGCTCTGAGTGTATCAGAGTCGGTCTGATGACCTCAGTAAAAAGTCTCTCCTCTCAGTTCTTCCTCGCCCGATGGTCGAGGGTTCAAATCCCTCGTCTCATCCCGCGGGGCTCAGGGGCAGCGGGATGGCACTTAGATGTGGCTACCATGGCAACCGGCTGGCCGAGTGATGTATAATGGACCACCTTTAACCATCCATTAATAACAGCTCCAACCACACACACACACACACACACACACACAGACACAGAGACACACACACACACACACACACACCGTACTTCATGACTTAATATGAAACACTTTGGCCTTCAAAATAAAAGCGTGGTGGCCACGGAGATCAGGTCCTCACCCATGACGGGAACAATAAGAATCGTATACATAAACATTTATACACCCATGTTTAGAGAAAAGAAAGTGTATTTTGTTCTTATTGTCAACAAATCCTATAAAAAGACTTCAAGTTGTCTCTTCATACTTTAATCTTCCTGCGGTGGTGAGCTGCGATCCCATTGGTCACCGTCAACATGAGGGGCGTGGTTTGTCTTCTACGGTATTTGTAAATCGATGGTTCTGTATTTGTTTCATGTAAAACGTGAAAGTAGACGTTCTCAAACCGAGAGGAGGCGTCAGACAGGAAGTTCAAATGATCCTGTTGACGGGACGGGGAGGAGCCAAGTCTTTCAGGACCAATCAGGAGGCAGCCCCTCTGTGGGTTGGACTTCACGCGGATCAGATCCAGTTGGGCTCGGTTCTGAATCCTGTTGGAGGTTTTCTGTTCTGAACGGGCTGAGCGCCGCTGGGCAGTTCAAGGAAACTGGACCTCCGTGTCATCTGATGACATCATCTCTTTTGTTTGTATTGTTGTTGCTTCTATTGTTTGTCCTCACCGTCTAAAGTTCCGTGAAGCGCTAAACAAATAAAATGTGTGGTTATAATTATGACTTTTTGTTGAATGTTTCACCGCGTCCAGAAATGTATGAATGTGTTATTGTTTGTCCCAACAAACAAAACAACAACAACAACAAATTACGTGTGGAGAGGAAGATGAATAACCTCACGTCTACCTGAAGCTAAACTTGTTCTTCTAGTCTCTATGCTCATCTCTCTCTCTCTCTCTCTCGCCCTCCAGCGGCAATTTTGGATGACCAGTCGGCATGCGGGCGCGGCGAGCGTCTGGCGCTGGCTCTGGCGAGGGAGAACATCAACAGCCTGATGGAGGGCTCCTCTCGGGCGAGGGTGGAGGTGGACGTCTACGAGCTGCTGAAGGACTCCCACTACGACACCACTGACACCAGTGAGAAACCTCTCCTGACCACCAGGGGGTGACTCCTCTGGTTGTATAGAAGTCTATAATTAATGTGTTAGAGCTGCATTCACTCTCCTGACCACCAGGGGAAGACTCCTCTGGTTTTATAGAAGTCTATGCTTCATGTGTTGAAGCTGCATTATCTCTGCTGGACACGAGGGGGAGACTCCTCTGGTTGTATAGAAGTATATGCTTCATGTGTTGAAGCTGCATTATCTCTCCTGACCACCAGGGGGCGACTATGGTTGTATAGAAGTCTATGCTTCATGTGATGAAGCTGCATTCTCTCTCCCGACCACCAGGCGGCGACTCCTCTGGTTGTATATAAGTCCATGCTTCATGTGTTAGAGCTGCATTCACTCTCCTGACCACCAGGGGGAGACTCCGCTGGTTGTATAGAAGTCTGTTTCATGTGTTACATTATGCTCTGTAGAGTCTACAGACCACGAAGCAGGGGACGCTTTAGGGGCGGGGCTTACAGTTTCTCTAAAAACAGCAGGACGAGGAGAAGAAGTGACGTAATGTGCTAAATATATCCACATCGCCCTTTGCTGTCGATGAAGTGAAACAGATTGATATCAGCCGCGTGACGAAGAGTCAGCCAACAGTCTGAGGGACAACGATGAAGAAACAATATTAAATATGATCACACAAACAATAGTACAACTGTTATATCAAAGCCATAAAATCTGCATTTGAGATGAGGAAACAATCCGTAGGTCAGACACAACAACACCTCCACCAAGAAACACAAAGGTTGTTTGTTGTTGTTGTGTTGTTATTTATCTTGTTGTTCTGAAGGCGCTCATACAACCTTCTCCTTCTGCTTCTGCTCGTGAACATTGTGTTTCATGAGAGAGAATATGAAGGGCTCATAATCATGAACTCAATGGAAGTTTGGGATGTTATGAGAGATGTTCAGAAGCTCCGCCCACTCTCCTGTTTGTCTTGCTATGAACCATACTTACATAAACAAGGACACAGGGATCATCTCTGGCTTCTGATTGGCTGAAATTGTTGGAGGTTGTACGCCGACCGGAAATAAAATAACAGTGTATCTCATGATAACAGTGTATGTGTAACAGTGAATATCATGATAACAGTGTATGTGTAACAGTGTATCTCATGATAACAGTGTATGTGTAACGTGTATCTCATGATAACAGTGTATGTGTAACAGTGTATCTCATGATAACAGTGTATGTGTAACAGTGTATCTCATGATAACAGTGTATGTGTAACAGTGTATCTCATGATAACAGTGTATGTGTAACAGTGTATCTCATGATAACAGTGTATGTGTAACAGTGTATCTCATGATAACAGTGTATGTGTAATAGTGAATATCATGATAACAGTGTATGTGTAACAGTGTATCTCATGATAACAGTGTATGTGTAACAGTGTATCTCATGATAACAGTGTATGTGTAACAGTGTATCTCATGATAACAGTGTATGTGTAATAGTGAATATCATGATAACAGTGTATGTGGAGCTCCTCTAAGTTTCAGTTCACTGTTTATTAATACCGTCCCTCTCATAGGGTGGTTTTCAGAATGAGAGCTTCCTGTTGAACATTTAGAGATAAAGACACAGATGGTCCTCGGGAGGCGGAGCTAAGCCAGAGATTAAAGAGAGAAAATAACCAGAACATTAATAACACCGACGTGTTTGTGCAGCTTTCTCTTCTAACACCATTTATTTTGTGATTTGTTTTCTCTCTCAGTGTGTCAGATCCTGCCAAAGGGCGTGGTCTCTGTGATTGGCCCCGCCTCCAGCCCCGCCTCTGGGTCCACCATCAGTCACATCTGTGGGGAGAAAGAGGCAAGTTATGATGTCACCTTTATGCTTTAAATGTGGCGCTTTGACATCCTTTCATCCTCT
Source organism: Liparis tanakae (assembly GCA_036178185.1). Lineage (NCBI taxonomy): Eukaryota > Metazoa > Chordata > Actinopteri > Perciformes > Liparidae > Liparis > Liparis tanakae. The sequence goes on from CM070106.1 coordinate 16,548,882, forward strand.
CTTCCTCCATCCCTCTCCCTCCCTCTCCATCCTCCCTCGCTCTCTCTCATCCCCTCCCTCCCTCTCTCTCTTTAATATCTCTTCAATCTGAGCTCTGCTCTGCTTCTCATGTCCTTTGTGAGGTGAACAAAGACTCTATTCTCAGACTCTGATTGAAGTTTCCTTTCTGTTGTCAGAACTTCCTGTAAGGCCTGAAAGGTTTGATGGTTTAAAGAGTTCCTCTACTCTCCTTTCTCCTCTCCTCTCCTTTCTCTTTTCCTTTCTCCTCTCCTTTCTCCTCTCCTTTCTCCTTGTTTCCAGACCACTTTTCATTTAATTTCCTCGTCTAATGATTTTTGTTCCATTCTTTCATTTCCATTTATTGTATTTTATTCTACTTTTCTTTTGTGCCGGTTGGCCAATAGGAGAGCAGCCATCTCACTTGCCTGTGGTTTCCCCCCTCCTCCTCTTCCTCTTCCTTTTCTTCCTCCTCAGATCCCTCACGTGAAGATCGGCCCCGAGGAGACCCCCAAGCTGCCGTACCTCCGCTTCGCCTCTGTGACGCTTTACCCGAGCAACGAGGACCTGAGCCTCGCCGTCGGCTCCATCCTGCAGAGCCTCGGCTCGCCGACGGCCAGCCTGGTGTGCGCCAAGGCCGAGTGTGAGTGTGTGTGAGTGTGTGTGTGTGTGTGTGTGTGTGTGTGTGTATGTGTTTGTTTGAGGCCCAAAAGAAAAAAGCCCAACCCTTCAGTCTTACCAGTCGGTTCCCCTTCATTGGGGGTAGTATCAGCACAACTTGAGCCCCGCCCCCTGCACATCCATCCACTCCCTGATGTCTGGCTCCTCCCCCTAATCCCTAGGCCTGCTGCGGCTGGAGGAGCTGGTCCACCGCTTCCTGATCTCCAGGGAGACCCTGTCCGTGCGGATGCTGGACGAGGGTCTGGACCCCACCCCCCTGCTGAAGGAGATCCGGGACGACAAAGTGGCCACCATCATCATCGACGCCAACGCCTCCATCTCCTACCACATCCTCCGGAAGGTCAGCTGCTCAGAGCGTCCCGTTTCGGCGTCTCTCCTCGAGAAGAAGAGACGTCGGTGTTCCTTCTAGACCACGGCTGAGGTGTTGAGGGTCCAGAGAGCTCCTCTGAGATGTGGACCCCCAGAGGCCTGAAGCTGGAGACACGCTCCCCCTCCGTTGCCTTGATGTGGACGGGTGTGTGTGTGCAGCGTTTGGTCTTCCTGAATTCCACGATGACCTCCTTGAGGGTCAGGTAGTGGTTGTTGTTGTTGTTGATGCCGGACCTTCTCCCTGGAGGCCGACTCATCGTTGTTGTTGAGCGGCGTGTCGTCTGTAGACTTGATGGCGGTGTTGGGCCATGTGTCGGCGTAGAACAGGAAGTAGAGGACTCAACACTCTGCCCTGTGGGACGCCAGAGTGAGGCGAGAGCAGAGGACGGGACCTCCTGGGGGTGGAGCGTCTTCTGTACACCTGGTGGAGCGTCTTCTGTACACCTGGACGGGCAGCAGGCGGGTTGGAGGGTCCGGTGTGGGCGGTAGGCGGGTTCTGAGATGAGCCAGGACTTTCAGAACCGTGGTTGAGTCTTTGTGTCTTTAGTTTTTGTGTCTTTAGTTTTGTGTCTTTAGTCTTTGTGTCTTTAGTCTTTGTGTCTTTAGTTTTTGTGTCTTTAGTTTTGTGTCTTTAGTCTTTGTGTCTTTGTGTCTTTAGTCGTTGTGTCTTTGGTCTATGTGTCTTTAGTTTTGTGTCTTTAGTCTTTGTGTCTTTAGTCGTTGTGTCTTTGGTCTATGTGTCTTTAGTTTTGTGTCTTTAGTCTTTGTGTCTTTAGTCGTTGTGTCTTTGGTCGTTGTGTCTTTAGTTTTGTGTCTTTAGTCTTTGTGTCTTTGTGTTTTTATGTCTTTGATCTTTGTGTCCTTAGTTTAGTGTCTTTAGTCTTTATGTCTTTGATCTTTGTGTCCTTAGTTTAGTGTCTTTAGTCTTTGTGTCTTTGTGTCTTTGTGTCTTTGGTCTTTGTGTCTTGGTGTCTGTCTCCTTGCAGCTGCTTTATGTCTCTCTGTGGTTCTTTGCATCTCTTCTTCATTGGGGTCTCTCTGAGTCCTGTGAGTTGTTGGAGGTCTAGACTTCTGGACGCCGTCGGCTCTGTGTTCTCCTTTTGTAAACATACGGTTTGTCTAATTAACTCTTCAGAGAAGGTCTGAGGATTTGCACTTCCTGTTCCACTTCCGGCTCCACTTCCTGTTTCACTTCCTGTTCCACTTCCGGTTCCACAGCACTGACGTTAGTTTCTTCTACTTCCTCCTCTTCCTCCTCTTCCTCCTCTTCCTCTCCTCTGCAGGCTCAAGAGTTGGGGATGATGTCGGCCTTCTACAAGTACATCCTCACCACCATGGTAAGACCTTCATCCCCATTTACCTCCTCTTCTCCTTTTACTCTCTCTTTCCTTCCCTCTTCTCCTTTTATTACCTCTTTTCAAGCGTCCTTCTCTCTTTCACGCGTTGTCCTCACTTTATCTCTCATCTCTGTCCTCCTTTCCTTTCCTTACCTTACTTCCTTCCCTGTCCCATCTTTCCGTCCTCTTGACATCCTTCTTTTTTATTTCCTGAACATACTTCTTTGTCTCCTTTCCTTCATGCATGCTCTCCTCTCCTCTTAACTCCTTTCCTCGTCTCCTCTCCTCATCACAGATGCATGCTGGTCCCGCCGCCGTTTGTCATCATTATCATTTCAGCGTCCTTGTGACTCACAATAACTCGTCTCCAAAAGAACGCTGACTTTAAGCCGCCGCCCACAAGGACCCTTCAGAGCACGCTCGGCAGCCAAGGGCGAGACACACACACACATACACGCACACACACACGCACACGCACGCACACACACACACACACACACGCTCGTCCACCTGTTCGACCTCCCTTAAAGCTTTGCTGTTTAAAATCTCGGTTCAAGAGACTCTTAAAGGGACAGTAACCTATATGTATACATGAAGAAGCTTCTCAGCCTATTTTCTCTTCATTCTTCATCATCATCATCATCATCATCATCATCATCATCATCATCATCATTATCATTATCATCATCATCATCATCATCATCACGGTTGAGGCCGGCTGCTCGATGCCCCATAGAGGCCGGCTGCTCGATGCCTTATAGAAGCCGGCTGCTCGATGCTTGATGCTCCACCTTAAGACGTGTTCTCTCTCTCTTTATCCATTCCTGTTCAAAGTCCATAAAACTTTATTGAGTAATCCAACAAACGACGATGCGTCCCTCCGCTCTGAAGTAATCGTTGGCTCACAGGTATTGATTCATAAACCCAGCACCTGAAATATGATGCTGATGTTTCCCAACGAGGCAGAGAAGATCTGAACCTCTGAGGCGAGACGCTCCTCTGGCTGTGAGAACCAATCAGAACGTCTCTGATGTCCTCAGGGAGACATCTCTGAGTGTAACAAGCTGAACTTTAAACTTTAAAAAAAGTTTGTTTCAGTGGTCCTGCTCCTCCTCCTCCACTTCCTCCACCTGCTCCTCCTCCTCCTCCTCCTCCTCCTCACACTGACCTGTCTCCTCAGGACTTCCCCCTCCTGCGGCTGGACTCCGTGGTGGGCCACCAGTCCAACATCCTGGGCTTCTCCATGCTGAACGACAGCCACTCGTTCTACCAGGAGTTCCTCCGCAGCCTCAACCTGTCATGGAAGGACGGCTGTGAGGTCAGCACCTACCCGGGGCCGGCGGTAAGAGACACTCTACATTCTACAATATACATACATATATATGTTATATATACATTTATATATATACATATATATATATATATGTATAAATATTGTATGTGTATATATAAATATATATATATATATATATATATATATATATATATATATATATATACATATATATATATATATATGTATATATATACATCTTCAAGAGTTTTGATGAGAATCAATTTCAGAAGAGAAATTATTTTATTAAAGCATAACATCAAATATCCTGTTGGGTAAACTCACAACAAAGTGAAGGCTGGATCAGTCAGCTGCTTCCTGCTGTTGACGTATCAGAGGAGGCCGTGAGGATGAATATGGAGATGAATCACGAGCTGATGGACCAACGGACCACTAACCCCCCCCCCCAGAATTACTATGGTTACGGGCATCGATGTCACGAAGGGGGGGGGGGGGTCACCCTGAAGCGTTACTCGTGGAACAGAAACCATTAAGTGTGCGTGTGTGTGTGTGTGAGCATGTGTGTGTGTGCATGTGTGCGTGTGTGCGTTTGTGTGTGTGAGCATGTGTGTGTGTGTGGGGTGAGAGAGTATGTGTGTGTGAGCATGTGTGTATGTGTGAGCATGTGTGTGTGAGCGTGTGTGTGTGAGCGTGTGTGTGTGTGTGTGTGTCTCAGCAATAAACCGAGTCGTAAACAGCGGCTCACGTCCCCTTAGCGTGTCCATGACAATAAAACACAGTTCATAGGGCTGATGTTTATCCATCAATACGTTACGGTGTTGCTACGGCAACCCAGAGAGGACACAGCACATCGATAGATGAGGAATGGGAGGAGCTTCAGCTGGAATCCTAGAGGGCAATGTGTCATGTTTTCTCCACTAGATGGGGATCCTATGGGCAACATGTGAACCCCGGATAAACCTTCATCAGGTTCTCCACTGGAAATGGCAACATAGATGTTACATTATCAGTTTTCTCCACCCAAAGGTTACCAGAGAGGGCACGCCATCGTTATGTTACCGACCCTAGGGGCTGATGATGGCACATGCTATAGTAAGTGCATCCAATAGCGCCCGTCAGCATGTTTTCTCCGCTGGAAGGGCCCCTGGGGGGAAGCTTACTCATGTTTTATCGACCATAGGGGCACCATGCCCCCCCCCCCCCTGGGTCCACAGTCCACCGGTCCAAGATGGCCGAGTGTCTCCTCACCCCGCTGTGTGTGCGTTGCAGCTGTCGTCAGCCATGATGTTCGATGCCGTCCACGTGGTGGTGAGCGCCGTGCGGGAGTTGAACCGCAGCCAGGAGATCGGCGTGAAGCCGCTGAGCTGCTCCACTCCGCTCATCTGGCAGCACGGGACCAGCCTCATGAACTACCTGAGAATGGTGAGCACCCCTCCAGGTTATAGACGGGACCCCCCACGTAATAGACAGGACCTCTTCCAGGTTATAGACGGGACTCCCAGGTAATAGACAGGACCCCCAGGTTATAGACCGGACCCCCTCCAGGTTATAGACAGGACCCCCTTCAGGTTATAGACAGGACCCCCCCAGGTTATAGACTGGACGCCCCCAGTTAATAGACAGGACCCCCCCCAAGTTATAGACAAGATCCCCTCCAGGTTATAGACAGGACCCTCTCCATGCATTGTTCTGTTCACTTTATTCCAGTGAAGTCTCCCCCTCCAGGTGGAGTACGATGGTCTGACAGGTCACATTGAGTTCAACAGCAAAGGCCAGAGGACCAACTACACCCTGAAGATCCTGGAGAAACACCCGGGGGGGCACAAGGAGGTCAGAGGTCAACTGGGGAGCAGGGGGAGGAGTCTAAGACCTCAGCTCGATCTACGGCTTCATTGGTTCTTCATGCCCTCTCCTCTCCTCCTCCTCACCCTCCTCCTCCTCTCCCCACTCAGATCGGGACGTGGTTCTCCAACAACACGGTTCTGATGGACGCCACGTCTCTGGACCTCAACGCATCGGAGACGCTGGCCAACAAGTCGCTGGTGGTCACCACCATCCTGGTAGTGAGCCGTCGCGCCTCCTTTGGCTCCTCCTGCCGGTCAGCTGCCGTATGACGCCTCCTTCCTCCTCAGGAAAACCCCTACGTGATGCGCAAGGCCAGCTACCAGGATCTCCGTGGCAACGACCGCTACGAGGGCTTCTGCGTGGACATGCTGCGCGAGCTGGCGGCCATCTTGAAGTTCTCCTTCCGGATCAAGCTGGTGGACGACGGCGTTTACGGAGCGCCGGAGCCCAACGGGAGCTGGACGGGGATGGTGGGGGAGCTCATCAACCGGGTGAGGAGGGGGAGCTCATCAACCGGGTGAGGGGGGGGGGGGAGGAGCTCATCATAACACATGAAGCACAGACTTCTATACAACCAGAGTAGCCCCCTGGTGGTCAGGAGAGAGAATGCAGCTTTAACACATGAAGCAGAGACTTCTATACAACCTGACCTCCGTGGTTCCTCTTCATCAGCTCCTCCAATAACTTGCATGTTTTCTAAGTGTTTATAAGTCTGATTGTAAACACAACAACTTTCATTACAAAATAAAACCTCTGACGGACTTTTATTTTGAAGAATCACAGAATTTGCTTTGTTGTTTATGGTAGACTTGACACTTTAATTTGTTTCATATTTTATTTTACATTTTCATATATTTCATAATTAAGTCTAAGAAGATAACGAGGGGGCTTTTATTGTGAAAGACTTTGCGTCCCATGAAGCGAGGATATGAGGATACGAGGATACGCGGCCGTCTTCATAATCACGTTTATTTCCTTTTTTTATTTGCCCTCCATGGTAAACTTCAGTTGTTGTTGTGGTTGTTGTGGTTGTTGTTGTGGTTGTTGTTGTGGTTGAGTGACGAGGAGTAGAGAGAGAGTCTGTGGTAAAGAACCTTTCATTTCACAATAAAGGTTGTCCGTCCTGATGTCTTTTATTGTGAAGTCTCTGCATGAGCTCACAGGAAAAGAGATTAATAGTCGTCATAGCCTCGTCGTCATCGTTATGTTCGCCTTGTCTTCATCGTCTTCATCATTCATCGTCTCATCATCTTCATCATCTTATCTCCATCGTCTCATCTTCATAGTCTTCATCATCTCTTCTTCATCGTCTTCATCCCCATCGTCTCATCATTCATCGTCTCATCTTCATAGTCTTCATCATCTCGTCTACATCGTCTTTATCATTCATCGTCTCATCTTCATCATCTTCATCATCTTCTTCATCATTCATCGTCTCATCTTCATGGTCTCAATCGTCTTGATCATTCATCGTCTCGTCTTCAACAAACAAAACAAAAGAGTGACAAGATTTGTGGTTGAATAAGTTCTGATGCATTATTATTATAACAAGAATGTCAACACAAGAACATACTGAGAGGACAGCGATACTAATAACAATAACAATACCCCCCCCCCCCCCCACACACACACACACACACAGAAAGCCGACCTGGCGGTGGCCGGCTTCACCATCACCTCGGAGAGAGAGAAGGTCATCGACTTCTCCAAACCCTTCATGACTCTGGGGATCAGCATCCTGTACCGGGTCCACCTGGTGAGTCACGATGATGTCATCACTCACCTCATAGCCCCGCCCCCAAAGCACATCCCCTCATAGCCCCGCCCCTAAAGCACATCTCCTCATAACCCCTTTCCCTAAAGCACATCCCCTCATAGCCCCGCCCCCAAGGCACATCGTCTCATAGCCCCGCCCCCAAAGCACATCTCCTCATAGCCCCGCCCCTAAAGGAAATCAGTTCAAAGCACAAACACACAAGTCATGTGACACATTGAGTCATTTCACACATCAACAAACAAACAAACAGCTCTGAACCAGATGAAAGGGGAACATCAAAGAAGCTGAACAGCTGGAGAAGTGAGCCCTCTGGCGGCCGGTCGGTGAACTGCAGTGTGACGTCACTGAGCGTGACAATGAGTGATGGTTACTCATCAATATTAAATGTGTGTGTGTCTGTGTGTGTGTGTGTGTCTCTATGTGTGTGTGTCTCTATGTGTGTGTGTGTCAGGGCCGTAAACCCGGCTACTTCTCCTTCCTGGACCCCTTCTCTCCGGCCGTGTGGCTCTTCATGCTCCTCGCCTACCTCGCCGTCAGCTGCGTCCTCTTCCTCGCCGCCAGGTGGGTGATGTCATCAGGACGTTACTCTGTGATGTCTCTTCAAAGGTCCTTCATCATTGCGTGTGTGTGTGTGTGTGTGTGTGTGTGTGTCCAGGATCAGCCCCTACGAGTGGTACAACCCTCACCCGTGCCTGCGCGCACGCCGCGGCGTGCTGGAGAACCAGTACACGCTGGGGAACAGCCTGTGGTTCCCCGTGGGCGGCTTCATGCAGCAGGGCTCCGAGATCATGCCGAGGGCGCTGTCCACGCGCTGTGTCAGCGGAGTGTGGTGAGCACACACACACACACACACACACACACAGATACCCACACACATATGTTGAAGGCCTCCTAGTGTCCTCTAGTGGTCTCTAGTTTCTTCTTTTTATAGTTTTGTATTTTAATAATTTTACAATTTTATATTTTCCAGCTTTCATTTCCACATAGAGCCCCCCCCCCCACCCCCCCGCTGCTACTGGCTGACATTACCTTTAGATGTGTCCTCTGTTGCCCCCCCCCCCCTCCCTCCCTTATTCCCAGTAGCAACAGCAGACAGATGGAGCGGCCCTCAGCATTATTTCCCTGGCGGCCTCTCTGGGCCCTTTGCCCAACAGAAGCTCCTGATGACGGCTCTGACCTCTGGAGGTCAAACCTAGCTAGAGGTCAAACCCTAAACGTGCATCTTGTCACGCTGTAACGTCACGCTATAACGTTGCAATGTAACGTCACAATGTAACGTTGCGCTGTAACGTTGCGATGTAACGTCACAATGTAACGTCACGACGTAGCGCCACAACGTAACAACGTAACGTCACAACCTAACGTCACAACGTAAAGTCACAACGTAAAGTCACAACGTAATGACGTAAAGTCACAACGTAAAGTCACGACGTAACGTCACGACGTAACGTCACGACGTAACGTCACGACGTAACGTCACGACGTAACGTCACGACGTAACATTGCGATGTAACGTCGCAACGTAACCTCACAACGTAACGTCACAACGTAACGTCACAACGTAACGTCACAACGTAACGTCACAACGTAACGTCACAACGTAACGTCACGATTAATACCAAGCCTGAAGAAGACGCTCTGACCAGAAGACACGCCGGTCGACATTGAGCGTCCTTGTTGCCGTGTGCAGCCTCAGCGTTGCTGCTGCCCACTCGGCCCTCAGCCAATCAGGGCTGAGGCTGATGGGTGTGAGCGCCTGTCTCCATGTGATCCCAGATTAACCCTTGTCGTGCTCTAATGTGTGCCTGATATCTCACCTTGCTCCCTCCTTCCTGCTCCCTCGACTCCTTCCTCATGTCCTCGCTTGTGCCTCCTCGTGTCCTGCAGCCTCCCTCCATGTGGGTGGTCTCACCCGAGCGTCTCCCCCCCCGCTGACCTTCCTCCCTGCTCCTCTCAGGTGGGCGTTCACTCTCATCATCATCTCGTCCTACACGGCCAACCTGGCGGCGTTCCTGACGGTGCAGCGGATGGAGGCACCCATCGAGTCCCCCGACGACCTGGCGGAGCAAACCAACATCCAGTACGGCACCATCCACGGGGGCTCCACCATGACCTTCTTCATGGTGAGGGCTCACAGGGCCGCCAGGCAGACGGTCGCCTAGCAACAGGGAACGCTGAGAAACCCTCTCTCTCCCTCTCTATCCCTCTCTCTCTCCCCTCCTCCCTCCCTCTCCCCTCCCTCCTCCTCCTCCTCTCCCTCTCCCCTCTCTCCTCCTCTCCTCTCTATCCCCTCTCTCCCTCCCTCCCCTCCCTCTCTCCCCCCCTCTCCCCCCTCTCACCCCCTCTCTCTCTAAACCCCCCCCCCTTTTCCAGAACTCTCGGTACCAGACGTACCAGCGCATGTGGAACTACATGAACTCGAAGCAGCCCAGTGTGTTCGTGAAGAGCTCGGCGGAGGGCATCGCCCGCGTGCTGCACTCCAAGTACGCCTTCCTGATGGAGAGCACCATGAACGAGTACTACCGGGGCCGGGACTGCAACCTCACGCAGGTCGGGGGGCTGCTGGACACCAAGGGCTACGGCATCGGCATGCCCCTGGGTACGTGTGACCTCTGACCCCACAGGCATCGCGTGCCCCTGGGTACGTGTGACCTCTGACCCCACAGGCACTGCGTGCCCCTGGGTACGTGTGACCTCTGACCCCACAGGCACGGCATTCCTTGAGGACCTCGTTCACTGAACTCGGTCTCAATGAACCCCGTGGGACCTGAATGTTGGTCAGCGAGGGGACAGTGTGTGTGTCCCCTGTGTCCTCAGGCCTGTGTGTCCCCTGTGTCCTCAGGCCTGTCTGTCCCCTGTGTCCTCAGGCCTGTGTGTCCCCTGTGTCCTCAGGCCTGTCTGTCCCCTGTGTCCTCAGGCCTGTGTGTCCCCTGTGTCCTCAGGCCTGTGTGTCCCCTGTGTCCTCAGGCCTGTGTGTCCCCTGTGTCCTCAGGCCTGTGTGTCCCCTGTGTCCTCAGGCCTGTGTGTCCCCTGTGTCCTCAGGCTCCCCCTACAGAGACGAGATCACCCTGGGGATCCTGCAGCTGCAGGAGAGTAACCGTCTGGAGATCCTGAAGCGCCACTGGTGGGAGGGGGGGCGGTGCCTGAAGGAGGAGGACCACCGGGCCAAAGGTGGGTCACGCTCTTCATCACCCACACTCTTCATCATCGACACTCTTCAACACCGATGCTCTTCATCATTGATGCTCTTCATCGCAGATGCTCTTCATCACTGACACTCTTCATCAACGACGCTCTTCATCACTAACGCCCTTCATCACTGACGACCTTCATCATCGACACTCTTCATCACCGATGCTCTTCATCACCGACGCTCTTCATCATCGACGCCCTTCATCATCGATACTCTTCATCATTGACGCTCTTCATCACCGACGCTCTTCATAATCGATGCTCTTCATCACCCCCGCTCTTCGTGGCTGGTCCAGGTCTGGGCATGGAGAACATCGGGGGGATCTTCGTGGTCCTGATCTGCGGCCTCATCATCGCCGTCTTCGTTGCCATCATGGAGTTCCTGTGGTCGACGCGGCGCTCCGCCGAGACGGACGAGGTAAAACTTCATCTTCCTCCTCCTCCTCCTCCTCCTCTTCCTCTCTCGTCCTCCTCCTGCCCCGCCCACGGCATCAAGCTCAGCTCTAACGCCTCAGTAGGTCATCCGCCTGTGTGTGTGTCTGTGTGTCTGTGTGTGTCTGTGTGTGTGTGTGTGTGTGTGTGTGTGTGTGTGTGTGTGTGAGCAGCTAATAAGCAAACAAACAAAATCAAAGAAGTATAAAATGCAGGATGAGATCATAATGTATCACGGCCGAGTTATTATTATGAATGTTGTTGTTGTTGTTGTTGTTGTTGTTGTTGTTTTTACCTGCGCTCCTGTTGCTCTCAGGTCTCTGTTTGTCAGGAGATGTTGACGGAGTTCAGAAACGCCGTTTCCTGTAAAAAGAGTTCTCGCTCCCGGCGCCGCCGTCCTCTGAGCAGCGCCGGGGGTGGAGTCCTGCGCCGCGCGCCGCGCCTCGCCATGGCGACACCGCGGCCAGTCCGCCTGGTCCGCGAGATGCGCCTCACCAACGGGAGGCTGTACAGCGGCGCCGGCTCGCTGGCGGTCGGCCTCCCCGACCTGGGTCCGGGGCCCCAGAGGCTCCTGGAGGCCCCTCCCCCGGCGTCGGCCCTGGTGGCTCCGCCCCCCCCACCACGCGGCTTCCTGCCGAGCTGCGGCCACGTGAGGATCTGCCAGGAGTGCCGGCGGATCCAGAGCCTGAGGCCTGCCGCACTCACGCCGCCCCCGCCTCCCTCCTCGTCCTCCTCCGCCTCCTCCTGCTCGCGGGCCCCGCCCCCCGGAGGTCACCACCTCCGGCGCCACCCCCACCACCTCCACTACCACCGCGGCTCCATGTCGCTGCCCCGCCTCCCGCCGCCGCCGCCTCCCGCCCCTGCAGACAGAGCCGACAGCGACGGCGGTGGCGGGGGGGCGGCGAGTCCGCGGCGGCACGCAACGCCGCCCGCGGCCGCTGCCTCCGCCGAGGTCGCCGCCGCGGCCGCCGACGGACTTACTGACGGGGCACCGCTGAGGCAGGGGGCGCTGTCGGCCGCCATCGGGGTCAAAGGTCGTGGTTCTACTACCTTTTGGTTCCAAATGACCCGTCTGGATCGGTCCAAACGGGCCCGGCAGGAGGGGTGGATGGAGGAAACCATTATGACCCGTGTCCAGGGTTTGTTCATTAAAGCCACTTCGGCTCAGTGGATCGTACCAATGAGCATTCCACAGGGGCGGACTGAACCACCAGGAGGGGGAATGGAACGTTCCATTGTGGATCAAATCAACTGGGTGTTCGGCTTCATTTGGACTGCAGGGCTGCAGACGGACAAACAGGAAGTGGCGGCCAAATGGACGCCACTTCCTGGGGAATCAATGGTTCCCCCCCCCCCACACACACACACATTCAGTCCTCCAACCCTCAGCCAATCATTACGCTCCGTGTGGAGGACTCTTTCTCTAACGCTTGAATACTGAACCAGATGTTAGTATAGAAGGAGACTACACACAAACACACACACAGACACACACACACATGCACACACACACACACACACACACAGTTATCACGGTCACCTGGAGGATCTTAATTGACCGTGGTCCACGAAGCCGACGCATCAATACTCACCTGAAGTGTAGGAAACCAACAGGGGTGGAGCCAGAAGAAAGGTGTGAGGCGTCTGGTTACAGGCCGTCCAATCAGAGCCGAGTGGCGTGACCCTTCGGCGCCATGGGAGCTCTCCAGGTGTTGAGCTGGGCTTCAATCTCAGAGTGTTTAGTGTTGAGCGAGTGGTTAGCTTAGCTCAGCGTGGTTAGCCTAGCTTAGCGTGGTTAGCCTAGCTTAGCACAAAGTGTCTGACGTTCAAAGGAACTTGACAAGAAGCCTAAAGTCGAGGAGTAGAAGCCGGACGGATTAGAGCGACGAAGACTTTAACGACTCCTTCTCTTCACGCTGAGCACGCCGCTAACAGCAGGCCGTCGCCAGTGTATCATCAAAGCGCAGTGAAATTAGCATGCAAGCTAGTTACCGGTATACATCTGACTAGTTATCTAGCTAACTTGCTAATTCTACCATTTTTAATGCTACACTAGTTACAGGTGGGATTAGCAGGCTAGCTAGCTACCAGTGTACATATGGCTAGTTTTCTAGCTAACTTGTTAGTTCCACCATGATGTTTTTCTACATTGATTTCTAAAAAACAAGCTAACACAAAGCACGGCAGCCTTGGCATGCTAGCTAGCTACCAGTGGACAGGTTAGACGTATCTAGCTACGTTGCTAATGCTACCGCGCTTCATTGGACACTGATAACAGTAAATTGCTCCACTCTACGTCACTGCTGACGGTGTAAAACATGTTTTATTTTGTACTTCTCAACATTAGTTGTAGTATTTCTTTGGTTCCAGATAAACATGAAACATTTAGCCTGCTTCCGGTCTTTATGCTAAGCTAGGCTAACCACATTCTTACATGAGATAGATATCCATCGCAGAAGGAAATAAAATTACCTTTTGAGTTTGACCTCATTCAACGGTTTAAAGAAGGAAGGAAGCAGCTGCTGCTTTGCTGCCCTTTCAAAATAAAAGCTGTGCGAATTGCTTGTAGCCAAAGAGCTTCAGAGGTTGTTGATGATTCCCCGGATGAGGCGCTGTGTGAGCAGTGTGTTGGCGGAGGGCTCGTGGTTCTCCTGGCTGAGGGCTTGTGGTTCTCCCGTTTGAGGGCTCGTGGTTCTCCTGGCTGAGGGCTTGTGGTTCTCCTGGCTGAGGGCTTGTGGTTCTCCTGGCGGAGGGTTCGTGGTTCTCATGGGGAAGGGTCTTCTCCTGTGTTCTCCTTCATGATTCATTCACAGCTTATTGTTGAATAATATTGTATATTATAATTTCTCCTCTGATATGCAAGTCGGTGGCTCTGTGAGAACGTTTGTAAGACCTTGTCTGTAGGGGTGAACCCGTGTAGCGTTTCAATGCGGGGTTGACGTCTATTTTAAGAAAAAGGAAACGTTTTGGCCGTTTTATTTTTTATACAGTCCCTAAACAGAGAGGAAGTCCTCTGTGTATTTTAGGTGAGTATTAAAGCGTCACTGGAACACAACACAGGGACCCCTGGAGGGCAACGAGAGCATCTACATGTGTGTACCGACAACTTTGAGTCCTCCAGCTCTTTTTTAATTGATGTCACGTCGATTTGATGTCAGAGCTCACGAGTTTCCACCAGCAGGGGGCGCTGTGAGCGCCTCCGGTCCCCACAGTGGAGTAATGACACAGAGGGCCACGGAGCCAAGACAACTGCTGGTGGTTTTTTAATTTTTTATTTCATGGCAACTAGGTGTTGTTTTTTTGGATCAGTGCCTGAATATTTTGTTTGTTTTGAAAAATATTTTTATCTTTTTTTGCATATAAAATGTTTCAGAAAATTAGTAAAACGTTGGAGTAGATATGATTTAGAACGTGTGTGTGCGTGCGTGTGTGTGAGTGTGTGTGTGTGTGTGTGTGTGTGTGTGTGTGCAAGTGTGTGTGTGTGTGTTTGCGTGTGTGTGTGTGTGTGTGTGCTCCGCCCTCTCATTGGTCCCAGCAGCTCTTCTAGACGATGGGTATCGTTCTGATGATTGTTGTTGTTGTTGTTGTTGTTGTTGTTGTTATTATTGATGAGGTGCTGTGGAGCTCCTCCGATGTTCAATATATAAACACGTTTGGAATTAAAAGAACGTACCTTCTTTTATTTACCCGACCTTTGACCTTTTCCTTGTGCAGCTACATGTTGACTTTCAGGTAGGGAGACACCAAACATCTCAGACAGAAACAATATACTGTTTACATCTAAGTACAAATCTATTTTAGCTTGAGATTTGTGTTTATTTTTCATTTTCAGTGTTTTTTTCCCTCTCTTTTTCATTTTATTTGTCTAAAGCTTTTTACGTTTTAACGTTTCCTTATCTTTTAGTATTATATTTTATTCATCCATTATTTATTTTCTTACCAGACTTCTTGACATTGCAGATCAGAACCAGGAGAAAATGTGATGCAACACCAGAACTCCACCAGCAGAGGGCGCTGCAGGCCAGAAGACCAAAACGAGGGAAAGAAGTGAGCGGCTCGGTCACATGGAGCCTTTGCTTTGTTCTGAGGAAAAACACATATATATCTATATATATATATATCTATATATATATATATATATATATATATATATATATATATATATATATATATATATATATATATATATATATATATATATATATATATATATATATATATATAGATATATATAACTTTTTAGTTTATCCTGTACACCGTTAGTCAAAAGTTTCTACACCAGCTAAATTTAAAGAAGAGATTCCTTCTGCACTTGATTCAATACCATGTCTCAATAGAACAGAGGACTCCTGGTCCAACTCTAGTCCAGGTCTCAATAGAACAGAGGACTCCTGGTCCAACTCTAGTCCATGTCTCAATAGAACAGAGGACTCCTGGTCCAACTCTAGTCCAGGTCTCAATAGAAGAGAGGACTCCTGGTCCAACTCTAGTCCAGGTCTCAATAAAAGAGAGGACTCCTGGTCCAACTCTAGTCCAGGTCTCAATAGAAGAGAGGACTCCTGGTCCAACTCTAGTCCAGGTCTCAATAGAACAGAGGACTCCTGGTCCAACTCTAGTCCAGGTCTCAATAGAACTGAGGACTCCTGGTCCAACTCTAGTCCAGGTCTCAATAGAACAGAGGACTCCTGGTCTAACTTTAGTCCAGGTCTCAATAGAACAGAGGAGTCCTGGTCTAACTTTAGTCCAGGTCTCAATAGAACAGAGGACTCCTGGTCTAACTCTAGTCCAGGTCTCAATAGAACAGAGGACTCCTGGTCTAACTTTAGTCCAGGTCTCAATAGAACAGAGGACTCCTGGTCTAACTCTAGTCCAGGTCTCAATAGAACTGAGGACTCCTGGTCTAACTTTAGTCCGTCCCAGATTGATTATCTTGTTGATAGTGCCACAGGCTCACTGAGACTGACACTGGACTCGATAGCCCCTCTGAAGAAGAAGACAGTGAGGAAGAGAAGGTTTGCTCCCAGGTATAACCCTCAGACCCGCAAACTAATGCAAACGTCACAAAAGCTTGAAAGCATCTGGCGTTCAACTAATATTTCAAAAATCAAGCACATCTTGTCTCAAAAAGATACAGAGAAATTGTTTCACATGTTCGTTACTTCGAGACTGGATTACTGCAACTCCTTATTATCAGGCTGCACTAATAAATCTCTTAGGTCCCTCCAGTTGATCCAGAATGCTGCAGCTCGTATTCTCACTAAAACTAAGAAAAGAGATCACATTACTCCTGCACTAGCTGCTCTGCACTGGCTCCCTGTAACATCAAGAATCACTTTTAAAATTCTTATTTTAACCTACAAAGCCTTAATTGGTGATGCACCATCATATCTTAAAGAGCTTGTAGTACCGTATCGCCCCACCAGAGAGCTGCGCTCACTAAATGCGGGGCTACTTGTATACTTGAATCAGGTTTGCCCTGGTCCAGTCCCTGGATATGCTGGTATAGGCTTATAGCTGCTGGGGGACGTTTTATGATGCACTGAGCACCTCTCTCCTCCTTTCTTTCTCCTATGGATGAATCTTCATCTCTCCATCACACATGACTAACTCTGCTTCTCCCCGGAGTCCTTCTGACTTCACGTCTCATGGGGTCATCGGACCCTATGAGACGGCATAGATCCCATCTGCTGATGGACCTTCGATGGTTGGATCGTGAGTTCCTGCCACCAGCTGTGCCGCTGCCCTGCTGGGACTCCGCCCACTCTTCCCGAATATGCCTACTATGAACTGTTCATAAACTGTCAAATTCATTGAATGTATTTTAACTCTAAATCTGTCCTTCTGTACACATTACATCTATTGCATCTGTCCATCCTGGAGAGGGATCCTCCTCTGTTCTCTCCTGAAGGTTTCTTCCCTTTTTCCCCCTGAAGGGTTATTTGGGAGTTTCTCCTGGTCCGATGTGAGGTTTTGGGTCAGGGATGTCTATGTGTACAGACTGTAAAGCACTCTGAGAATAATTTGTAATTTGTGAAATTGGGCTATACAAATAAACTGAATTGAATTGAATTGAATATATATATATATATATATATATATATATATATATATATATATATATATATACATACTATAGTATGACTATAATATAAATGAGCAGTGAAGTATCATTCCGTTGCGTTCCGGAACAAACGCGCCGTCTTTTATTCAACAAATAACTCTCAGACCGAATATGATGCTAAGTATCATGATTCTGTTTATTCACTCATTTATTCTACAAACGTGACGCATGAATAATAATAATAATGACATAATGGCAAAGAGAGCTCATGGTTTCATATCTTTACATATTTGATTCACACGGTTCAGTTCATGGTCAAAATGAAACAGCTGGTTAGCCTAGCTTAGCATGTGACAGGGAATCTACAGGTGGTTAGCCTAGCTTAGCACGTGACAGGGAATCTACAGGTGGTTAGCCTAGCTTAGCATGTGACAGGGAATCTACAGGTGGTTAGCCTAGCTTAGCATGTGACAGGGAATCTACAGGTGGTTAGCCTAGCTTAGCACAGAGCCTGGGGGAAGCTGCTAGCATAGCGTGACCTCGTTGCTGTTGTGGTTTGTTTGTTGCGTCAACACCAGACCGACCAGTTTTACTGAAGTTTAATAAATACTACAAATAATAAACTTATTAAGATGGACAGGAAGTAGTTCTGTCAACAAGTGAAGATTATCTCAGAGGCGACATAAGATCCAACGCTTTGGTTCCTCGTGAAGATGGAGACGCGTCGCCGTGTTTCAGCGACGCGCGAAACACGGGAACTCGACTTGTTCTGCTTCATTGAGTCGTCTTCCTCTCGGCTCCACTGACCATGAAGAAGATGATGAAGAAGATGATGATGAAGAAGATGAAGTCTCGTTTCTGCAGAAAACGCTGAACGGGCGAACCGGACGTGAAGGTTAACGGTGAGGAGGAACAGAAACGGTCCTTTTATATGTCAACATCCCTGACCTTTGACCTGTTCTGCTTTTATCTTCAGAGTGCTGCTGTTCACTGAGCAGAGCCTGAACGCATCACCATGGAACTGAAGGAAACCTCCTCTGCTTCTCCGTTAGCGTGCTGCTAACGCTACTAGCTAACGTTGCTCCTGTTGGTCTAAACACTGACTGGTTTTCCACATGACAAAGACCCGAGAGACATCATGATGTCATGATCACATGATCCGAATTAAATCGTGAGCACGTTAGTTTAAATACGTTTTAAAAACTCTTAAAATGTCAAGAGTTTTATGACGTTTACAAACATGAGACATGAAAACGACTCGCCTCTTTGTCCTCAGCTAGCTTCAGACGGAGGACCATTATTACACACAAGGCTGTTATTACTGTACCCTGTAATCACACACACACACGCACACGCGCACACACGCGCACACACACGCGCACACACACGCACACACACACACGCACACACACACACGCACACACAGCTCCAGGCCACACTGAGCTCCTCCTTCAGTGTAAAAGGATCAAAGTCATTAGTTTAAGCCGCCTGAAGCTAATCGAGGCGTACCCCTAATCGAGGCTAACACGTTAGCATCGCGACCCATGAGGCGCGTTCTTTAATGCTCCTGAAGGTCAAAGGTCAAACATTTCCTTCATCTGTACCAATTGAAAAAAAGACATTGTAAGAAAAGGTTAGATCCCACGGTCCTGTATTCATTGTGTTCTTATCTCTCTGCACATTCTTTAAAGTGTCGGTTTGATTCTACTCGTCTCATATTTGTTGTTCTTATGATAATAATAATCTTCTGTTCCTGGGTTTCGTGTTTGATGTTCTCCGTGAGTATCGGACACAGCGTGATTGGGAGGATTCACCAGAACTCCGGAGACATTCCCTTGAAACCCGGACAAGGCGAGACGTGAGGAAGTGAAACCAGACGGATGCCCCCCCCCCCCCTCCCCCCCCCTCGCAAGGCTCAACGTTGACTCAACAAGATGCGACACACACATTCCTGACTAAACGCTGCAGGCGTGTTCAGTCCTGAAGGCTGAATCTCACTCACACACACACACACACACACACACACTGCAAAGGAAGGCCTGCTAAAGGTGTGAATGACTCCAGTTTCTCCCGTTGGTTTGGCGACACCCACCTGAGGAACAAACTGTCTTCATTCAAACTTCGGCAGGACAAAGGAGCGACTCCTCCTGCACCTGATTGGACGAGCAGCACCTGCTCGCTGGCCTCTCATTGGTCCCTGCTTTTGATTTTTGAAAAAAAACAGTTGCAGTTGACAAGCGACTGAAGTTTGGGATTCGCCCTCAGTGGCAACGCCTCGACGCCCTCGCAGCCGAGAGGTCGGCCTGCTTGCTCCCGGGGTTGGGGGGGTGGGGGGGGGGGTGGTTGTGGTGAATTTCATCCAGAAAACTCCAACAAATATCAGTGTGAGCTCCACGCCCTCACACCGGGGAAGCTGGTGCCAGGAGGACGGCTCGGCCTGCAGTAGTGTAGTAGTAAGAAAGTATTATTATTGTTATTAGTAGTAGTAGTAGTAGTAGTAGTAGTAGTAGTACTTATTGCTAGTGTCCTTCAGGCTGAAACTCTTTGTTTTTCTTCTCTCAGTCGACGGTTTCTGTTTCTGCCACGCCCTGTTACCTAGGAAACACATTCTGTGTCACACACACACACACACACACACACACACACACACACACACACACACACACACACACACACACACACACACACACACACACACACACACACACACACACACACACACCTCGTCCTCTCTGATTGGCCGGTCTGAAGCCGGGCTCTGATTGGCCGTCACTTCTCTGTATGAAAACACAACAATTTGTTCCTCAAGGTTTATGAGTTCCACCTTCGGCTGAAGATGTTTACAGGATTACAAAAGGCCAGACGTGTTCTGTAAACATGAGCACAAACAAAACAACAACATTCTTTTTTTTAAACAAATAAATCATGACAAGAAAAGAAAAAAAATCCCCACGGATATTTTCAACAACAGCAAATGTGTCACAAACAGCTTGTTTACAGTGTATCTACCTCTATTATTTACACCGGGGCAGTGTGAGTCGAACGAGGATCCTGAAACATTCTGCAACGCTTTTTATCCCCAAAAAGAAGAAGAAACGGCGGAATAAACAACTTTTCTGTTTTTTTAGACTTTTCAACGAGTTTCAGGCTGAAAACTCTACAAAATAAAAGCGTGAGAGATTCTGACCTTCAGAGCCGGTCGTCCAGCTTCCCTTTTTCTTTTTATCTAAACAAAATAAATACTTTTCTGACTGGAGATCAGTGCACGTTGGAGTCTGAGAGCGAGGTCTGAGGTCAGAAGAGGTCAGAATACTCGAGGAGAAACATTTTCATTGTTTAATTATTTACCTGCAAAAACTATGTTTTAGATTCAAAAATGCAAAAAAATGAAATTAACCCGTAGCACCGCCCACACACACCTTCCCGCCCTTTTCCTTCCTCTCTTTTACTTCACCTGCACGCCCCACACACACACACACACACACACCGACTGCTCTCCGCGTGCCGGGTCATGTTCTCCTCAACAGGATGAGGGCGGAGTCTCTTCATAAGCCAGTGTTGATACTTTAGAGTTGACAAAGTGTCAAATGCACAACAGATTCGTTTAAAATGAGAGGACGTGTGTGTGTGTGTGTGTGTGTGTGTGTGTGTGTGTGTGTGTGTGTGTGTGTGCGTGTGTGTGTGTGTGTGTTTGCACAACACTCCTAGAGCTCCCTGAGGAGAAATACTCGTAAATGTGTGTAGTAAAAACACACACGTGTGTGTGTGTGTGTGTGTGTCCTCGAGTTCAGAGAAGCATCGGAACTTTACTTTGAAATCATTCGCTGCGCTTGAAGTGCGCCCGCCCCCTTGGCACGGAGGGGGAGAAAGATCTAACCTTTCAAAATAAAACCTAAAATCCTCAAAGTCTTCGTGTGTGGCCTCCGTGTGTGTGTCTTTGTCCGTGTGTGTGTGTGTGTGTGTGTGTGTGTGTGTGTATATATCTCTGTGTGTGTCTGTGTGTTTCCTCCTCGGGTTTCCAGGAGGATAAAGAGAGTCTCTCATCGTGGCCGTCAGTCCGTCAGCTGTCGCACAGTTTCTGTGTTTCTGGTATTTTGCAGGAGGAGGAAGAAGAAGAAGAAGAAGAAGAAGAAGAAGAAGAAGAAGAAGAAGAAGAAGAAGAAGAAGAAGAAGAAGAAGAAGAAGAAGATCCCGTGATGGTGGACGGTTCATCCTGGTGGTGGAGATGGAAGGAGTAAAAAAAGAAATTGAAGCTGAGAGTCCAGAGGGGTGATGGGTAATCTGGTTTTGTCCGGGGGGGGGGCTGGGGGGGGGGCTTCACATCCAACTGGGCGCTCCTCCCGGCTGCACAGATGAACAAATCGGGGCCCAGCATCTCCTGAGAGGAAGAGGAAGGAAATGTATATATGGTATATTTTCAGAATAAGAGCATGTCTTCTGGTCTCCACACACGCACACAGGCTGTTAGCTCTGTGTGTGTGTGTGTGTGTGTGTGTGTGTGTGTGTGTGTGTGTGTGTGTGTGTGTGTGTGTGTTTGTGTGTGTGTGTGTGTGTCTCGGGGTTTGCGGTCATGAAGCCTCCGCTGTCAGTGATCTTCAGTTATTGTTCACCGGTTCAAAACCAAAACATTACTTTGAAACAGAAAGTCCTCCGTATCACTTCCTGCTCTAGGCCTCAAAAGAGGATCAAAGAACACACACTTTCTGAAAGAGCTGTGTGTGTCTATGTGTGTCTATGTGTGTCTATGTGTGTGTGTCTATGTGTGTCTATTGTGTGTGTCTACGTGTGTGTGTTAGTGTGTGTACCTGTGTGCGTACCTGTGTGTGTGTCTGTGTGTGTGTGTTTAAAGGGTCTTACACACCTTAAGCCATAACCAAGTGCTGCATTTACATGTATTAAGAGGTATATATAAATAAATATAGATTACAGTATACATTAAAGATGTGGACATCATATAGTATATAATATACTTTATGTATATGTACTTTGTGTACTATATGTATATATATATATATATGTACTGTACATAAATATGTGTGTGTGTGTGGGGGTTGTGTGTGTGTTGTGGGTGTGTGTGTGTGTGTGTGTGTGTGTGTGTTCCAGAGACTCACCAGCTGGTCAGCAGCTTCTTTAGTATGGAGACTCCACCCTGAGGACACACACAGGTCACAGGTCAGAGGTCACATGACGTCAGCAACATGCACGACACGGAGAATGAAGAAGATGAAATAGAAATTAGTTAAAAATTCACTAGATAGAGCTTTCACTTATCTAGCCACAACAACAACATTGTTTATGTACTTTCTGTATTTTGTCAAATTAACTTCTGTGTTTGTTGATTCACTGACACGCGTTCAGGATGACATCATCACACACACACACACACACTCACACTAACACACACACACACACATGTGTGTATGAACATAATATATTAATATATATATATGTATATATATTTATACATATATATTTAGAAATATACATTTATAAAAATATATGTATACATATATATGCATAAATATATATTTATACATATATATATTATGTGTAAATATATGAATACAAATATATACAAATATATATATATATATATATATTATATATATATATATATATTCAATTCAATTCAGTTTATTTGTATAGCCCAGTGGTTCCCAAAGTGGGGGTCGCGACCCCTAGGGGGAGCGCGGTGGTACTACAGGGGGATCGCGGCTTCATCACCAACCCACACACACAGCCGCAGACATACACCGGTAAAACAATATAAAATAACCGACGTGACATGCACTGTATTCCAACCACGCCACCAGAGCGGCTCATGTCACAGACCGACTGTGGCAGAACCAGCGAGAGCGAGGGAGAGAGAGAGCGAGCGCGCGAGGGAGAGAGAGAGTGAGGGAACGCGAACGAGAGAGAGACACACAGCGATGAACTGAGAGTATCTATCTCCAACCAGCAACCCCGCTTTGACAAAATCTGTAAAGCAAAGCAAGCCCACACCAGTCACTGATTGATATGAATAGGAATATACATAGGAATATGATCACAAAATAAAATGTACCATGTAGACCTGCACACCTTGTTCATAATTGTGTTATTTTATTGTTTGAGAAAACCTGCTGTTCAATGTGAGGAAATACAGTATATGTTGTTTGCACTTTGTTTGAAATTAAGTTAATTGTATTTACAAATAATTTTATATATTTTTTATTTTATATATATTTTATTATTGCTATTTTTTCCCAGTTAAACAAACTGAAGAATAAACTGTGAAGTGATGTACTTATTTTAGAAAGAAAGACATATTTTATACAGTTCATGCATTATAATGCAATTCATTAAAAACCAAGACAAATTTGGGGTCGGGTTGCGGGGGTTGTCCAATATTCCTATATCATCAAAGGGGGTCTTGACAGAAAAAGTTTGGGAACCACTGGTATAGCCCAATTTGACAAATATATAAATATACATATCAAATTTAACATAAATATCTAATTGCATGAGGAAGATGAAGGAGCGGGCCGGTGAGCACCGTCACCTCCACCCTGCTCCAGACCAGACAGGCCCCCTCATGGCATCATGGAGATTAGAGGAAGTGCTGCCCTCCATTGGCCCTCCATTGGCCCCCCATCGACCTTCCATCAACCCCCCCATTGGCCCTCCATTGGCCCCCCATCGACCCCCATCGGCCCTCCATCGGCCCCCCATTGGCCCCTAGGACCTCTGTGATGGACTCCATTCACACAAAGAAGACCCTGAAAGACACCCCCTCCTCAGGATCATCAGAGCCTGGCCCAGACCCCAGACCCCCCCACAGCACTGGACCCAGATCACCCCTCACAGCCCTGAGAGAGAGAGAGAGAAAGAGAGAGAGAGAGAGAGAAATAAAGAGCAGAGGAGGACGAGTGCCGACACGTCAGACACATTCCTGACATTCAGCCTCGCCCTCACTGCAGAGACACGCCCCCTTCAGGCTTTAGAGACACGCCCCTTCAGGCGTTAGAGACACGCCCCTTCAGGCGTTAGAGACACGCCCCCTTCAGGCTTTAGAGACACGCCCCCTTCAGGCTTTAGAGACACGCCCCCTTCAGGCTTTAGAGACACGCCCCCTTCAGGCTTTAGAGAAAGATCCTGCAGAGGTCAGAGGAGGACTCCATGGTCAATGACCCTAATACACCTACACCTGTCTACACACATGCACACACACAGCTTCTTCCTCAGCTTCAGCTCTGAAAACGCGTTCAGGGGGCGTGGGACAAAGGGGCCTTTTTGACTGAGTTGCTGGAGTCTTTGAACTGGTCGCCGTGGAAACCACCGCTCATCTGAATCAGAACGAGAGCTTTTCATCCTAAACCACCAAGTGAGGTCAGACCAGAGGTCAAAGGTCATCGGCACGCCAGAGACACGCGGTCCACAACCGCCTGAACGAAGTGAACAGGTAAACAAGTAAACAGGTAAACAAGTAAACATCGGTCCCACGAGACGAGTTTCTACATTTATAGATTATTTTGTAACAATTTTTTGTTGAAAGCGCGAAGCGTCCGAAATGAAGTTCTACGGGACCCCCCAACTAAGGCTCCTCCTCCTGTGTGCGTACATGTATGTGTGTGTGTGTGTGTGAGTGTGTGTGTGTCAGTGAGTGAGTGTGTGTGTGTGTGTGTGTGTGTGTGGACAGACTGGCTTGAACACAGTTCCATCCTGAGCCCCCAGCAGCTGATCTGAGGCTCCGCCTCCTCCTGAACCGGTTCTCCACAAATAGCTCCTCTTTGTCCTCAGAAACCCAAATGAAGAACAGAGCTGACGGTGTCCAACACCAACAAGCCCCCCCTCAACCTCCACCCACCAACAAGCTCCCCCTCAACCTCCACCCAACACCACTCACCAACAAGCCCCCCCTCGACCTCCATCCAACACCACCCACCAACAAGCCCCCCCTCCGTCACTGTGTTGACACCGCTAACAGACGAAGGCTCTACCTGACACCTTCGGTGACCTCGGTGACCTCCAGTGATCATCAGGCCGCCCTTAACTGACTGAGGTGTAAACAGAAGGGTGGGGGTGGGGGTATGCAAACACACACCATCCACCCCGGGGTGGAGCATAAGGATCTCCTGCTGAAACTTTTACATATCACCAACGGTTACGGGGCGGGGCTAAGGGGCGGGGCTACGGGGCGGCACCAGAGCCATGTGCGGTGTCATGTCCATATATGGTATCTTCCTGCTCAGCCTACCTGTGAACACACTGAAGCGCTCAGGATTGCATCATCGCTTTCAGAAAGTCGAGCGAGCGGGTAACCTGACGCGGCGCTCTGCCGCCGAACCCGACACCTCGTGTTCCTGAGGGCGCCATCTTGTTTTGGTTATGGGGAACCAGAAGTGACCGTATTTGGGGTGAGAAGGTGGAGCTGAAGAGCAGCGAGGCCCTGCAGGGTCAGCTAGAGTTATCAGCTAACGCTGGTGCTAACGCTGGTGCTAGCTTGTGGATCCATAATTCACGTTCACTGCGACATTAACTGTGAAAAACGAGCTGAAAACTAAATGAAGAGACTAGAGAGTTCCTTTGTCTGAAACCGAAAGCTGGACAAAGACTGCACTGAAGCTCAGTGAAGCTCAGTGAAGCTGAGAGGCACACAGAAGGAATGCTGTGAATTACAAGTGAAGTGACAGTTACTGTTAGGGACGAAGGGCGGGGCGGCTGTGTGTGTGTGTGTGTGTGTGTTTGTGTGTGTGTGTGATGACTTCAGTCTAACATGTTGCAATACGTCAAGGTGAGGTGAGAGGAATGAGGAGAATTTCCTGGAAGGTCATTAGTTGGCTGACAAATTCAGAGAGACACACAAAGAACAGGACACACACACTCTCTCACACACACACACTCACACACACTCACACACACACACTCACAGACTGACACACACACTCACACACACACACACTCACACTCACACTCTCACACACTCACTGTACTTGTTCTCACTGTGTGTGTAATCAGGAGAAACCGCAAAGAAAACTGACATCAAAGATTTTGTGTAAAGGAACGATAGAAGTGACTCCGGTTCTGACTTCCTGGTTCTAACTTCCTGGTCCATACTTCTTGGTTCTAACTTCCTGGTTCTGACTTCCTGGTTCTAACTTCCTGGTTCTGACTTCCAGGTTCTGACTTCTTGGTTCTAACTTCCTGGTTCTGACTTCCTAGTTTTGACTTATTGGTTCTAACTTCCTGGTTCTAACTTCCGGGTTCTTACTTCCTGGTTCTAACTTCCTGGTTCCGACGTCCTGGTTATTACTTCCTGGCTCTGACTTCCTGGTTCTTACTTCCTGGTTCTAAGTCTTTGGTTCTAACTTCCTGGTTCTGACTTCCTTGTTCTTACTTCATGGTTCCAACTTATTGGTCCTCACTTCTTGGTTCTAACTTCCTGGTTCTGACTTCCTGGTTCTGACTTCCTGGTTCTTACTTCCTGGTTCTTACTTATTGGTTCTCACTTCCTGGTTCTGACTTCCTGGTTCTGACTTCCTGGTTCTTACTTATTGGTTCTGACTTCCTGGTTCTGACTTCCTGGTTCTGACTCTGTATCCGGGTTTGCATCATCACTCCCTGAGTAAAGGAGATGGAGCCGCCTGTGAGGCGCTCCGAGGTAACAGAACCTTCTGGAAGGAGCTTCCCTCTGTTGCCGGGCAGATTACTCACGGGACTTTCTGCCTGCAGTACATGATGAGGCCGATGGCGGCGGCAAGAGCGACCAGCACGCCGATGACGATTCCAGCGATGGCTCCGTCTGAGAGGCCTTCGTCCAACGCTCCCTCCTCTACATCAACAACAACAACAAGGTGTTTACAAGCTGCTGGGAGCTTCAATGTAAAAGACGACGCCTCAGGAGAGAAACTATACAGACAATATATGTGGAGATACTATCGGTGGTGACTGGACCATCCGCTACAACTAGCATGGTAACTAGCATGTCAACTAGCAGGTTAACTAGCAGGTTAACTAGCATGTCAACTAGCCGGTTAACTAGCCGGTTAACTAGCAGGTTAACTAAAACATCTACTAACACATTACATAGTATGTCAACTAGCTGGTCAACTAGCTAATTAACTAGCATGCTAACAATCATGTAAACTAGCAGGTTAGCTAACAGGCTAACTAGCATGTCAACTAGCAGGTTAAATAACAGGTTAACTAGCATGTCAACTAGCTGGTTAACTAGCAGGTTAACTAGCAGGTTAACTAAAACATCTACTAACACATTACATAGCATGTCAACTAGCTGGTCAACTAGCTGATTAACTAGCATGCTAACAAGCATGTTAACCAGCATGTTAACTAGCAGGTTAGCTAACATTTTAAGTTGCGTGTTAAGTTGCATGTTAAATTGCATGTTAAGTTGCATGTTAACTAAAACATTAACTAACACATTACGTGTCATTTAGCTGACACTTTTATCCTCAGCTTACAATCCTGTTACATTCGTACACCGTAGACGCAGCTACAGTGAGCAATTCAGAGTTAAGTGTCTTGCTCAAGGACACATCGACTAAGGCGGGGATTGAACCTCCAACCCCGTGATTGAAAGACGGACCTGCTACCCACTGACCCATAGTCGCCCATTAAATAGCATGTCAACCAGCTGGTCAACTAGCTGATTAACTAGCATGTTAACTTACATGTAAACTAGCATGTTAACTAGCAGGTTAACCAGAAGGTTAACCAGCAGGTTAACTAACATGTTAACTAGCATGTTAACTAGCATGTTAACTAGCAGGTTAACTAGCAGGTTAACCAGAAGGTTAACTAGCAGGTTCACCAGCAGGTTAACTAGCATGTTAACTAGCATGTTAACGGGGGGCTCACCTTTGACGGACAGGGTGTGGGTGTACGAGCTGTTCCTGCCCGTGACGGCGTTGTGCGCCTCACACGTGTACGTGCCGGTGTTCTTGTAGCGCGCCATCTTGATGAGGTATTGCGCCGTCTTCACGGCGGTCAGCGTGCCGTTGAACTTCCAGGTGAAAGTGGCGGGCGGCACGGAGGCGGCGGCGCAGACCATCGTCACGTTGTCGTGCACCTCCACGGCGTCCTCGCCCGAAACCACGGCGGGCTCGGGACCGTCTGGAGCGGCGAGGAAGCGTTAGTCGCCCTGTATTCACAGCATTACGTAACCGACGGCAACACTCACAGTTCACCACCATCTTGAAGGAGGCCTCTACGGTGTTGACGGGGTTGGCGAGACGGCACGCGTACGTCCCGAGGTTGCCCTTCTGCACCGGGGCGATGGCCACGCCGGTCATGTTGGCGAAGAACGCCACGCCGCCGCCGGCCACCAGGGGCGCGCCGTCCTTCAGCCACGAGACGGTCTTCACGCTGCCGCTCGCCGCCGCACAGCTCAGGTTGGCCGCGCTGACGCCGGCGATGAGGACGGTGGACGGGCCGGTGACCTTCGGCCCCACGAGGGGGTCTGGAGGTTAATGAGGGAGACAAATATTAATGAGGGAGGTGAATATTCATGAGGGGGTGAATAGGAACAGGAAGTGACGCCTGCAGGAAGTGACGCCTGCAGGAAGTGACAACTGCAGGAAGTGACGCCTGCAGGAAGTGACGCCTGCAGGAAGTGACGCCTGCAGGATGTGACGCCTGCAGGAAGTGACGCCTGCAGGAAGTGTAAAGGTCGTCGCCATCTTCAATGTTTCACAACCAGAGAACATGAAGTGACCCGCCCTGAAGCCCTGAAGCGCCTCGGGCCCTGAAGCCCCGCCCCCTCATAAAGCTGGAGGTCACTCACCCATCACGGCGAAGGAGACGGGCACCGAGGCGACCTCGCGGCCGGTCTTGGCATTCTTGGCCTTGCACATGAACGCTCCCACTTCACTCCCAAATTTGTGACCCTTGATGACCTCCAGGGTCAAGGTCGCGCCCGCGGCCTCCATGGCCTGCTGGCCGCGGTACCAGCTGTAGGTGGCGGCCGGGCTGGAGGTGGACGCACACGTCAGGCTGAAGTTGGAGGCGGAGTTGATGAACATGGCCGGCTTGGGGGGGGCGATGGTGACTTGGTCCGGTCCGTCTGCGGGGAAAGACGGGTTAGTTCACTTCAAGACGGAAGGGGTGAACCTACACGCAGTTATTTATACGTCACCCTTGACAAGAACACATCCGCTCCTTCCAATTCTACCTTTCAAAATAAAAGCCCTAGACTTGAGCACTGTCACCAGATTCTCAGCTTTGGGATCAAACATTTTACTGAGAAAGAGTCCAAACGAGTTTTCATCTCCAGTATTTAGCAAATGTAGCTGTATTATTGTGTTTATTCGTCACGTTTAGTAAATAAGTAAACAAACAAATAAATAAATATATAAAGAACTATCAAAGTAAGATGTGTTTATATTTGTTGAAGAAAATAAATCTGATTCAAACATCAGAGATCAAAGTTGCGTACGCGTCGCCCTCCAGGCCTCACCAGCGCCCCCCGGAGGCTCCACGAGTCACTGAGCCAATCAGCTGGCTGTGGGCGGAGCTACTCACAGTGCACGGTGACGTTCAAGCCGGCGCTCTTCTCCATCTCCAGCTTGTTGGCGGCCTGGCAGCTGATGGGCGCCGCCAGGTCGGCCCGCAGCACGCCGTCGAAGGTCAGGACACTGGCCACGCCCTCCTGACAGGAAGGGATGCAGGTACTGAATAAACTCCTCCCACAAAACAAACAAGGGCGATTTCTTCTGTATCTAAACATGATGCAGGAGGAGGAGGAGGAGGAGGAGAACCTTTCACACTGACCTTCTTCACGGTGACACGCTTGCCGTCCGGCACGATAGCCTCCGCGCCGCGGAACCACGAGAACTCCAGGTAGGAACCCTTAGCGGAGCAGGTCAGAACCACGATGCTGGTCTGCTCTACGGCCTCCAGGAGGCTGGAGGTCACGGACACGTCAGACACCGGCTCTGGAGAACCGAGAGAACGTCAGCGAGAACGTCAAAGAACGTCAGAGAGAACGTCAGAGAGCATGGAGAACATAGAGAACACAGAGAACAGACAACACAGAGAACACGGAGAACATAGAGAACATGGAGAACATGGAGAACATAGAGAACACGGAGAACATAGAGGACACAGAAAAGAGAACAGAGAACATAGAGAACACAGAGAACATAGAGAACACGGAGAACATAGAGAACACGGAGAACACGGAGAACACAAAGAAAATAGAACACAGAGAACATGGAGAACATAGAGAACAAGGAGAATATAGAGAACACGGGGAACATGGAGAACACAGAGAACATAGAGAACACAGAGGACACAGAGAAAAGAGAACACAGAACACGGAGAACATAGAGTACATGAGAACATGGAGAACACAGAGGACACAGAGAAAAGAGAACACAGAGAACACAGAGAACACAGAGGACACAGAGGACACAGAGAAAAGAGAACACGGAGAACATGGAGAACACAGAGAACACGGACAACATAGAGTACACAGAGAACATGGAGAATATAGAGAACACGGAGAAAAGAGAACATGGAGAACACGGAGAAAAGAGAACATGGAGAATACAGAGAACACGGAGAACATGGAGAACATTAACCCCTGCCGGCCACACTTGCCAGACCCGTTCTCCTGCATCACCTGGAGCTCCCGTGAGGTGCTCTGTGATTGGTTAGATCCGGTGGAGCGCGGGAACCGGGGGAACCGGAGGGCGCGGTAACCGGTTCCCCGGCCCGTCCTCCTGTTTGTCTTGTGAGTGTGCGGTTCTCCCGCTGGAGGAGCGTGAGCCCAAAGGCATGCTGGGTAAACAGTAAACAGCTGCTGGTGGTCCCACAGCCAGGGGACCACTGTGAACCAGCAGCAGCCACGCCCCTAAGGGGGCGGAGCTACGGATTCAACCGCAACAAAGGAAACGGCCAGCGGGCTTAGAGGCGTGGCCTCCCGGGTCGCCCCGAACATGATTATGAGTATTCATCAGGAATAGTCCCTCATCAGCTTATGTTTATATATAAATACATATATATATATATATATATATATATATATATATATATATATATATATATATTTGTATATATAAATACATATATTATTTGTTGTATAAATATATACACAAAAGTCAGCGTGTATGTGTGTGTGTTTGCATGTGTGTGTGTGTGTGTGCATGTGTGTGTATGTGTGTGCGTGTGCGTGTGCATGTGCGTGTATGTGCATGTGTGTGCGTGTGTGCATGTGTGTGCGTGTGCATGTGCGTGTATGTGCATGTGTGTGCGTGTGTGTGTGTGTGCGTGAGACTCACGCAGCACGCGCAGCACCATCTCCTCGGTCTGCGTGCCCCGGGACGACACGATGGACACGGTGTAGTCGCCGCTGTCCGCCGCCGTCAGCGGCCCGAGCGTCACGAAGCCGTTGGTGGCGTTGAGCGCGAGGCGCCCGGTGAAGCGCGGGCTCACCGTCACGCCCTCCGCGCTCGCGGTGGCCGCGTTGCCCGCCTCGCTGCCGTCGTTGAAGTTCCACAGGATGACCACGTAGTCCGGCACGGCGAACTGGTGCTGCAGGGTCACGCTGCGGCCCTGCACCGCGTCCAGCGCGCGCAGCTCCCCGGAGCCGCGGCCTGCGTGACGTCACGGGGCAGCGTTACGGCGGGCCTCGAGTGAGGAGCAGGAACTACCCCCCCCTCCTACTCCCTGATCCACTACACACAGCCACTCATTCTAGTCAACAACAACAACAACAATACACTAAAACCAATATGACTGCATTACTTTAGCGTTCATACACCCAGAGCCACACACACACACACACACACGCACAAGCCCAGCGGAACATTACTTAATATTAATAATATTAATAATAGCAATAGTGTCCGGCAGCAGTCTTTGAGTCTTCTCACCCAGAAACGAGAGAAGAAGAAGAAGAAACGTCTTGAAGAAGAAGAACACGTCCATGGCGGCTCGAGTCGCTGAGAGGGAGACGAAAATAATGCTGAGACACACCTAGACACACACACACACACTCCTAAAGCAGGACACGCCCACACACACACACACACCTAGAGCAGGACACGCCCACACACACACACACACACACACACACATACACACATCTAGAGCAGGACACGCCCCCCACACACACACACACATACCTAGAGCAACACACAGACACACACCACACAAACACACACACACACACACACACACACACACACACACACACACACACACACACACACACACCTGGACCAGGTGAATACCCACAGACATGCATACACTCACCCACACATCCACACACACACCTAGACCAGGAGGACACACACACAGGCTCTAACACACGTCATTGCTGTGAATGATGGTGCGTTCAAGTGAATCATCCGTATTCCAGGACTCATTTACATTCATCATTTATTGACTTACAGTTTCACAGCCATTGTTAAAGATGACGTTGTCGTTACTCATGAGACTCATCTGAAGGACTTCAGAGGGTTTGTTGTTTATGTGGAAATATTTAAATCCACAGAAACTTTTAAATATAACAACAAAAAACATGAAAAGGAAAAAAAAGGAGAAAAAAAGAAGAAAAGGTACAGGTTCACTTCACGCAGTGAGACGCTGCTGCCACCTGGTGGACATCCGGGGAAGTCCCTTCCCTTGGTTCTAGAGACCAGTACACCAGGAAGGATCAGAGCAGCGGTCGGGAGCCTCGGAGCCGTGTTTGGCTCTTCTCGGTTCTCCGTCTCGCAGACACTTTGATTAAGATTACACTTCAAACCCTCACGGTACTGAACAACGTCCAGTTTGACTCTACGTCATTTAACTGGAGAACAATCTAAAAGAGACGATCGCTACGTCGTATAGTTCCCTTTTAGAACCACGTATCGGGGACAGTTAATCTTCGGTTATGAAACACAGTCGCCGTCTTTACGGTCAAAGTGAATCAAGAGGTTCGGAGTTTGAAGACGGTGAGCTTTGTGTGCGTCGCCGGTGTTAATAACAGTTCTGTACACTTTGACATTCACATTGTTTTAAATGTATATAAACACGACAACAAGTCCAGCTCCATCTCAGCTGGATGAACCCATTGAGGATTCTGAATAACAGAAACAAGAAAATCTTTCACCGCAAAGTCAACGCCTCATTACTTTCCCCCGTGTGGACTTTAAAGGTTGTCTCAGACTTTTCTGCGTTGTCAATTCTTTCACTAGATGTTGAGCAACTAACTGGTTTCGTTGTGGAGCGTCGCGTGATACCTCAGGTTTCCTTTTTGTGCAAACGCTTTCCCACAAACTGAACAACTAAATGGTTTCTCCCCCGTGTGGATGCGGAAATGTAGCTTGGCACTATGCTCTCGTACAAATGTTTTCCCACACACGGAGCAACCGTACGGTTTCTCCCCTGAATGGACACTTGAGTGTTGCTCCAGCTTTTGCTTTTGTAGAAACGTTTTGCCACATACGGAGCAACCAAATGGTTTCTCCGTTGAGTGGCCAGTCAAGTGTCCTTTCAGGGTTACCTCTTTTGCGAAATGTTTACCACACACGAAGCACGTGAACGGGGTTTCCCTTGTGTGGTCAGTCATGTGTCTTTTCAGGTTTCCCTTTTGTGCAAAAGCTTTACCGCACACTGAACAACTGAAGGGTTTCTCTCCTGTGTGGACACGCATGTGCTCCTTCAGTCTTAACTTTTTTGTAAAAGCTTTACCACACACTGAACAACTGAAGGGTTTCCCCCCCTTGTGGATAGTAATGTGACCATCCAGTTTCACTTTGTCTGGAAATGTTAGATCACACACTGAACAATAGAAATTGTCCACCTGTGTGTGGACAGTCACGTGTTTTTTGACAGCACGACGTAACGCAAATCTCTTTCCACAAACAGAGCGCTGAAACGGTTTCCCTCCGGTTCTGGGTTCACTGGGTTCCTCCAGACGACCCTTGTGGTCAGAGGTTCCAGAACATTCAGACAACCTGATGGATGTTGTTCCAGGATTAAAGTCCACGTCACTTACAGGTACTTCTTTGTGTTGCAGAGGGCTTGAATCTAACTCCTGAGGCTCCTGATCTGGATCTGAGCTGGATCGGCCTTCCTCTCTGTTCTCAGTTTGAGAGGACTGGGCTTCATCTTCATAACTCATTACAGGAGTGGATAAGAACTTGAAACCAGCCTCCTCCAGACCATGTAGCTGCTGTCTATCCTGATTGGTCGAGAGGTCCTCCTGTTCCTCTTTCATGTGGGGGGGCTCTGGGTCCTCCTGGTCCTCCTGTTCCTCTTTAATGTGAGGGGGTTCTGGATACTCTTGTTCCTCTTTCATGCGAGCGGGTTTTGGGTCCTGCTGGTCCTCATTAATGTGTGAGGGCTCTGGGTCCTCCTGGTCCTCCTCTTCCTCTTTGATGTGAGGAGGCTCTGGTTCCTCCTGGTCCAGACTGGAGCTCCAGACCCGCTGCTCGGGAGGAACCTCTTCTGGAACCATCAACAGCTGCTGGACATCTGAGGAGAATAATAAGACGTTAATGACATTTGGCTGACACTGCAGACACGGCTATGGGGAGTGATTCAAGGTGAAGGGTCTTGCTCAAGGGCACATCTACTAAGGCCAGCACAGCCGGGGATCGAACCGCCCATCCTCTGATTAAAAGACAGACCTGCTAACCACTGAGCCACACGTCTACAATACACGCCTGTAGAATGATGATCATGGACTGATAAACGCCTGCTTCCCTCTTTAGACTTAGATTATAGCATGAACATCTTTAGTTTAACTAACACGATATAAACTAAGAACCCAAGTATGGAACACATCTGCGTTATTCATTTCCTGGAACTCTTGGGGAAATCTATATACAGGACTTTTTTTAACATACAAAAGTCTGACTTATTTTTATAAACTCTTCCTTGGTACAGTACAAATGTTTTAATGTTAGCATCATTTAAATCTCAAAAACGATCTATAAAGATACAAAATCAGTTCATTGTTTACTTGTATATGTTAGTGTATGATTTGTCGACATCTTATTTTGAAAAACGGATGTTGTTTTACGTGGCTCTTTCCGCTAACTTTGCAAAACCGGATGTTGTGTCGCGTGAATCCTTCCGCTAACAGTTAGCATTCGATCAGGAACTCGCAAGGGTTTTCATAAAGTTAGCGGCTAACTTTATGAAAACTCGCGCGCGCTCCCGATGGAATGCGTGTGCCGTGAATATCAGCCTGTCGGGTCAGACATGCGAGTGTCGGCTGACTTGACCCAGAGATTCAACTCGGGGGACGGGGCGCCGCTCGCCGCTCGCTCGCCCCTTTCACTCTGCGGCACTCCGTTGCGGCGCGCGGCGATTGAAACGTCTCTGATAGTATTTCTCGCAGATGTGACGTCATCTGATCGATCGGTTTGATCGGCCGTTTTGAGAACGCCGATCAAAACCGATAATGGCAATATCGGCCGATATGGGTCGGCGCATCCCTAATATATATATATATATATATTTTTTTTTTTTTTTAAATGTTTAATATTTTTTTTAAAGTATAAATACACAGTATATATTTACTGGCAAGAAACAACATTTTGAGTCTAACATTTGTGTGTATAAAAGAATGTCTCGAGCACCCCCTAGAGTCGTAATATTGTTCAAATGCCCACGCGTTTTGCCTCATCTCCTTCCTCTATCTCTACGGCTGAGCCCTAAGGAGGAAACAGATGGGTTGAGGCGTGGTTCCTTCAGAGGGGAGCAGCCAGTTGAGGGAGCTGTGAATAAGTGTGTACATGTCTCCCCTGGTGCAACAATAATCACAGAAACTGCTCTTTAAAAATAGAAAAGTTTATTTATCTTAAACATAACATTGTCAACAACAAATCTAAAAGAAACGAGCGACCCGGGGACGAAGGGACAGAGTCCAGCAGGTTGGAAGTGACTCCCTGAGAAGGAGATCCAGGATCTGAAAGGCTGGTTTAAGTGAGGGAGTCCGAACCAGAACCACTAGAAGGCGCTCTCTCCTGTGTGACTCACCATGTGCACCTTCAGCTGCCAATGGCACAGGAAGGCCTCGTCACACCCGGGGCAGCAGAAGGGTTTCCCTCCGGCGTGAGTGGACATGTGCCTCTGGAGATGTCCTCTCCATGTGGAGTACCGTTTGCAGTCGGCGCAGCTGAACAGTGCCGCCCCCCCCGCGTGAGCCCGCATGCGCCTCCTCAAACCGCCACTGCCAACAAAACCTTTCCCACAGTCCAGGCAGCTGAAGGGTTTCTCCCCGGCGTGGGACCTCATGTGTCTCTGGACACTTCCTCTGTGCTGGAACGACTTCCTGCAGACGGGACAGTGGAGCCGGCTCATGTGCTTCTTCAGATCTCCTTTGAGGGGAAATCGTTTCCCACATTCTGAGCAGCCTAGTGGTTTCTCACCAGAACTACATCTTGAATCGCTGACATGAGTCAGAGAGTTCAGACCTGACTGAGGTTCTCTGGTCTCTTTCCAGTCGTCACTGACATCAGTCTCACTGGAGTCTCCAGTTTCTGGTTCTGGAGGTCTATCTGGATCAGACTTCCTGTCTGGTTCTGGTCCTCCACAGTCCTCTACATCAGCTTCTGTTTCCATGTGTTCAGTTAGCCGCTGATGAAGATGAGAGGACTGAGCCTCTTCTTCCTCATCTTCACTCTTCTCAAGAGTGAATGAGAACCTGATGCCAGCCTCCTCCAGACCTTTAAGCTGCTCTCCCTCCTGATTGGTCCAGAGGTCCTCCTGTTCCTCTTTAATGTGGGGGGGTTCTGGGTCCTCTTTAATTTGTGGGTCCTCCTGGTCTTCTTCAATGTGGGGGGGTTCTGGGTCCTCTTTAATTTGAGGGTCCTCCTGGACCACTTCAATGTGAGGGGGTTCTGGGTCCTCTTTAATTTGTGGGTACTCCTGGACCACTTCAATGTGTGGGTCCTCTTTAATGTGTGGGTGTTCTGGGTCCTCTTCAATGTGTGGGAGTTCTGGGTCCTCTTCAATGTGTGGGAGTTCTGGGCCCTCTTCAATGTGTGGGAGTTCTGGGCCCTCTTCAATGTGTGGGAGTTCTGGGTCCTCTTCAATGTGTGGGAGTTCTGGGTCTACTTCAATGTGTGGGAGTTCTGGGTCTACTTCAATGTGTGGGGGTTCTGGGTTCTCTTCAATGTGTGGGTGTTCTGGGTCCTCCTGGTCCTCTTCAATGTGGGGGGGTTCTGGGTCCTCCTGGTCCAGACGGGAGCTCCAGACATGCTGCTCAGGGAGAACCTCTTGAATCAGCAGCTGCTTGAGGTCTGAGGACAGAATGAAGGAATAACAAAGGCAGATGATGATGATGATGATGATGATGATGATGATGATGATGATGATGATGATGATGATGATGAGTATTCTATTGGTTTCTACATTGACCTCCAGAAGGCGTTTGATACAGAGGTCACAGTAAATGATTGGGGAAGTCGGAGCGGTCTGATCAGAGACTCGGTTGATGACACGGTATGAGGATTCAGGAAGTCTCCTGTGGAGTACCACAGGGATCAGAGATTGGGCCAATGCTTTTTAAACTTCACATTAATGATATTTGTAATGTCATTAATACATTAAAATGTCATTTTTGCTGACGACACTAACTTATTTTGTTCAGGAAAACTATTGAAGGACCCTTTGTTTGTTATTGAAAAGGATCTAGAAATTATTAACTTGGTTGGATGTCAAAACATTATCACTTTACACAAAGAAAACACAATTCATGGTTTTTGGAAATCATATGGAATGAGAGGGATATTCAGTTAACATTCTGTGATCATAAAATTTAGTTTTTGAGACAAATTCCTCGAGGTCCTTATTGAACATAAAGTAACTTGGAGACAACATATTGAATATATAAATGGTAAAATGTCCAAGTCAATAGCAATACTCCATAAATGTAGAGATTCCTTTTTTATGTCAGCACATCCGTCATTTTATTGTTCCGACCAAAAATCTAAACAGTTCAAGACCAAAAGGTCCTCCGCTCTGATTAAGCCTCATAATAATAATAATAACAAATACACATTGTCATAATATATTCAATTCAGTTTTTTATAGAGCCCAATTTCACAAATTCCAAATTTGTCTCAGAGTGTTTTACAATCTGTACACATAATACGGTAACCAGAAAAGAAAATGCCTCTTCGCTCAATTGGATAGAGCTACAACCAATCAGAGCAACAGAGTATGTGACGTATTTTAAGCGACGCATAGTTGTTAAACTCAACTGCACGCACACTGGAAGAAGCAAGCGCCTTTTGTTGACGTAGTTGTTTACGTTACTGTGGATCGTCTGTCCGTCATCGTATAAAGCCCGCCCTGACAATTTGATTGGTCCGGTCAATTTTTGACCGGAGATAATTTCTCCCCAATGGAGCAATGCCAGACCCAACTTCCCGACCAATTTTTTTTAGGGCGGGGCTAAGTTTGGTCTGGTATGCAGGCTATTAGTCACATCATTGGGCATAAATATACAGACGACGTCACAGCGAAGGTGAACTCCACCGGCTGGACCGTCGTGTGAAGCTAGCTGCGAACGATGTGACGGTTGAGCTCACCAACCCCTCGCCCCAAACTGGCGAAGCATCATTTCCTGAGGAGCTTAACAGCTTTTATGCCCGCTTCGACAGGGGCAATCAGGAGGCGGCCATCAAGGCTGTGCTCGCCACAGATATCCAGCCCCTTAAACTCTCCCCCACCGACGTGTGTGCTGCACTGAGCAGGACTAATGCACGAAAGGCTGCGGGCCCTGATGGCATCCCTGGACGTGTGCTCAGGGCCTGTGCAGGGCAGCTGACTGAGGTCTTCACTGACATATTTAATCTGTCACTGGCCCAGGCAGCTGTCCACACGTGCTTCAAGACCACCTCCATCGTGCCGGTGCCAAAGCACCCCAGGGCAGCGAGCCCCAATGACTTTCGCCCAGATGCACTAACTCCAACCATTATGAAGTGCTTCGAGAGGCCGGTCCTGGCTCATCTCAAAACATGCATACCACCAACACCGGACCCCTTCCAATTTGCCTACCGCCGAAATAGGAGTACGGAGGATGCCATCTCCACGGCACTACACTCCGCCCTTTCACACCTGGACAACAGCAACTCCTATGTGAGACTGCTGTTCATAGACTACAGCTCGGCTTTCAACACAATCTCCGCCAAACTGATCACAAAACTCAGTGATCTGGGCATCAATACTTCCCTCAGCAACTGGATCCTGGACTTCCTAACCAACAGACCCCAGTCTGTCAGTCTAGACAACAAAACCTCATCAACCCTCCTCCTAAACACTGGTGTCCCACAGGGCTGCGTGCCGAGCCCTCTCCTCTACTCCCTCTTCACCTACGACTGCACAGCTTTGCATGGTTCCAACACCATCGTAAAGTTTGCAGACGATACAACGGTGATTGGCCTAATCAGCAACGATGATGAGTCGGCCTACAGAGAAGAGGTCCAGCATCTAGCAGAGTGGTGTGCCAAGAACAACCTGGCTCTCAACACCACGAAAACAAAAGAACTCATTGTGGACCCCGATTTGCATCAACGGGACGGAGGCGGAGCGTGTCGCCAGCTTTAAATTCCTGGGTGTCCACATCTCCGAGGACCTCTCCTGGACCCTCAACACCGCGTAGCATCGAGAAGGACAGCTCCCATCCCAACCACAGACTGTTTGCCCTCCTCCCCTCAGGGAGGCGTTACAGGGCCCTCCGCTCACGGACCCTGCAGCGGTCATCCTAATGAACTCTGCACCATGGTGTTAACCCCCCCCCCAGTGACTGTAACACACACACACACACACACACACACTGTATTGTTCATTTATTTAATACTGTTGTCCATAGTATGTATATCTTTTGTCACCTACCTCACCTAAATCCTCATAACCTCTACTTCCACATTCACCTGTACTTCACCTGCACTTTACACATATCACATATCGATGTCACACCGGCACTTTATCCATATTTATATTACAACCCGCACATACCCTGCACTCTTCTGTTTTGCACTTCTGGTTAGATGCTAACTGCATCTCGTTACACCAAGACTTGTACTTTGTGTAATGACAATAAAGTTGAATCTAATCTAATACTAGCCGCGCGTCGGAGGTAAAGATCGTTCTCTCAAAGTAACTTTGCTTTATTATCTCGACAAGCAAACGTCAAATATATGTTCACATCTTTTGACACGTGGATTCTTTGAAATATATATATTTATATCGAATGATAATACTTACACTTTGATTGCGATGGCCGAAGAAAAAGACCGGAAACTGCGTCACGGATTAAGCCAATCATAACGTTCACTGCAGCTCAGGCCACCAAGACAAGAACACTCCTTCAGAATAAAGTGATAAACAAACAGAACCCACCTGCTCGGTGTAACCGGACTTCCGGGTTGAACACGGCCTGCAGTCGTTTCCGGTGCCGCTCGTTCTCCTCTTGAGAACTACACAGCTCCTCCTCGTACTCTGCTAGCGTTCTTTCAAACAGCCCACAGATCTCCTGCGCAGCCGCAGTGAGTCGCTGGTTGACGAAACATCTCAGCATGTGGACTTTAGACATGTTCCCCCAACGACAGAAACGTTTTCTCCACACAAAGTCCGTCACAAAGCGCGTTTCCTCTCCTTTAGACTGAGACTAGCGCCGTTAGCATGCTAAGCTAACTTCAATGTCTTTGTAGCGGGAGATGAGTCCGAGGAACAACATCCAGAACCAAAGGAGAACCTCTAGAAGTCCATTCAGAGGTTTATCCAGACATACAGAGACTCTGCTGGGTCAGGACTGGAGGAGCTAACAGACACTTTACCACCGCAGCGACGAGGAGGAGGAGGAGGAGGAGGAGGAGGAGACGCTGCTGCTGCCGACCGGAGCTGGGAATGGAGGCACATCCGGGCAGCTGGAGGAGGCGCCTTCACAATAAGAGCCCGACAAGCTGCTGCTGCTGCCGACGGAACGCGCCATCTTGGGAATGGAGAACAGAACAGCGGCCGCTTGGGGAGTCACCTTCAAAATAAGAGCACATGAATGAATGAATGAATGAATGAATGAAATATACTTTATTAATCCCCAAGGGGAAATTTGGTGACAACAGAAGCAGCCCGATAAAACTAAACACAATAAAAGATAAGTATAAGAAAGAAAGAAAGAAAGTGACAGTGCATAAAGTAAAGTGTGTAAGGTGAAATATAAAATACAAAATAACATAAAATACAATATATATATGTATATATACACAGCATATACACAACATATATGTAAATATAAATAAAGCACTGTAAAATTAAATTATATATATATATATATATATGGATAGTGTGCAAAATGCAAGTGTGTGTATGCATGCAGTGCAGATCAACAGTGTAAGTATGAATGTGAATATGTACAGTGAGTTATTGCAAGTTTCTGGCAGGAGGTGCTTTGTTGTAAAGCCTCATAACGTACATTAACACACATGGTATATCATTATTACAAACTTAAACTGATTTCCATATTTCGTACCGACTTCGTCGGGGGGAGCCTATTGTTTTTCGAAGAGTTCTTCTTCTTCTTCTTCTTCTTCTTCTTCTTCTTCTTCTTCTTCTTCTTCTTCTTCTTCTTCTCTCCAAAGAAAAGTGTTCCAGACATATATATAAAAACTTGTTAAATTTGACATGCATACAATAATTTGTATTTAGGGGTTTCACATTTGGGTATAAAATTAAAGTATAACACTTGAAAATTTACAAAACCCAGTGTGCTGACCCTCCCGCTGTGCTGGCTGTGCTCCTGCTCTAAGATGGTTTCTTGATGGGGAGATCTGTGTGTGACCTCCCTCTGGTCGCCAGCTTGGCGCCAGGTGGTAACATTAGTTACTTTGAAGCAGGGCTCCAGATTGCGACCAAATGGTCGCATTTTGCGCCTAAAATTAGACACAGTGTGAGTGTGAGTTTTTGTTGTTGTTATTAAATATTTTTGTTTCTGACAAACTTGTTCTACACTTCAGCCCACTATAGTCAGCGGTAATGCCTGAATGACTGGTTTGCAAACCGACATTAACTCCAGAAGAAGAAGAAAGGAGACGAAAACGGAAGAAGAAGAAGAAGAAGAAGAAGAAGAAGAAGAAGAAGAAGAAGAAGAAGAAGAAGAAGAAGAAGAAGGCTGGCCTGTGTGTGAGAGCGGGGGGAGGGGGGGGGAGATGACCACGGTTGTAGACTAATGTGTGAGAAGAGGCGGGTCTTAGGGGTTATTGCGCTAATCCAAAGATTCTCCAAAACGGTGTCTGTAAACAATAGACCATGGGAAGCGGACTGTCAGTTCGTACTTTCTTCCTAAACCTCATGATATAGAAACTCTCGGCTTTTAAATGTTTTATGTGCCGCAGAGCATGATGGGAAAACTTTGCAAGTTGATTTATAGTGTGCGCCCCTAAATGTTCTGCTTGCGCTCCTAACATTTTAAGTTAGGGGCCACTGTGCTCCCAGTAAAAAAAGTTAGTCTGGAGCCCTGCTTTGAGGACATAAATATGCATGGACCCACTTTCAAAGATGTGCTTTCAAATATTAAACCAGATTTTTCCTACACAGTGTTGTTAGGGTGGCCACTGAGCGGCTGGATTTGGAGGCCAACCAGGTGTTTATTTAACCAACACGTACGAAAAACAAGACAGTGATTATCATGGACAGATTAAGAAACCACGGGGCCCTGGGCCTGGACGTGTCAAGGCAGCAGTTCAGAGTATCCGGCCTTCTTGGAGTCGGTAGGAGGGGTCCTGGAGAGGAGCCGTCTGCTGACTCCATAGTTCTCCTGGGAGACTTCAACGAGGACGTGGCCGATAGGAGCTGTGTTCGGAAGGTCATCGGTGCCCGTCGTAGCGGCAACCTGAGAAGTGGTGGACACCGGGGGTCAGGGAAGCCATCAAGCTGAAGAAGGAAGTCTTTCGGGCCTGGTTGGCCCAGGGGTCTCCTGAAGCAGCTGCGGGGGTCACGGAAATGCAAAAACTCAGGAATGGGATCAGTTTGGGGGGGCCATGGAGAAGGACAGTTGAGAGGGAGCTGTTAATATGATGGTGAGAAAGGTCAGACGGTCAGGAGCAACAGTCTGGAGGATGTGAGATGGGACGGGGTCATGGGGGAAGGAGGTTGGGGGGGCCGAGATCCCCAAGGTAAGAACCTGATTAAGAGACAAGGGGTGAAAGAGGAAAGTAGGGGGATGAAGAAGAAGTTGATGTTAGTGAAGTGATAGAAGATGGATCAGTAAAGGAGGAGCGAATGTCATCTTGTTTGTAAAGTAGTCGAGGAAGTGGCTGGGTAGAAGAGTGGAAGGAAGAAGAAGGAAGAGGACAGAGGGGATCAAGGAGGTTGGAAAAGATAGAGAAGAGTTTGGGTTGGTTAGAGAAAGAATATTGAATTTAGAGCTTTTAGCTGCAGAGAAGGAGGAGAGGAGAGATTGATAGGCGGGCAGGTCGTCTGCTTGATTAGATTTTCTCCATTTCCTTTCTGATGCTCGCAAGTTGGCTCAAGGGCGCTGAGTCAGACAACCACGGAGAGGAGAGGACTCAAGGACCGGTCATGTCTTAAAAGGACAAAAAAGCTAAAAACTGTTTGACCTTCTTGGCGGTCGGAACAGGGAAAGCTGAATGGCTTCAACCTTCGCCACTTGAGGTTTGATCTCGCCCATGCCGATGACATAACCCAAAGTACCCAACCTATTCCTGGCCTACTGCACATTTTTTCGGATTGTCAACCCTGCCACTTTAATACGTTGCAAGATTTGTGGTAGATGTGACATGTGTTCCACCCAAGAATGGCTGAAAATGACCACATAGTCCAAGTAGGCAGCTGAAAAGTAAATCAAGTACCTCACAACTTGGTTCATTAGCCTCTTACGGTAGCTGGTGCCACATTGAGGCTAGAGGCTACATTGCATTACTTTAAAGGGATACATACCAAATGGAGTCCGAGTGTCGTTCAATTCACAAACTTCTGGTGCTAGCGAAACCTGCCAATAGCCTTCACTCAGGTCCAGGCAGTTATGTACTTTTCTCTCCTAACTTTGGTCATACCACTTTTGTTGGTTTTGTTGTGCCATCCTCATGGTCTCCTGGTGCAGTGCTGGCATTGATCCTCCAACCTTTCTCTCATCTTGACCAAGTATGTCAACACGTTCTTTCCCCCTGGTGTAGCACTTTCCCAGTAGTCCTTCAGGAGGTCCAGTAGCCCTCCCACCTGGCGTTCATAACGCAGTTTGAATGTTGAGAAGCCGGTGGCACCTCCCAGTAGACAAAGAGTCGATACGGCAGCCATTGATCCCCATCAGCTCCTGTGTAGAAACTTGCGGAGCACGTTTGTCAGTGTCTGTATCTTTCCACCAGCCCATCCGTGTGGGGGTGATAAGGGGTAGTCTCGATCGTCTCTACTCCTAACAGCTGGAAGACCTGTTGTAGTATCTGGAAGACCTGTTGTAGCAGCCCGGGTATAAAATGTGTCCCACAGTCTGTCAGGACCCCTCTGCGTATGCCTTACCTGGAGAACAGCTGTAACATATCTGGCCTTCACAGACTTTAGGGGGAAGGCTTCGGCATAGCGAGTTGCATGGCCAAAGAATACCAATATGTACCCGTTACCAGAAGAACACCCCTCTAATGGACCCACTATCTACATGCATATTCTTTCAAAGGGCATCTCAATTATGGGAAGTGGCTTCCTTCCTCTGTGAAGTCAGTTGACACTTCTAACTAGAACTGCAGAACCAGACAAAACTACTGGCAATCCCAGGCAAGGTTTCTGGAGATGTCACATGTCCTGCCTCACCTCTGCACTAATAGAGAATCCCCCTTTTTACTACACAAGTAACTTCCTGCGTTAGACTTAGAAGGCCTCACTTTACTTGTGCTCGATTCTATCGGTGCAGTCAAATAAGATGCAATGTGTCCTGTGTTCCACTCACTCACCTCTATTGTGTCTCTTTTCCAGTGTCTCTTTTCCAGGGTGTTCCATCTAATAGAGACCCCAGGGTGCAAAAACAATTCCGATGTGTC
This sequence comes from Liparis tanakae, assembly GCA_036178185.1. Taxonomy (NCBI): domain Eukaryota; kingdom Metazoa; phylum Chordata; class Actinopteri; order Perciformes; family Liparidae; genus Liparis; species Liparis tanakae. The sequence goes on from CM070106.1 coordinate 16,593,859, forward strand.
TGGACAGCTGGTCTAGGCACAGATGGCAAATAAAAAACCTTGAACCGTGGGTGCCCGAGCACAAATGTATGTTTCCAGGAGATTCCGAGAGGTAATTAGTAGAGAGGTGATTGTGAAGTCTATTTCCTGGTTTGGGCTTTATATGATCTCGATGGTGACATGTTGAACCAAGAGAGATCCTGTAGATTATTATTAGTATACTATAACCACTACTGACTTAATGTTGAGTTTCTTACTTCCAGAATCCAGCCACTATGTGGCCATCCTAACATCAATGAAACATGTAACACTAAAGCTTCTTGGGATCTGGCAGGAACAGTTTTGGTACTTAAGTATAAAGGGTACACGCTTACACTTTCATCGTACAGACTGGATTTCACAACATCATTTAGATTGTAGTCCCAATTGTTGACAAAGGAAAGAAAACAAACAACGGCAGCAGCATAAATGACACAGAGGGTGTCTCTGAGCCTGAGGGAAGAAGCTATTTTTGAATCTGGTGGTTGGGAAGCTGTAATAAGGGGCACCACTGTGGATACAGTCTTTACATTGGTGATTATGAAACATGTCCAAAGTGAAGGTGCGATTTCACATCAAGAGGGAACAATGACGGTTTCACCCAGAGCACTGGACACAACCGGCTCTCAACACAACACAGGCCACAATAATCAGAGAAATGGCTCTTTAGAAAGATAAGTTTATTTACCTTAAACATGCTGGTCATATTCCATTGTAAAAGGAAAAAGAAAATCTATTATACAATTACAAGCATCTTTTTAAACAAATCAAGCGATCTCCTGATGAAGGGACAGAGATCGTGGACAGAGTCCTCCCAGTTGGAAGTGAGTCAATGAGAGGGAGCTCCAGGATCTGAAGGTCTGGTTTACAAATTAGGGAGTCACAACCAGAACCACTAGAGGGAGTTCTCTCCTCTGTGAGTTAACATGTGTCTCTTTAAATGTTCCATCCGCGTATAATACTTTGTGCAGACGGAGCAGCTGAACTGTTTCTCTCCAGTGTGAGTTATCATGTGTCCTTTCAATTTCCCTCTGTGGATAAAAGTCTTCTCACAGACGGAGCAGCTGAACGGTTTGTCTCCCGTGTGGATCGTCATGTGTCTCTTCAGACTTGCCCTTTCAGTGAAGCCTCTCCCACACTGTGAGCAGCTGAAGGGTTTCTCTCCTGTGTGAGTCATCATGTGTAACCTCAGACGTGACTTGCGCCTAAAGCTTTTCTCACAGACAGAGCAGCTGAAGGGTTTCTCTCGTGTGTGAGTCACCATGTGTCTCTGGACACTTCCACTGTGTTTAAAGGTTTTCTTACAGACTAGACAGCTTAAAGTTTTCTCTCTTGTGTGGATTTTCATGTGTTTCCTCAAATCTCCCGTGAGAAATCTTTCCCCACATTCAGAGCAGCCTAGTGGTTTCTCACCAGAACTACATGTTGGATCACTGACATAAAACTCATTATTCAGAGAATTTAAACATGACTGAGGATCTCTGAACTCCCCCTGGTCTTCTTCCAGGTGTGGGGGCTGTGGGTCCTGCAGGTCCTCTTCGATGTGGGAGGTCTCTGGGTCCTCTTCTTCCTCTTTAATGTGTGGGGTCTTTGGGTCCTGCTGGTCATCTTCAATGTGGGGGGGCTCTGGGTCCTCCTGTTCCTCTTTAATGTGTGGGGGTTCTGGGTCCTCTTGGTCCAGACTGGAGCTCCAGTCCTGCTGCTCAGGGGGAACCTCTTCTTGAACCTCCAACAGCTGCTGGATGTCTGAGGAGAATAATAAAACACATCCACATCTTAGAAAGCTGACATTACAGGTAAAAACTAATCCAGTGATCTCACTACTTTCCTGTCATGTGGGAGACATGATGCACATGTTGAGGACATATTTGGACCTATCAAAGTAAATCAGTTTCCCTTTGTGTGAAGTGACACATGCAAAACATGATTATTGGGTATTTGTGCCCTTGTAATACAACAGAATATTGTGAGAATACAATATAATAGAGTGAAGCAGGATATGGAAATAAGTAATAGAGCATGTGAAAAACTGCCGCATGCCAAAGTGATTAGGATTACTACTTATCTTTTAAAGCTAAATTGATTTGGGCTGGTTAGGGAAACATTGCTGGTAAAAGCCACACACGGCAAATCACTCAAAAAAGGTTAAGAACCACAACTCTAAGGGGGGTGTTGAGTTGGTCTATGAATCTGAAGTGTAATAAGTTTTGTAACTATGGACTATTCCCTTTTAAATATCATGTGAAATTAGGCACATTTGCTCCAATCTTTTATTTGGAAATTGTCCCAATATTGGAAGAGTTACCGTCATATTCTTTTTAATTAATACAATTCATGATTTTTCATTTATTAATTTAGTTTAATCTGTATTTTAAAAGGTTTATTTCGTCATATCACGTTCACCAGAAATGTTCTCTTATTTTGAAGCCAGTTCTGTACACGCTCGCGCCGTAATGACAAGAATACACGCGGACTGAAAACCCCGAGCCGGCTGGCGGGACCTCACCTAGATACTTCCGAGTCATTTCACTCAGTTAGAACTAGTGATGGCGAGATGAAGCCTCATGAGGCATTGAACCACTTCAGCCAATTGGTTCGAGAAAGGGTTCATTACTCGAAGCTTCATGTGCTCACGACACCACCCACTGGCCAAGTGTATAATGACAGGCAGCTGTATCTGAACCACATAATGTGATGCATTGAATTGTGTCTGTTATGGCTGTTGGGAATGACTATGAATTAGAAAAATGTATGACCAAATATTGTACATAAATTATCACATATGTGCATAATAAAATATTTGTTTAATGTATTCTGTGTGTGTAAATGTTCCCAAATTGGTAGTATTATATGATATGGCAGGTTGTGTAATAATGTTATTGGAGGGTTTATCACTGGCCACTAGGGGGCAATGTAGGATATATATGACCGGCTCAGACAGGAACCGGCCATTTTGTCCATATGCACATGTTCATGACACGGTGGTGTGATTGTGCTGTTCAGCCTGTTTCATGTAAGTTTAATATTTTATAACTAAATGGACACAACAACTGCATAATGAGTAATGCTGTAACATGATGATTCCTGTTAGGTTCACATTTAAGAGTTGTTACTGTTTGCTTATACAATTGTTTGTATCATTGTAGGGCTCCTTCATCTCTGTCATTAAATGAATAAGTCGACATTGAGGAGTGTTTCTTCATGAAGGAGCCATGGTTGTCGTTGAATGCTCTGTCCCCGGATGCACTACGGACCCGGATGTCACGCACCACCGAGTCTCTGAGGGCTCACACTAGGCCTCTCCGCCCGCTGAAACTTAGTGAGACAGTATTCCTCCAGAATCAGCTGGGCCCGAGCCCACACAAGTGGGACAGGTCAGGGGTGGTGGTGGAGTCGCTGGGCCACGATCAATACCGAATGAGGGTTGATGGGTCAGGTCGGCTGACTTTGCGCAATCGGCGATTCCTCCGTGCCTATACTCCGGCCTCCCCCTACACCCAACAGCGACCACCTGCGCCGCCAATGCCCTGCGTGGACTATACTCCGGCCTACCTCTACACCCAACAGCGACCACCTGCGCCGCCAATGCCCTGCGTGGACTATACTCCGGCCTACCTCTACACCCAACAGCGACCACCTGCGCCGCCAATGCCCTCGGTGCCTGGGCGTGAGACCTCACCTGTCAATCTGTGCCCTGCAACGTCCCAGGAATGGTCTCTGCTGCTAGAGGATGGACCCCAGGACATAGCCCCAGTTGCGGCCCCGGCCCCTGACCTTGAGCCTCATGGTGACCCTGCCTCTGGAGGTCGCACCGCCCGTGCCGTCACAGGAATCACTGCCCGCTCCCCCATCGCCCCAGCGCTCACGTCCATGCCGAGTGAGGAGGCCCCCCCGGCGCAACGAGGCTGAGACTGGCCATTGGATATGAGTCCGTTAACCTATCCCATAGCTTTCCGGACTGGGGGGGATGGAGGGTTTATCACTGGCCACTAGGGGGCAATGTAGGATATATATGACCGGCTCAGACAGGAACCGGACATTTTGTCCATATGCACATGTTCATGACACGGTGGTGTGATTGTGCTGTTCAGCCCGTTTCATGTAAGTTTAATATTTTATAACTAAATGGACACAACAACTGCATAATGAGTAATGCTGTAACATGATGATTCCTGTTAGGTTCACATTTAAGAGTTGTTACTGTTTGCTTATACAATTGTTTGTATCATTGTAGGGCTCCTTCATCTCTGTCATTAAATGACTAAGTCGACATTGAGGAGTGTTTCTTCAGTTATTATGTCACTTTAGGAAAATGTCATGGGCTTAAGCAGGCAGACGACAGTGAAAGTGCTTGTGGAACTATGAAGAGGGGACTGAATATGCGCTTCGAGGAAACGCCCCCTCCATTACTCGACACACGCTTCGAAGCGTCGGCACATCTCGTAACAACACAAGTTAGAACCGTGTAAACAAAAAGAACTTGGCTAAAGAAAACCAACCTGCTCGTTGTGACCGGATGTGGGAGTTTATGTCCGCCTGCAGTCGTTTCCGGTGCCGCTCGTTCTCTTCTTGAGAACTACACAGCTCCTCCTCGTACTCTGCTAACGTTCTTTCAAACAGCCCACAGATCTCCTGCGCAGCCGCAGTGAGTCGCTGGTTGACGAAACATCTCAGCATGTGGACTTTAGACATGTTCCCCCAACGACAGAAACGTTTTCTCCACACAAAGTCCGTCACAAAGCGCGTTTCCTCTCCTTTAGACTGGGACTAGCGCTGTTAGCATGCTAAGCTAACGTCAATGTCTTTGTAGCGGGAGATGAGTCCGAGGAACAACATCCAGAACCAAAGGAGAACCTCTAGAAGTCCATTCAGAGGTTTATCTAGACATACAGAGACTGCTGGGTCAGGACTGAAGGAGCTAACTGACACTTTACCACCGCAGCGACGACGAGGAGGAGGAGGAGGAGACGCTGCTGCTGCCGACGGGAGCTGGAAATGGAGGCACATCCGGGCAGCTGGAGGAGGCGCCTTCACAATAAGAGCATGGCAAGCTGCTGCTGCTGCTGCCGACGGGAGCTTGGAATGGAGGCACATCCGGGCCGCTGGAGGAGGCGCCTTCACAATAAGAGCCTGACAAACTGCAATGTGGATTAAACTCAAATAACTCTAACCTGTTAACACTTCCATCTTTTCCAAAGAGGACATGGAAAGAGAAAACTCATCAGAGTGATTTCAAACATTTATTAATTTCTGTAAAAGGCATAATATCAACAAGGAATGGCCTCCTGGTCCTTTTCTGCACGTCTATTAATTCAATATTATATTTGAAAGATTTCTTAAATATAATAGTTTTTTTCCCTCATTCATTATAATGATTTGTATAAAAACATTTCTAAAACAAATATCAATTAAAAAAACCAACTAAATGAAATGTAAAATATGATTTACTATGAATGTCTCTATTACAATGTAAGTGTGTCTTATGTTTTCCAAATGAAACCAGATTGGTTATTACAAAGATTTTCTACTTCAAATTGTTATTATTTATTGTTCATAATTCGTTATTATAATATTGTTTTTAATTATTTTTAAAATTGTAAAAACAAATTGAAGTTCAGTAAATGATCATTTATACTAGTACTACCACATTTGTGATTCTGGGATGTACAAAATAAACTGAATTTATTGACTTATTTATTTTCAATTTTTTTTTTTTTTTTTTGAAATATACGGTGGCTACGCAAAGTATTCAGACCCCTTCAAAAGTTCACTCTTTGTTTCATTGCAACCATTTGATCAAATCTAAAAAGTTCATTGTATTTCTCTTTAATGTAACTCAGCTCCAACTTGACATAAAAACTGAAATATCACTCTCATGGACAGAGCCCGGGTCCCCACTGACCCTCTTGAACAGAGCCCGGGTCCCCACTGACCCTAGTAAACAGAGCCTGGGTCCCCACTTACACTCTTGACCAGAACCTGGGTCCCCACTGACCCTCTTGACCAGAGCCCGGGTCCCACACTGACCCTAGTAAACAGAGCCCGGGTCCCCACTGACCCTCTTGAACAGAGCCCGGGTCCCCACTGACCCTAGTAAACAGAGCCTGGGTCCCCCACTTACCCTCATGAACAGAGCCCGGGTCCCCCACTGACCCTCATGAACAGAGCCCGGGTCCCCCACTGACCCTCATGAACAGAGCCCAGGTCCCCACTGACCCTAGTAAACAGAGCCCGGGTCCCCACTGACCGTAGTAAACAGAGCCTGGGTCCCCCACTGACCCTCATGAACAGAGCCCGGGTCCCCCACCGACCCTCATGAACAGAGCCCGGGTCCCCCACTGACCCTCATGAACAGAGCCCAGGTCCCCACTGACCCTAGTAAACAGAGCCCGGGTCCCCCACTGACCCTCATGAACAGAGCCCGGGTCCCCACTGACCCTCATGAACAGAGCCCGGGTCCCCCACCGACCCTCATGACCAGAACCTGGGTCCCCCACTGACCCTAGTAAACAGAGCCCGGGTCCCCCACTGACCCTCATGAACAGAGCTTAGGTCCCACACTGACCCTAGTAAACAGAGCCCAGGTCCCCCAACGACCCTCATGAACAGAGCCCGGGTCCCCCACTGACCCTCTTCAAGAGAGCCCGGGTCCCCACTGACCCTAGTAAACAGAGCCCGGGTCCCCCACTGACCCTCATGAACAGAGCCCAGGTCCCCCACTGACCCTCATGAACAGAGCCCGGGTCCCCCACTGACCCTCATGAACAGAGCCCGGGTCCCCACTGACCCTCATGAACAGAGCCCGGGTCCCCCACCGACCCTCATGAACAGAGCCCGGGTCCCCCACCGACCCTAGTAAACAGAGCCCAGGTCCCCCACTGACCCTCATGAACAGAGCTTGGGTCCCACACTGACTCTAGTAAACAGAGCCCAGGTCCCCCAACGACCCTCATGAACAGAGCCCGGGTCCCCCACTGACCCTCATGACCAGAGCCCGGGTCCCCCACTGACCCTCTTCAAGAGAGCCTGGATCCCCACTGACCCTCATGAACAGAGCCTGGGTCCCCACAGACCCTCATGATCAGAGCTTGGGTCCCCCACTGACCCTCTTCAAGAGAGCCCGGGTCCCCACTGACCCTAGTAAACAGAGCCCGGGTCCTCCACTGACCCTCATGAACAGAGCCCAGGTCCCCCACTGACAATCATGAACAGAGCCCGGGTCCCCCACCAACCCTCATGAACAGAGCCCGGGTCCCCACTGACCCTAGTAAACAGAGCCCGGGTCCCCCACCAACCCTCATGAACAGAACCTGGGTCCCCACTGACCCTAGTAAACAGAGCCCAGGTCCCCCACTGACCCTCATGGACAGAGCACGGGTCCCCCACTGACCCTCATGAACAGAGCCTGGGTCCCCCACCGACCCTAGTAAACAGAGCCCGGGTCCCCCACCGACCCTCATGAACAGATCCCGCGTCCCCCACTGACCCTAGTAAACAGAACCCGGGTCCCCCACTGACCCTAGTAAACAGAGCCCGGGTCCCCCACTGACCCTCATGAACAGAGCTCGGGTCCCCACTGACCCTAGTAAACAGAGCCCGAAATATTTTAAAATTTGGAAATTGTACCTGATCACACGTAAAGTAAAAGAACATATTTACGTTGGTAGGGATTTAGTTAAAATAATAAAGAGTTTAAATGGGACTACAGGAAGCTACAGGTCGACTTTTAGTCGGTAGAAATCCAAGTTGAGGTCCGTGAGGCACGTCGACCACTCTCCTGACTGAGATGTAGCTCATCACGGTCAGTTTAGTGACTTGATTTACTCACATTGAATTTAATTGAGTTATGTTAAATAGCTAGCTAGTTGTTAACCTAAACTAGCATTAGCTAGCTAAATGGCACCAGCTTTAATGACATATAATGCATCACACTTAGTTTATATAATGATAAACGGTGTGAGTTTTCTCTACCGGCGTTAACAAACGGATGTCTAACTCAGGCAGGAGAGCGTTCTGTTAACTCAGGGCTCGGCAACCCAAAATGTTGAAAGAGCCATATTGGACCAAAAAAGAAAGAAAGAAAATGTCTGGAGCCGCAAAAAAATTAAAAGCCTTATATAAGCCTTATAATGAAGACAACACCTGCTGTATGTATCTATATTAGCCTACTATCAAAATAACTAACTTAGCTACAAATACATAATGAGCCTTCATGATTAAATGTTTATTTTCCCTGCGGTGCATCCTGTAGAATAACGCACCACGTGACTACTCTGTTGTACGATGCCTCCTCAAGTTTAAGCACGTCACCTCCGATACGATAGGTGGCGCTCTTTTCACTACAACTCCAGGGCTCACATTTTGAAGACATTGGTTCATTGGTTGCTGGATTAAATGTTACCAACATACAACAGATAGTTTTTTTCTCATTGGCTATTGTGTAGCCCAGCTCTTCTTTTTGATTGGCTGATAAGTGGCATCTCACAGCTGACCTCCAGGGGATTTCTTCATTTCTCCACGGTGACGGCAGTGGCGCGGCTCATGTTGGCGCTGCAGCACATTAAAACATGAAATAGCCGAGAGTTTTTTTCAGCGTGAGAAATACGATGTGTGGCGGGAGTTAAGACCGACATGAGTGACACTTGAGATTCCTGCAACTCGTTGCGATGCTCGTGGCGATACTCGTTGCGCTTGCGTGCGCATGGGCAAAGACGCAAAGTCCGGTTCCTAATCCAATTCACCGGTGCTGACGGATTATGTCTCACGCTGGCCTGTCTTCAAAACGTGAGAGCCCTGCGGACATTAAGACAATCCTTCCGCATTGGCAATGAATCGGTTTAAGAAACGTTGAATCTTGTGTTCTCCTCAGTTATGTTTCTGTTTGCCTTTGGGATCCATGGCCCACCACACAGTACGGTAGTATAAACAGCCCCCTGCCCGGCGTCCCGCCCTGCTGACAGAAACGTGTCGCAGGCTATGACGCAAATCTTCATTGACAGAAATGTTGAAATTTTATATTTATTCTACACATTTTTACAGCATTGGAAAACGTTAAGAATGGTTGTGTCACGTTTGTCCTCCTACAGAAACCATATTAAAACAAAAAAAAATATTTCCCTCCCCCATCTTTTTCCATTTTCAAACATTTTTGAAAAACTCCAGGGAGCCACTAGGCAGCGCTAAAGAGCCGCAGGTTACCGACCCCTGTGTTAACTCTACACAAGAGCTCCGCCCCCAGGGCTATTTCATCATGGCAGGTGGTAAAAGAAAACCCAGATTAACACTCAACTCTACATATTACCTGGAACTGTCAACATTTAGAGTGAACGGTGAAGGTTTGAGTCCGAGACCTGAAGCTAACAACCATCTATCACAACACACGTGAAGAAAATAATCACAGAAACGGCTCTTTAAAACTATAACAGTTTAATTATGGTAACAATACTGATCTAATTCAATAATATGAGAGATCAACACAATGCGAGTCAACATTAATCTCTGGACATTTCCACTCAGTTTAAAAGTCGTCTCATGGACTGAAAGGTTTCTCTCCTGTGTGGATTTTGATGTGTCTCTTCAGACCTCCACTTCCAGTGAAACCTTTCCCACACTGTGAGCAGCGATATGGTTTCTCTCCTGTGTGAGTCAACATGTGTGTCTGCAAAGATGATTGCTGTGTAAATGATTTATCACAGAGGTCACAGCTGAAATGTTTCTCCCCTGTGTGGATTTGTATGTGTCTTTTCAGACTTCCACTTCCAATGAAACCTCGTCCACACTCTGAGCAGCGATATGGTCTCTCTCCTGTGTGAGTTAAAATGTGTCTCTTCAAAGCTCCCCTCTGTGTAAAAGACTTAGTGCAGATGGAGCAGCTGAACGGTTTCTCCTCTGTGTGCGTTAACATGTGTCCCTTCAAAGCTCCCCTCTGTATAAAAGTTCTCCCACAGACGGAGCAGCTGAACGGTTTCTCTCCCGTGTGGATTTTCATGTGTTTCTTTAGATCACCACTTCCAGTGAAACCTCTCCCACACTGTGAGCAGCGATACGGTTTCTCTCCTGTGTGAGTCAACATGTGTAACTTCAGACCTGACTTGCGCTTAAAGCTTTTCTCACAAATTGAGCACTTGAATGTTTTCTCTCCTGTGTGAGTCAACATGTGTCTCTTCCAATCTCCCAAGAGGTGAAATACGTTCCCACATTCAGAGCAGCCTAGTGGTTTCTCACCAGAACTACATTTTGAATCACTGACATTGACTTCATCCTTATTCAGAGAGTTTAAACCTCCACAGTCCTCTCCATCAGCTTCTGTTTCCATGTGTTCAGTTAGTCTTTGATGAAGATGAGAGGACTGAGCTTCCTCTTCATCATCTTCACTCTTCACAGGAGAGAATGAGAACCTGATACTAGCCTCCTCCAGACCTTGAAGCTGCGCTCCCTCCTGACTGGTCGTCCAGAGTTCCTCCTCTTCCTCCTTAATGTGGGGGGGTTCTGGGTCCTCCTGGTCTAGACTGGGGCTCCAGACCTGCTGCTCAGTCTGGACCTGTTCTTGAACCTCCAACAGCTGCTGGACGTCTGAGGAGAATAATAAAATAATTATAAATAATTATTAAAGAACGTCAATAAAGCATCTTTAATGACTGGAATATGCATCATATTCTACATATTTAACAGAATATATTTGTTTGGTCCAGACCATTTACCTAAAAATCACACCAACATTAAATATGTTTTTCAATTAAAGTAATTGGTCTCTAGTGGGGCAATATGGTACTACAAGCTCCTTAAAGCCCCACTATGTAACTTGTCCACCATAAAATAACAGCTTGAAAAAAATTGTACCGCTACAATGACTTTTAATATGTTGATTTGCGCCTCCGCCACTGACATCGGGGGTCTGGGGGCTGAAAACTGCTGAATGTAAGATGGTTGGGACCGACCCGGTACAGTGCTGCAGCTGCCAAGAGAGCGCTGCCGGTAGCATGCATCGACCAGCTGGGAGATCAGCTGTGAGGGCATGTGACTGAAGAGCCATATATGGCTCAGAGCCAGACGTTAAATACCTGAAGGGGGCGCTACATAGTGTCACTATCAACATTAAAAGTCAAGCTGTTATTTTAAAAGGTGGAAAAGTTACATAGTGGGGCTTTAAATATGACGTATCAATGCAATCCTTGAGATGTTCTTCAGATGGAGATTAAAGAGAACAGAGGTTCTCTACAGGGTGTTGATGTTAGGCCAATGCGCTCTACAGAAACCACTTCACCAGATCTTTGATCTCTGAGGTGTTCAGGGTGTTGTCAGGAAGTTGCAGGTCATCCATGTTTTTTATGACTTAAAGATCTGTTATTCTTAGTTTGTACGTTGTTCTTAGTTTGTACTCTAGGTTGAAATGCACTTATTGTAAATCGCTTTGGATAAAAGCGACTGCTAAATGACATGTGATGTGATGTTATCATTACAGATTGATTGATGAGGGGGTGAAAGGGGCGGGCGTCGTGGGTTAACATGATAAACGACCGTCATCACATTGATATACTTTCTGCTCAAGGAACACATCTCAAACAGAACCAACCTGCTCTTTGTTCCTGGACTTCCGGCTTGAACACGGCGTCCAGCAGCTTCTTCTGCCGCTCGTTCTCCTCTTGAGAACTACACAGCTCCTCCTCGTACTCTGCTAGCGTTCTTTCAAACAGCCCACAGATCTCCTGCGCAGCCGCAGTGAGTCGCTGGTTGACGAAACATCTCAGCATGTGGACTTTAGACATGTTCCCCCAACGACAGAAACGTTTTCTCGACACAAAGTCCGTCACAAAGCGCGTTTCCTCTCCTTTAGACTGAGACTAGCGCTGTTAGCATGCTAAGCTAACTTCAATGTCTTTGTTGCGGGAGATGAGTCCGAGGAACAACATCCAGAACCAAAGGAGAACCTCTAGAAGTCCATTCAGAGGTTTATCCAGACATACAGAGACTCTGCTGGGTCAGGACTGAAGGAGCTAACTGACACTTTACCACCGCAGCGACGAGGAGGAGGAGGAGGAGGAGGAGACGCTGCTGCTGCCGACCGGAGCTGGGAATGGAGGAACATCCGGGCAGCTGGAGGAGGCGCCTTCACAATAAGAGCATGACAAGCTGCTGCTGCTGCTGCCGACGGGAGCTTGGAATGGAGGCACATCCGGGCCGCTGGAGGAGGCACCTTCACAATAAGAGCCTGACAAGCTTCAAATGTGGATTTCTTTGCAGACTTGGTGGGTTACCTAAAATAAAATACCTTAAATTAATTTAAAATATGAAAATAGTATTTCAATAATCGAATCATAAACTTCCATATTACACACACACATACATGTGTGTGTATATATCAGCAATAATCAGCAATATTAAAAGAATAAAAGGCTTGCAATATTTCAGTTGATTTGTAATGAATCCAGAATGCATGACATTTTTTTTTTTAATTGCATTACAGAAAATAAAGAACTTTATCACAATATTCTAATTTTCTGAGACAGTCATGTGTGTGTATATATATATATATATATATATATATATATATATATATATATATATATATATATATATATATATATATATAAATTGTAACGCCCTCTGAAGCTAATTTGGGATTCTGGGCTGTATAAAATAAACTGAATTGAAATGTAATATGTTAAAAAGACATGGAAAAAGACAACTCAACAAAATATCACCAATTAATTAGGGGTATCAAATTGAAAAACAAAACATACCTGGGTTCATAAGGGTTGAAAAGGTGACTCTGGGGGGGTCCGTTTTATTTCTTGCTCACCAAACACAACTCGTTGTTTAATGAAACCTGAAACTTTTATAGCGGCGTCTCTTGATTATTCTGACAAAATTCTAAACTGATGAATAACGGATTGCGCTAAAACCCTGTAGGGTCAAACTTAACATTTTAGAACAACGGGTCCTCTGACTAAGTCAGTGCTCGGGCCCGACCAATAAGAGCAATAACACATATACATGTTCCTCATATAAAATATGGTAAACGTTATTCATGAACCAACTTCCTTTTCTTGGCCTGAAAGAGTCTGTCAACCACTTAGCCACAAGTTTGTTCCTTGAGTCTGTTCTGCCTCCTGCTGTGTCAGTGGTCGGTCCTTCATGTCTGTGATCTGTACTCCATGTGTGTGTCAGTGGTATGTCCTTCCTGTCTGTGGTCTGTCCTTCATGTCTGTGTGTCAGTGGTCTGTCCTTCATGCCTGTGGTCTGTCCTTCATGTCTGTGTGTCAGTGGTCTGTCCTTCATGCCTGTGTGTCAGTGGTCTGTCCTTCCTGTCTGTGGTCTGTCCTTCATGTCTGTGTGTCAGTGGTCTGTCCTTCATGCCTGTGTGTCAGTGGTCTGTCCTTCCTGTCTGTGGTCTGTCCTTCATGTCTGTGTGTCAGTGGTCTGTCCTTCATGACTATGTGTCAGTGGTCTTTCCTTCATGTCAGTGGTATTTCCTTCACGTCTGTGTGTCAGTGGTCTGTCCTTCATGTCTGTGTGTCAGTGGTCTGTCCTTCATGTCTGTGTGTCAGTGGTCTGTCCTTCATGACTGTGGTCTGTCCTTCATGTCTGTGTGTCAGTGGTCTGTCCTTCCTGTCTGTGGTCTGTCCTTCATGTCTGTGTGTCAGTGGTCTGTCCTTCCTGTCAGTGGTCTGTCCTTCATGTCTGTGTCAGTGGTCTGTCCTTCCTGTCTGTGGTCTGTCCTTCATGTCTGTGTGTCAGTGGTCTGTCCTTCATGACTGTGTGTCAGTGGTCTGTCCTTCATGACTGTGTGTCAGTGGTCTTTCCTTCATGTCAGTGGTATGTCCTCCGTGTCTGTGGTCTTTCCTTCATGTCAGTTGTTGTGGCTGGATTTCTTCCTTTTTGGTCCATTCTGACTAATGTCTTAACCTGATCATATAAACTTGTATCTCTCTCCTATCTGACTGCTGGTGAGACGCCACAGGAGACTCACCCTCTGGACCTCAGTCATCACCCACAGGACACAGAGAGTTTGGATCAGAGTTCACTTCACGTAGATTTATTTGTAACCAACAGTCTCACAAATAAACCTGGTCTGGGTCCGGTATTAAAGACAACGACCTCCCTCCACATCTGTCTTTCTCAAGCCCCGAACAAAGACATTAACATATTATTTATACCTCACACTCAATGCAGGTGCCACCTCTGTCCACTCCCTCATTACATGTTATGACTCATCACTCAGTGTGACCCCTGTCCCAGTCCAAGCCGGGTATTTTAAGGGATGTGGAGGTTTCTTGCGGACGTCTCCCCCCTCGTCTCTTCTCTTATCGTTGTGGTGTCTGGGCCTCCTGGTCCTCGCTCTGCCGTCTCCTTTAGTTCAGACTGGAGCAGCACCAGGCCGCTGGGTCTGTCTATGTCTGGCGTTGTTGACCCTCGTCTGAGGGAGAGAGCTGTGTGTGCCCTCTCAATCATCGTTGTAGATGTAATTTAAGCCTACTATAAAATAATGTAAAAGTTTAATACACCCTATGTATATATGTTGTGGAAACACCCAATTTGAAACATTTTAACCACGACACACTGGTCTTTCCTTCATGTCTGTGTGTCAGTGGTCTGTCCTTCATGTCTGTGTGTCAGTGGTCTGTCCTTCATGTCTGTGTGTCAGTGGTCTGTCCTTCATGTCTGTGTGTCAGTGGTCTGCCCTTCATGTCTGTGTGTCTGTCCTTCATGTCTGTGTGTCAGTGGTCTGTCCTTCATGTCTGTGTGTCAGTGGTCTGCCCTTCATGTCTGTGCGTCTGTCCTTCATGTCTGTGTGTCAGTGGTCTGCCCTTCATGTCAGTGGTCTGCCCTTCATGTCTGTGTGTCTGTCCTTCATGTCTGTGTATCAGTGGTCTGTCCTTCCTGTCTGTGCGTCTGTCCTTCATGTCTGTGTGTCTGTGGTCTGTCCTTCATGTCTGTGTATCAGTGGTCTGTCCTTCCTGTCTGTGGTCTGTCCTTCATGTCTGTGTGTCTGTCCTTCATGTATGTGTGTCTGTGGTATGTCCTTCCTGTCTGTGGTCTGTCCTTCATGTCTGTGTGTCTGTCCTTCATGTATGTGTGTCTGTGGTATGTCCTTCATGTCTGTGGTCCTATCTATAACGCTTGGCAGGAGCCGGTTTGGTTGGGAGTCTGAAGCTGTGAAGCTTCACATTTAGATGGTGGTCCCGACGTTCTACACAGGAAGAACATAAACAAGATGAACATCATGAACAAAATGATCATAAACAAGATGAACATCATGAACAACATGATAAACATCATGAACAACATGAACAACATGAACAAGATGAACCTGGAGCTGGAGGACCAACGGGGGAAGAAGCTGTTCTGAAGCTGAGACGTGTGAATCTCTTCCAGCAGCAGGAACAACTCAACTGTAGATATAAAGTATCACAACATGAGACGCTTTACATCCGTGTTTATGAAACTGTCCAGAGGAACGACTCCACATGTAGAGCGACCGTGACGGTTTGACCAGAGCGCTAGACACACCACCACCACACGGGTCACAAGAACAGAGCGGCGCTCTGGAAACAGACGTTTATGACCGTGAACATGCTGCTCTCATTCCACTGTAGAAGGAAGCCGATTACAAATTCACCAGGGTTCCTACTCACGCTGACCGGAGGACTTTAAACCAAAGTTACATGAAGACTCGTTTTGTACGTAAACATTTATGAACATGTAGTATTCAAACAATGACAATTACAAAGTATACAAGACACCTTAAATGAAACAGATGAACGAGACAATAGTTTGATTAAAAGAATTAACAGTTGATATCATCGGCTGTGGCTCCGCTAGCCCTAGTAGCTCCGCTAGCCGTAGCTCTGCTAGCCCTAGTAACTCTGCTAGTCCTAGTAGCTCCGCTAGCCCTAGTAGCTCCGCTAGCCCTAGTAGCTCCGCTAGCCGTAGCTCCGCTAGCCCTAGTAACTCCGCTAGTCCTAGTAGCCCCGCTAGCCCTAGTAACTCTGTTAGCCGTAGCGCCGCTAGCCGTAGCGCCGCTAGCCGTAGCGCCTCTAGCCATCGTAGCTCCGTTAGCTCAGCGCTGTGACGTCTGCTTCCTTTAGCGCGGCTCGTTGACGTCTCCTCTCCCATGTTTAGTGTCTAATGTGTTGCCGCCACACAGAGGAGGCAGCATGGTTACATCTACACTCCTCTGGCATCGTAGAGTATCCAGACCGCTTCCCGAGCTGCTGTTGCTCTGGTCAGCGAACTTTCAGTTGAGGTGCGTTCACTTGCAACGAGAAATAAAATGACGTCGCTAGTACCATGTAAATATAACACATTTCCATGACTTTTCCAAAACGTGTGTGAACTTTTCCAGGCCTGGAAATTACCATTCTAAAAGTCCATGACTTTTGCAGGTTTTCCATGACTGTAGGAACCCTGAATTACAAGCATCTTTTCAAAAGCAACAAGCAATCCTGTGATGAAGGGACGGAGATAGTGGACAGAGTCCTCCAAGTTGGAAGTGAGTCCCTGAGAGGGAGGTCCGGGATCTGAAGGTCTCCTAAAGGGAGTTCTCAAAGTGAGTCAACATGTGTCGGTCTAAATGTCCCTTCCGTGTGAACGTTTTGTTGCAGCAGGAGCACGGGAACGGCTTCTCTCCCGTGTGAGTTCTCATGTGTCTCTTTAGACCTGCACTTTCAGTGAAACCTCGACCACACACCGAGCAGCTGAAGGGTTTCTCTCCCGTGTGATTCATCATGTGTCCCTCTAAATACTGTTTCCGTGTGAAAGATGTTTTACAGACGGAGCAGCTGAACGGTTTCTCTCCCGTGTGAGTAAACATGTGTCTCTTTAAATGTATACTTTGTATGAAAGATTTGTTACAGTACGAGCACGGGAATGGCTTCTCTCCCGTGTGAGTTCTCATGTGTCTCTTCAGACCTCCACTTTCAATGAAACCTCGACCGCACTCGGCGCAGCTTAAAGGTTTCTCTCCTGTGTGACTCACCATGTGTCGCTCTAAATATTCTCTGCGTTGAAAAGACTGTTCGCAGTCGGAGCAGCTGAACGGTTTCTCTCCTGTGTGAGTTCTCATGTGTCTCTTCAGACCTCCACTTTGAATAAAACGATGACCACACTCAGAGCAGCTGAACGGTTTCTCTCCCGTGTGCCTCGACATGTGGGTCTTCAGATGGTACCGAGTGGCGAAGCCTCGACCACACTCCGAGCAGCTGAAACGTCTGGTGTGACATCTCATGTGCTTCTTCAAATCTCTCTTGAGGCGATATAATTTCCCACATTCGGAGCAGCCTAGTGGTTTCTTACCAGAACGACATTTTGAATCACTGACATTACCTTCTTCATGGGTCAGAGAGTTCAGACCTGACTGAGGTCCTCTGGTCTCCTTCCAGTCGTCACTGACATCAGTCTCAGGTTCAGTAGAGTCTCCAGTCTTCTCATCCAGTTCTGGTCCTCCACAGTCCTCTTCATCAGCTTCTGTTTTAATCTGTTCAGTTGGTCTTTGATGAAGATGAGATGACTGAGCTTCCTCTTCATCATCTTCACTCTTCACAAGAGTTAAAGAGAACTTAACACCAGCCTCCTCCAAACCTTCAAGCTGCTCTCCCTCCTGATGGGTCCAACGGTCCTCCTGGTCCTCTTTAAGTTGTGGGGGTACTGGATCCTCCTCTTCCTCCTTAATGTGGGGGGGTTCTGGGTCCTTCTGGTCCAGACTTGAGCTCCAGTCCTGCTGCTCCATCTGAACTTCTACTTGAACCGTCAACAGCTGCTGGGCATCTGTGGAGAATAATAAAATTAGGTCTGGGCAACGATTAAATTTTTTAAATTGGGATTAATTGCATGATTTCCCCGATTAATCGCATTTGTATACGCAATATCCAATAATTAATTCAAAAGTAGTGTATAGTGCACTTGTATTTTAAATGTTGTGCCATATGAATGAAAGAGACATAACATGTGTCGTCCTGTTAGA
This sequence comes from Liparis tanakae, assembly GCA_036178185.1. Classification (NCBI taxonomy): domain Eukaryota; kingdom Metazoa; phylum Chordata; class Actinopteri; order Perciformes; family Liparidae; genus Liparis; species Liparis tanakae. Next base: position 16,611,839 of record CM070106.1, read on the forward strand.
GAGAGACACCAGAAAACACTTTCAGGGCAGTTTGTCAACTCATAGAACTTGACACTTATTTTAAATGTTCTGCCATATGAACTAAAGTGCCATAAAACCTGTTGTGCAAACAAACACTTAACATCAGCATTTGTATAGCAGTTAAATAAAATACATACTTTGTGTAAATCTCAACTTAAACAATGGTATTAAAACAAACAGAACTAAAGCTTATTGCCACTGTTAAGTGTTGATAAATGTATAGATGCATGTAATTATATTTGTCCAGGAGGAGGCGCTGTTGCGCCTCATATGGCATGACGTCACAATGACACCACTTCCTTATAAGGGGGATGTTCGCGCCCTTTCTCTCTGTTTAACCTAGCGACTAGCAAGAGAGAGGGGGGGGGGGGGGGTATATGTGCGCGCAACACAGCTGAGCTCTAATGCGATGTCGGGGCCCGCAGCGCGCTCCCGCGCGAGCGGCGCTGTGTTGACAGGCGAATAAATAATATAATTAAACCTGCATTAACGCGCGATAAAATAATTGTCGGCGTTAATTCAGTGATGCATTAATGCACGATTAACGCGTTAACGTGCCCAGCCCTAAATAAAATACATTCATACGTCTTAGAACCCTCAACCAGTGACATGCATGCCTCTATGATGACGATCAGGGAGAGATCAAAGCTTCTGTGAGAGTTAGACATTGTGTACAAATATAACATATAAACTGCATGAAAACCGTCACCATATGAAGACGGGGCTGCACAGTCGAGACAAATTGGTGGAATTCTCCAAGTTTATATCAGTTCCTCATTTGATCAGCTCACAAAGACTTCAACTCCCATGATGCACCACCAGCAGGCCAGTGGAGGCTGTTCATTGCTGTCAGCTGGAACCCCTGGAAGTGGAATGTCTCTCAGAAGAGCTCTTGGGAAGCAGACAGAAGATTCACTCACGGTACGAGACGTTGGTCGTGATGCTTCTGATTTGAATTCATTTTGTTAGATGGAAATTGTTGAAAGTTTATTTACATTTTTAAATAACTTTCTGGGCAGAAGTTGAAAAGACGTAAGAACGTATCTGTCCGGTCCGGCAGAGCGTCAGTTTGTGCTCCTGAGGAAACAAAGTGAGCTGGCTGGTGGAACCAGCTGCAGCGCTACAGGAGAGGCAGAAGGACGACTTTGGAAGCAGCAAGTGGAAGTTACTAAAGACTCCGAGAGGCCAGAGTACGCCTCGAACAGATGAGACTGGCTGCACTACACATGGCTGGACATGGATCAGGTCCAACCCGACTGTGAGGCCATGCCGACAGAAGCTGTGATGACATCGTCATGCAAAACTAAATCTGAGTCAAGGTGAAGAGGAACAAAAAACTCTCACCGGGCCGCCGTCACCGGGCTCACGGCCCGCAGGCAGAGACGGTCAGGAACATGGACGAGACACACCAAGAATGGAACTTGGCGGCTGGTGTGTACATGTAATGTAGTGACGCCAGAGGGGGCGTGTACAGTCTGTGTTATGCTAATGTTGAGCTAATACAGTTAGCCAAAGAAACATCGGTCTCCTGAACCTGATACCACAGCTATCATCATCTACTTTATACCACACAGATGCTGTTCCACCAACCTGCTCGTTGTGACCGGATGTGGGAGTTTATGTCCGCGTCAAGTCGTTTCCGGTGCCGCTCGTTCTCCTCTTGAGAACTACACAGCTCCTCCTCGTACTCTGCTAGCGTTCTTTCAAACAGCCCACAGATCTCCTGCGCAGCCGCAGTGAGTCGCTGGTTGACGAAACATCTCAGCATGTGGACTTTAGACATGTTCCCCCAACGACTGAAACGTTTTCTCCACACAAAGTCCGTCACAAAGCGCGTTTCCTCTCCTTTAGACTGGGACTAGCGCTGTTAGCATGCTAAGCTAACTTCAATGTCTTTGTAGCGGGAGATGAGTCCGAGGAACAACATCCAGAACCAAAGGAGAACCTCTAGAAGTCCATTCAGAGGTTTATCCAGACATACGGAGACTCTGCTGGGTCAGGACTGAAGGAGCTAACTGACACTTTACCACCGCAGCGACGAGGAGGAGGAGGAGGAGGAGGAGGACGGGAGCTTGGAATGGAGGCACATCCGGGCCGCTGGAGGAGGCACCTTCACAATAAGAGCCTGACTAGATTCTATGTTGGTTTCATTGGTAACCTTCATAAAACAAATGATATATCATTAAAGTATATCAACATTTTAATTGAATCTATATATTAACATGTATTTATTGTTCATCACTTATTATTATAATCATTTTTGTTTTTATTATTCTAAACACATTAAAGTTAAGTAAAATATTATTTATGATGATGTCACATATTATAATACTGAGGTACTTTGAGGTGAGCTGGCGAGTGGAACGGCCATCAATGTGTCTTTGACTTTCTGCCATGTGTGAAACCTTGAACACAGTAACGTTGTTAGTTTAACACGTAAAGTCCATTTAACACGAAGCCTGTGAACATATCTACAGAATGGGGAAGTCACATTGAACTGGTAAGAGTTTATATGTTACACTACACTGAGAAGAGAAGTGTTTGGAAAGATTATGACCTCACTAGTACACTATTATGACCTCACTACTACACTACTACAACCTCACTACTACACTACTACGACCTCACTACTATGACCTCACTAGTACACTACTCTGACCTCACTACTACACTACTATGATTACATTTAATTCAGTTTATTTTGAATATCCCATTATCACAAATTACAAATTTGCCTCAGAGGGCTTTACAATCTGTACACATGTATGAATAGTTAGTAGTAGTCATGGACCACCATCCAGACCTCCACCATCCAGACCTCCACCATCCATCAGGCAGATGGAGGTAGAGAGGAGGAGTGGGCTGGGCATCAACAGCACAATAACATCAGACCCAGTCAGGTCCAATGGACCCTCTGAGACGTGAAGTCACAAGGACTCTGGAGAGAAAGCAGAGTTAATAATGTGCAATGGAGAGATGCAAATATGTCCATAGGAGAGAGGAGAGAGGAGCTCAGTGTATCCTAAACGTCCATAAGGAGAGAGGAGAGGAGAGAGGAGCTCAGTGTATCCTAAACGTCCATAAGGAGAGAGGAGAGGAGAGAGGAGCTCAGTGTATCCTAAACGTCCATAAGGAGAGAGGAGAGGAGAGAGGTGCTCAGTGTATTCTACATGGTACTATAAGCTCTCTAGTGGGGCGATACGGTACTACAAGCTCCTTAAGATCTGATGGAGCATCACCAATTAAAGCTTTGTAGGTTAAGAGAAGAATTTAAAATATAATTCTTGATTTTAGAGGGAGCCAGTGCAGAGCAGCTTGTGCAGGAATCATGTAATCTTAAAGGGGACATATTATGAAAATTCCACTTTTTTAGTGCTTTTATACATTAATGTGTGTATCTGCATGTCTCCCAACAAAAAAACGCTGTAAAAAAACAACTCAGTGCCTTGTTGTGGTTCCTCTAAGTCAGAAACGATCTGCTTGAGTGGTCGATTGCGATCACCACCAACGTCTACGTAGATCTGGGGTCACCAACGCGGTACCCACGGGCACCTGGTCGCCCGCAGGGACCAGGTGAGTCGCCCGCATGGCATGTTCTAAAAATAGTCAACATTGAGCTCTGTCAAATAAAAAAGAAAAAGGCCATAATCCCCGGGCACTAGGACCTGGGGGAGGCTGCTGCGCTGGATTTTTTCACTTTGCAAGGAGCGTCTCTCAAAGAGGATTATTTTGTACCCTTGAAGTAGCCCTCGGTCTCAAAAAGGTTGGTGATCCCTGACGTAGATGTTGGCATTGAACCCCCCCCCCCACACACACACCCACACCTCCACCTGGGTCACAAACTAGTATTTACCCCTTACTCGTTTTAGAAATGTTTTCTCCCGAGCTCTGGCGCGAGCTCTGACGGTATAGAGAGCAGTCATTGGTCAACCGATCTCAGGGTTGCCAGATACACGATAATTATCCTCCAAATAATACAACCTTGTTGAGCCTTTGGTAAGATACTTCACCATCTCCAACCTGGCAACCCGGAGCACCTCGCCCACTCAAAACAGGTTAGTCTGTGTGGAGGTGTTTCTGATAGGTACAACGGCTGTTTGATGATTTTGTGGTATTTTGACCAAAAATTGTTACAAACATTACATTAAAGCGACACTATGTAACTTTTCCCCTGTAGCGCCCCCTTCAGGTATTTAACGTTTACTTTAGTGTCATGAAATTCAGGCTCTCGAGCCATATATGGCTCTTCCAGCTAGTGCGCGCACAGCTGATCTCACAGCTGATCGATGCGAGCATGCCGGCAGCGTACCTGGCAGCCGCAGGAGCCTTGTTCAGCCGCGGCATGTCATTCTGTCTGTACGCGTCGCGTAGTGAGCAAATAAAAAGTCACCTGTGAGCGTGGACTGGCACTATATAACGTTGCGTAATCACTGACAGAAACCGAGTTGAAGTACTTCCTGTTCCCAAACCGGAAGTACCGGGCCGGTCCCAACATCTTACATTCAGCAGTTTTCTGGCCACAGACCCCCGATGGCAGTGGCGGAGGCGCAAATCGCCATATTAAAAGTCATTGTAGCGGCACAATTTTTCTCAAGCTGTTATTTTAAGGTGGAAAAGTTACATAGTGGGGCTTTAAGACCCCAAGGAACCAGATCAACTTATCACTGATAATAAGGAGTTGAATTAAGAGACTTTTTTTATCACTACCTGGTGCAATAGGTGCAATATGTTTAACTATTTTATTTTTATTTTTATTTTATTTTTATTTTTATAATGCTTATTTTTTATAATGCTTATTTATATTATTTCTATTACTTGTTCTATTTTATTATTCGTTTTTTTTATTCACTGTGAGCAATGCTATTGGAATACTGTAATTTCCCCACTGAGGGACTAATAAAGGATCTTCTTATCTTATCTTATCTTATCTTATAGAGCAGCCTGATAAAAAGGAGTTGCAGTAATTCAGTCTCGAAGTAACAAACGCGTGAACCAATTTTTCTGCATCTTTTTGAGACAAGATGTGCCTGATTGTTTAAATATGATGTAGACGTAGATGGAAGAATGCAGTCCTTGAGATTTGCTTTACATGGGAGTTAAAGAACAAGTCCCGATCAAAGATAACGCCGAGATTCTTTACAGTGGTGTTGATGCTAGAGCAATGCCATCTACAGAAACCACATCACCAGATAATTGATCTCTGAGGTGCTCAGGGCCGAGTAGAATTACTTCGGTTTTGTCTGAGTTTAACATCAAGAAGTTGCGGATCATCCATGTTTTTATGTCTTTAAGACATGCTTGAATTTTAGTGAGTTGGTTGGTCTCCTCTGGTTTTATCGATAGATATAGTTGAGTATCATCTGCATAACAAGGAAAGTTTATGGAGTGTTTCCTGATCATGTTGCCCAAAGGAAGCATGTATAAGGTAAATAGAATTGGTCCAAGCACAGAACCTTGTGGAACTCCGTGACTAACGTTGGTGGTCATCGGGGCTTCATCGTTTACAAATACAAACTGAGATCGATCTGATAGATAGGATTCAAACCATCTTAGTGCGGTGCCTGAAATGAAGATTGACTGCTCCAGTCTCTGTAATAGGATGTCATGGTCAATGGTGTTGAATGCAGCACTAAGGTCTAACAAGACCAGTACAGAGATGAGTCCTCTATCAGCACTAAGGTCTAACAAGACCAGTACAGAGATGAGTCCTCTATCAGCACTAAGGTCTAACAAGACCAGTACAGAGAGGAGTCCTCTATCAGCACTACGGTCTAACAAGACCAGTACAGAGAGGAGTCCTCACCCTGTCATGTCTCGGTGGTGTTTTCTAAATCCTGACTGAAACTCCTCAAATAAACTATTATGATGTAGAACAGGCCTATTCAACTAGCGGCCCGGGGGCCGGATACGGCCCGTTTGAGGGGGAGGGGCCGGCGAGATATTTGATCAATATTCTGTGCTGCCCTCACACGCCCCGTGATTGAAGTTGAATAGCCCTGATGTAGAAAGTCACACAACTGATGTGAGACCACTTCCTCAAGGATCTTGGAGAGGAAGGGGAGGTTAGAGATCGATCTGTAGTTAGCCAACACCTCTGGATCCAGAGTGGCTTCTTCAGGAGAGGTTTAATGACAGCTGCTGAAGGAATGTGGTACGTGGCCTGTTAACAAAGACACATTGAAAATATCTACAGAGATAACCTCACTACTACACTCCTATGGCCGTAGTCTTCCCTTCTACACTACTATGACCTCTGACAGGACCATCCCCAGTTCTCCCATGATAGATTCCTCCATCAGTTCTATGTCAGTGTTAGACTGAGGTTGAAGTGATAATCTTTTCATTAAATCGGTCTGAGAAGTGGAAGACCTCGATTTGGCTCACGGCTTGTCATTCAGGGGTGATGGTGGGTCCCCCAGCAGGACGATTGAGACCTCTGGTGTAAAGAACCCTTCACCGCTGCTTAACTAGCGCTCAGCCCTTATCACGAAGGTAGCTGTTGTGTAAAGTGGCTCGATGCTGTGAGGACGCAGGTCTTGCTTTGTACCAATGCTCCGCCCACTGGTTTGAGGTGCATGAGAACCGGTTTCAGCGTCCGAGGGAACCTCCTCCCTCAACAGCATATGAGCTGTAATGTGGACCCGCTGCATGGATCTCTCTCGTGCTCTACCCAGTATCAGAACTCGGGGAGCAGAAGTGGTACTGACTCCAGCTTCCAAGTCGCTCTGTTCACCGCAACCAGGCGACTTCGTGGTCGTGAAGGACTTCCGGCATAAACACTGGAACCCCAAATAGGGACAAGGACCAATCCAGACAAACTATGTATGTTCCCTAAAAATGCCAAGAGTCCTTTAAAGTACTTTTCCACATTTAGAGCGAACGGTGAAGGTTTGAGTCCGAGACCCGACGTTAACAACCAGCTGTCATCACAACACGTGCAGAAAATAATGACAGAAACATCTTTCAAACTACAACTGAGTTTATTTACGGTAACAATACTGATCCAATTCAATAATATTAGAGATCAACACAAAATGTCTTATACAATTACAAACATACTGGACTTGGAGGTCCGTAGAACACCCAATGACAGAGCAGATAAAGGTAGACAAGACAAACAAGGATACAAACACACGGCCACCTCTCGGCCAGATCAGAGCCTCTTACTGGAGATCTCTTCATAGTGGTTACTGGGTTTCTAGGTCTTGTTCAGCAGAGTTTCTCCTGCTTAGGATCGGAGACCGTGACCACGCTCAAGATGAGCCAGGAGCTCTGAGGCCATGGTTCTCCGGCGGGGATCGGTGGATAGAGTCCTCCCGGTTGGACGTGAGTCACTGCCTCAGGACAGGGAGGTCAGGAACCTCAAGGTCTTGTGAAGGAGGGAGTGGAACTAATGTCAACTGGATCAAAACCACTAAAGGGAGTTCTCTGCTGTGTGACTTGCCATATGCAGCTTCCGTTGCCCATTGCACTGAAACGTTTCTATTCTGTGTGAGATAACATGTGCTTCTTCAGACTACCCTTTACAGTGAAACCTTTCCCACACTCTGAGCAGCGAAATGGTTTCTCTTCTGTGTGAGTCAACATGTGTGCCTGCATAGATGATTCCTTTAAAAAGGATTTGTTACAGACGGAGCAGCTGAAAGGCTTCTCTCCTGTGTGGATAAGCATGTGTTTCTTCAGGCTTCCCCTGATAGTGAACCCTTTACCACAATCAGAGCAGCGGAACGGTTTCTCTCCCGTGTGAGTTATCATGTGGACCTCTAAATGTCCCCTCCGGGTAAAATCTTTACCGCACTCCGAGCAGCTGAACGGTTTCTCTCCCGTGTGAGTTAATGTGTGTATCTGTAGATTTCCCCTGCGTGTGAAATACTTCTTACAGATGGAACAGCTGAAAAGCTTCTCTGCTGCGTGAGTAAACATGTGTCTCTGCAAAGACGATTGCTGCAAGAAGGCCGTGTCGCAGACGGCGCAGCTAAAGGGTTTCTCTCCCGTGTGAGTCAACATGTGTCTCTGGACACTGGCGCTGTGTGTGAACGTTTTCTTACAGACGGGGCAGCTGAACAGCTTCGCCCCCGTGTGACTGATCATGTGTCTGTGTAAATGTTCACTCCGTGTAAACGACGCTGTGCAGATGGAGCAGCGGAACGGTTTCTCTCCCGTGTGGATCAACATGTGTCTCTGGACACTGCAACTGTTTTTAAACTGTTTCTTACAGACGGCGCAGCTAAACGGTTTCTCCCCTGTGTGAGTCGTCATGTGGACGTTTAAATTTCCCCTGTGGAGAAAGTTTTTATGACAAACTGAACAACGGAAAGGCTTCTCTCCCGTGTGACTCAACATGTGGGTCTTTAAATTTCCCCTGTGTGCAAAAGTTTTATCACAAACTGAGCAACGTAACGGTCTCCTCACTGGGTGACTTGAGAGGCGAGAACTACATGTTGGATCTTCATCATTCAGAGAGTTAGAACCGGACAGAGGGTCTCTGGTCTGCCTCCAGTCACCAGGTTCAGGAGACTCTCCAGCCTTCTTACCAGTACCTGGTCCTGACCTCCTGTCTGGTTCTGGTCCTCCACAGTCCTCTTCATCAGATTCCGTTTCCATCAGTTCAGTCAGACTTTGATGAAGATGAGAGGACTGAGCTTCCTCTTCATCATCTTCACTCTTCACAGTGAATGAAGTGAATGAGAACTTTAGACCACCCTCCTCCAGACCTTCAAGCTGCTCTCCCTCCTGATTGGTCCAGAGGTCCACCTGATCCTCTTTGATGTGGGGGGGCTCTGGGTCCTCCTGGTCCTCTTTAATGTGGGGGGGCTCTGGGTCCTCCTGGTCCTCTTTAATGTGGTTGGGTTCTGGGTCCTCCTGGTCCTCTTTAATGTGGGGGGGTTCTGGGTCCTCCTGGTCCTTTTTAATGTGGGGGGGTTCTGGGTCCTCCTGTTCTTCTTTAATGTTTGGGGGTTCTAGGTCCTCCTGGTCCTCTATCATGTGTTGAGGTTCTGGGTCCTCCTGGTCATCTTTCATGTGGGGGGGTTCTGGGTCCTCCTGGTCTAGACTGGAGCTCCAGACTTGCTGCTCAGGGGGAACCTCTACTTGAACCACCAACAGCTGCTGGACGTCTGTGGAGAATAATAAACACATTCATACGTCTTAGAACCCTCAACCAGTGACATGATCACATTAGATTATGCAATAAAACACCATGAGTCTAACTAAGAGAATATAAACCAAGATTAACAATTTTGGAAGATTAGGGAAAACCTTTCATCCCCCAGCGACGTTGTTTAAAGAAATATACTGGGGTACTTCTGACCAGCAGGAGGCGACATCTCACTTGTTTTATTCCCTAAACTAAGGCTCGGAGACAACCATAATCCAAGATGGCTACGGCAAATCTTAGTTTAGCGTAGCTGCCTCAGTGTAGCTAGCCAGGCTAACGCCGCGGCGCTTCAGAGAGAAATACAAGTTACGATGTTAGATGAAGACCCGATGCAGCCCGGCTAGCAAGGACATCCACGTGAACCGGGCGGCGGTGGCCATTACGGAGGTGAGCTGGTAAGACCTCTGCCCAGCCGCTTGAGCAAGGCAGCTTTTCCACTGCGGGAAAGTGGGATAATGCTGCTGTTAAGAGACTCGGCGAGCTTTTCGGAAAGAGACGGTTTACGGGCCGCTTCAGAGCCGGACCGGACGCGAGCTCGGAGGAACGTGAGCCGACTGGGACGGTGTGTGTGTGTGTGTGTGTGAGTGTACCAATAGACTGAGGAGACAAGGATGGACAAACTACTTCTGGGCGTCATCGTGTTCTGCATTCTGATAATGCCGTTTCACAGTTGGTCTCCGAGTCGTTCCTCTCACTTTCTCTTCTTTATTACTTTAATGTGAATTTGAATAAGTAAGTTAAGTTATAAATATTAAATGTAAATCAATAAACTATTTAGTCATGGCTTTAAGCAAAACCCAGCAATTAAATACTTTCCCTTGTTTAATATTTGGATCTGTATGAGGAGGGTCAGTAACACTATATATATATTAATTAGGGTTGTCACGATACCAAAATTATGACTTAGCTTGAATGTTAGTCCGCTACATCTACTGCTGTCCCGCTGTACGGTGTAGCGATGCTAACGAAGTACCCACACGATGTGAATGAGCATATTCTTAGTATCAATACTTCAGTAAAAGAGCGATAAGAGCGCACACGCTGCTCCGCCCCGTTAAACGCTGTCTGCACTCCGCAGCGCTCAGAGAGCCGGTAACCCCGCCCTGGCAGTCAATGCGTGCATGCAGCCTGACAGGGAGCAGAACAGGGAGCGCGTTCATTTTTTTTGGCGTGCATATTTAATGAAGTATCAGTACAAAAAATATGCCAAACCGTACCGTTTTAAAACGTAAGGGTACCGGGGTACTTTTCTAGTACACCGTGCAATATATATATATATATATATATATATATATATATATATATATATATATATTTTACACACACACATACATACGTACACACACACCTTCATTTACTTATTTGCATTTATTAAATGAAACTCTGAGTTGTCCTGCTCACTTTGGGATTTTTAAATTCAAATCTAGAAAATCACAAATCAATGCCAAACGGTCAACAGTGTGAGTTCTGTTGTCATGTCGGCGACCTTAGTGTGTACTTGTACTTCACATGAGTATTTTAGATCGATGCTCTTCATTTCAGAGGCATGATTAATATTTTACAAACAAATCTTACGTTAGATTCTAGCCATTAGCTCACCCGTCACCACGTAGAGTTGTTTAGTCCATTAAGAACAGAGGACAGAAATAAAACCTGTTTCCAAGTTTAAGGTGAACCTGAATATTGTTTTAAGACTTGAAATAACTGGAAATCCGTCCTTGAAAAGTTTTGTAATTCAGACTCATCCTCGGTATCAAGACTGCAAACGGGAAGTAAAGATATATAATATTTTTAAAAGTATTTCTTTATATCACAATGAAATATTGCATCGAGCGAGCCTGGATAGGACTGAGCCGCAGCTGGAGGAGAACCGTAAACATGCCTCATCCAGATGAGGGATGCATCCACATCGCCTGTGATGAACATGAAGTCACTTCCAGAGATGAGAAGATTAAAGTCTCTACGAGGAACGTTCATCTCCAGTTGGTTCTGGCGACCCCTGTGGATTAAAGTGGTAGTGTTGGTTCTGGCGCCCCCTGTGGATTAAAGTGGTAGTGTTGGTTCTGGCGCCCCCTGTGGACTAAAGTGGTAGTGTTGGTTCTGCTGCCACCTGTGGACTAAAGTGGTAGTGTTGGTTCTGGCGCCCCCTGTGGACTATAGTGGTAGTGCTGGTTCTGGCGCCCCCTGTGGACTAAAGTGGTAGTGCTGGTTCTGGCGCCCCCTGTGGACTCAGGGCTCCAGACTAACTTTTTTTACTAGGAGCACAGTGGCCCCTAACTTAAAATTTTAGGGGCGCAAGCAGAAAATTTAGGGGCGCACACTAAATCGATATCCATCAGCACCCGCACCCCCTTTCCCCACAGTCGCTTCGCCATGGTCCATTGTTTACAGAGACACCGCTATGTAAATGGATTTCCCCAAGAGTTCCAAAAAAATGAATGATTCAGATGTGTTCCATACATATCTGAAATCCCCTACAATAGCAATCAATCAATTTTAATGTATCAATTAGTCCTACATTTTTAAAGACATCTGTAATTTCTTTAATGTTTTTGGTGCTTTATGTGTGTATTTCCTCATAGTCCAGAGGCAATAATGCTACACAATAAATAGAATGCTTCCATCGACACTGTGATCGGTATTTTCGGATCGGCAGATACTATTTCAGTGATCGGTGATTAGTATTATCGGTAGCAGTGATTTCAGTGATCGGTGACTGGCACCAAAAAACCTGATCGGTGCATCTCAGGGGGGGGAGGGTGCTGATGGATATTGATTTATAGTGTGCTCCCCTAAATTTTCTGCTTGCGCCCCTAACATTTTAAGTTAGGGGCCACTGTGCTCCTAGTAAAAAAAGTTAGTCTGGAGCCCTGGGCTGCATGTTCACACAGCTCCGTGTCGATTCCTCATCATGCTGAGATTCATCCAGCAACAATAAACTGCTCCGCTCTGGTTCCTCTACTCAGCCCCTCACTCTGCTCTACCTTCAGGACCCAGAGAGACGCTTGTCCTCGTTAACACCCCCATGACGTGGCCTGAGGCCCAGAGCGACTGCAGAGAACACACGCAGACTTGGCGAGGAACGTGGAGGACCAGATGGTGCGCAATCTGGATCCCCAGGAGGGAAAGTCTGGATGGGCCTTTTCAGGGAAGGATGGACGTGTTCTGACTCCTCATTTAGGAACTGGAACTCGCATGAGCCGGGCGGTTCCTCTGGCTGTGGGCAGCAGACTTCAGTGCCGATGGACTCTGGGAGATCCTGGACTGTAACGTCCAGTCAGCGTTATGCAAGACAATCGCCCGGTCTCTACGGTGGACTGAGGGTTCATTTGCAGAACAGAAAATACCACAAAACATCCAAATAGAGCAAAAATGAAATCGATAAATATCAAGTTATTGATATATGACACGTGAAGCAACAACGCTAATGCTAAGTCCATGCTAAGCTAAGCTTAGACAATGTTCTCTTTTCAAAGTGAGTGATGAAGGTGAGGGTCGAGAAGAGCAGCTCCTCTCTCTCGGTCTGAAGGACCTCTTGAAGAAGGTACATCTTCCTCTCATTAGCAACAGAACAACAGGTGGTACCTGAGATGTAGTGGACTACTAGGAACTATGTAGAGGGCTATAAAGGAAGCAGGAGGTAAGGGAACAAGTCTAGTGAAGAGTTCTTCTAGAGCTTCAGGTGAAGGCAGAGAGAGAAAGGAAGCAGGAGGTAAGGGAACAAGGCTAGTGTCCTTCCCTCCATGTTTCAGCTCAAGCAGATGCTGGAGGACCAGAGGCAGAGCGGCGACATCAAGCTGAGCTGGAAGAAGCAGTCGGATGGAGAAGTCTTCCACAAGGAAGAGAAGGAGACCCAGAAGAGAGGGAATGAGCTGATGTCCAGCCACAGGTCCCGGCTCGCAGTGACCCTCATGCCGAGACCCGAGTGAAACATGACAAATGACGCATAGACTTTTATACAACCAGAGGAGTCACCCCCTGGTGATCGGAAGAGAGAATCCAGCTTTAACGCATTAAGCATATACTTCTATACAACCAGAGGAGTCGCCCCCTGGTGGTCAGGAGGGAGAATGCAGCTTTAACACATGACGCATAGGCTTCTACACAACCAGAGGAGTCACCCCCTGGTGGTCAGGAGAGAGAATGCAGCTTTAACACGTGAAGCATACATTTCTATGCAACCCGAGGAGTCGCCCCTGGTGGCCAGGAGAGAGAATGCAGCTTTAACACATGACGCATAGACTTCTATACAACCAGAGGAGTCGTGTCATGAATACACTGCACGTTCTCATCTCCTGTTATATGGGCCAACCTGCTCTTTGTATCCAACCCTTCTTGTAATGTGTTGGGACTATTTGATTGAAATACAGAGCGGAGTGATATCAGAGAGGCGCGCAGTGAGCAGGCCGCACAGTCTGTGTTATGCTAATGTTGAGTTAATACAGTTAGCCAAAGATACAACGGTCTCCTGAACTTATTCTATACCTTACACCACAGCCATCATCTACTTTATACCACACAGATGCTGTTCCACGAACCCACCTGCTCGCTGGATCCGGACTTCCGGCTTGAACACGGCGTCCAGCAGCTTCTTCTGCCGCTCGTTCTCCTCTTGAGAACTACACAGCTCCTCCTCGTACTCTGCTAGCGTTCTTTCAAACAGCCCACAGATCTCCTGCGCAGCCGCAGTGAGTCGCTGGTTGACGAAACATCTCAGCATGTGGACTTTAGACATGTTCCCCCAACGACAGAAACGTTTTCTCCACACAAAGTCCGTCACAAAGCGCGTTTCCTCTCCTTTAGACTGGGACTAGCGCTGTTAGCATGCTAAGCTAACTTCAATGTCTTTGTAGCGGGAGATGAGTCCGAGGAACAACATCCAGAACCAAAGGAGAACCTCTAGAAGTCCATTCAGAGGTTTATCCAGACATACGGAGACTCTGCTGGGTCAGGACTGAAGGAGCTAACTGACACTTTACCACCGCAGCGACGACGAGGAGGAGGAGACGCTGCTGCTGCCGACCGGAGCTGGGAATGGAGGCACATCCGGGCCGCTGGAGGAGGCGCCTTCACAATAAGAGCTCGACAAGCTGCTGCTGCAGACGGGACGCGCCATCTTGGGAATGCAGACCGGAACAGCGGCCGCTTGGGGAGTCACCTTCAAAATAAGAGCCTGGATTTCATTGCAGACGTGGTGGGTAACTTCCGAAATAAAAGCCCTTAAATTGATACATATAATAGATAATTATTAATTTATTAACTTCTTAGAAGTGTTGGAAAGAATACAAAAAAATAATGAATTATCTTAATCATTTTCTGCTTATTGTTCCTTATTAGTATTGTAATCGTTTTTATCAGATTTTTTTTCAAGCATGACAAACGATTGTCTGGATAGTGTTTGTTTTATTGAATTCTTTTAATCCTTATTTTATTTCATATTACTCAAATCTTTTTAAAATGTTATATATTACTATTTAGTATTACCTGTATACAATTTATTATTACAATCTTTTCATTTTCAAATGATAATAAAACATCAAATCAGATTCAACTTTATTGTCATTGCACAGAGCACAGGTACTGATGCAGTTTGGGTGAGCATCTAACCAGAGCAGTGCAAAGTAAGGAGTATTTTTTTTGCAATGCCGATATAATATACAGTAGATATGTATAACTATATACAAGCAGTAACGTTAAGAAAGAAAACTAGACATTTACAATTTTATTGATCCCAGTGGGAAATTCTTCTCTGCATTCGACCCATCCTGTTATTAACGAGCATTGGGCTGCAGTGAAGTGCCCGCGCAGCAACTGGGGGTTTAGTGTCTTGCTCAAGGACACGGGGATCGAACCTGGTACTTTGTGCTTACGGGACGACCACTCTCCCCCATGATCTACAGCCGACCCCGGTGCAAGTGTCTATATGTAAACATGAATGTGCAAGTGTGAGTAGGGAGAGGTTGGTGATCATGGAGGTGGGATGGTGGGCGGGATAGGGGCTCTCCACGTGGAGTAGAGTTGAGGGTAGAGTTGAGGGTGTTGAACGCTGAGACTGTGGTGTAAGGCATAGAATAAGTTGAGGAGACCGTTGTATCTTTGGCTAACTGTACTAGACTGTGGCTGAGGCGTGTGGGGTCCCTGACAATGCAGTGAACCCTCCGCATGCAGTGCTTGAGGTGGATGGACTCACTGTTAGGGAGTTACAATAACAAGGGACCTAAAGCACGACTCACAAGACAGAGGTAACAAATAATAACAACCCTTTACTGGAGAAGTGGCAGGAACAGAACAAGCAGAAACAGGGAAACACATTACAGAACGCTGGAGGGCTTGGTTGGAAAAACACAAGACAACCTGGCAGAGGCCAAGAGAGACTGATGAGGGAATGGGCTGCAGGTGAGACGGACATGAGGACCAGGTGGAGGGAATGGGGGATTGTGGCAGCTCTCCCCAATCTGGCCTCGGCTGCTGGCTGGTTGACAATCAGTCAGCTGCTCTCACTGATTGGCAATCAGTCAGCTGCTCTCACTGATTGGCAATCAGTCAGCAGCCAATGGTGCTGGTATAAAGAGGGCAGCAGAGCTGGAGGGGAGTGAGAGGGAGCAGACGTTTGGTATTGCAGTCTGCTCAGTGTGTGTGTGGTGACTCAATATAACGTGTTGGAACGAAACCTCTGGGAGAGTGGCTGATCCTTGGTGCTGGTGGGGGAAACCCACGGGTAGCAGCCTGAGTCCTGCTGCAGGGATGATTAGGTGTGATGCAGGATCTGGAATGACATGAGAGTTAGTAAAACAGGCAGGCAGGAAGTAATTCAATTCAGTTTATTTTGTAGAGCCCAATATCACAAATTACAAATTTGCCTCAGAGTGCTTTACAATCTGTACACATAGATATCCCTGCCCCAGGATCTCACATCGGATCAGGAAAACAACTGAGAAGAGAAGGAAGGTGTTTAGCTGAACTGTTACAGAATCCCCCCTCAAAGGGATGGCTCCTGACGTCCCAAAACAATCACCACGCTGGGGAGGCAGTGGGGTCTGGAGGAGGAATAATACTCCTGGGACATCTCCCCCTCTCCTCATCAGTGAATTAGTTGTCCTGATTGGAAGATGGCTCCTCCTCAACCTCCCTGATGTCTGATGCTGCCGAAGGAAGTGAGAGAACAGAGTCCGGCTTGGTAGCCGCCGTGTGCAGAGAGCCCTTGGAGAGCTGGTCAGGGTGGCTGCGGTGAAAGACCATCTGGCTTGCTGAGCGTTACAGACGTCCCGAGGGAGATCTGCGAGAAGTCCAAGATCCCCCTGTATGAGTTAAGCCAGGGGTGGGCAAACTTTTTGACTTGCGGGCCACAATCGGTTCTAAACTTTGACAGAGGGGCCAGGCCAGGAGCATTTGGACATGCAATGCAATTGATCAAACCTGGAGATTGTCTTTTTTTTATACATTTCAATTAAAGGTGCAAAGTTAAAGAAATCAACATTTACTGGAAAAATGGATCAATGGAATTACTTTCAATATTCAAAACATATTATTACCCAACGAAATACTCAAGCTCAATCATTTCTAATTGTTTTAAACCCTGCAAAATAATGGACGGATTGTCACATATATCTAGAAAGGGGTCTTTAAAGTGAGGGTGATGTGTGGCGTCATCTGGTCAACATGTGGATGAACCTGTTCATTGGTCATATGGATGAACCTGTTCATTGGTCACGAGGATGAACCTGTTTATTGGTCATATGGATGAACCTGTTCATTGGTCACGAGGATAAACCTGTTCATTGGTCATATGGATGAACCTGTTCATTGGTCACGAGGATGAACCTGTTCATTGGTCATATGGATGAACCTGTTCATTGGTCAAGTGGATGAACTTGTTCATTGGTCAAGTGGATGAACCTGTTCATTGGTCACCAAGTGGATGAATCTGTTCATTGGTCGTGTGGATGAACCTGTTCATTGGTCAAGTGGATGAACCTGTTCATTGGTCACCATGTGGATGAACCTGTTCATCTGCATGTCTCTGACCACTTCTTCATCTCGTACTCTCTCTCACTCTCTGGTACTGATAACCCACCCGTATTTACAGACTCTGTACCTGTATGCCGCAATATTCGCACCCTCTGTCCCTCCTCTCTGGCCTCCTCTGTCCTATCCGCTCTCCCCTCAACTGACTCCTTCTCACTCATGCAGCCTAACTCTGCCGCAGACACTCTCCTCTCTTCCCTGTCTTCATCTCTTGATTCTCTTTGTCCTTTTAAGATACGACCGGTTCGCAAATCCTCTCCGGCTCCCTGGTTGTCCGACTCGGTGCGTGCCGAGAGAGCCAACTTGCGAGCGACGGAAAGGAAATGGCGCAAATCGAATCAAGCGGAAGACCCGCTCTGCTATCAATCTCTTCTCTCCTCCTTCTCTGCCTCTATCTCTGCAGCCAAAAGCTCTTTCTACCTGACCAAAATTCAGTCTTTCTTCTCCAACCCCAAAAAACTCTTCTCTATCTTTCCCAACCTCCTTGATCCCCCGAGTCCCCCCACTCCTTCCTCCCTTTTGCCGAGCCACTTTGTCGACTACTTTACAAACAAGATAGACGACATACGCTCCTCCTTTACTAATCCATCCTCTATCACTTCACCAACACCAACTTCTTCATCCCCCTCTCTTTCCTCGTTTACCCCCTTGTCTCCCAGTCAAGTTCTTAGCTTGGTGACCTCTGCTCGACCGACCACCTGCGCCCTTGACCCCGTCCCGTCTCATATCCTTCAGGCTGTTGCTTCTGACCTTCTGACCTTTCTCACCCATCTTATTAACAGCTCCCTCTCAACTGGCTGTTTCCCCAACTCTCTGAAGGAGGCAAGAGTCAACCCTCTCCTGAAGAAACCCACGCTCGACCCGTCTGAAGTCAGCAAATACAGACCGGTCTCTCTTCTTTCCTTTCTTTCCAAAACTCTGGAGTGAGCTATCTTTAACCAAGTGTCCTCCTATCTCCACAGCAACAACCTTCTTGACCCCCACCAGTCTGGATTCAAGGCCGGCCACTCAACAGAGACGGCCCTCCTTGCTGTCTCTGAGCAGCTTCACACTGCTAGAGCAGCCTCTCTCTCCTCTATCCTTATCCTTCTAGACCTTTCTGCCGCATTTGACACCGTGAACCACCAGATCCTTCTCTCTTCTCTTCAGGACCTGGGGATCTCAGGCACAGCACTCGCTCTTTTCTCTTCCTACCTCACCGACCGCACTTACCGGGTAACTTGGAGAGGATCTGTATCTGATCCTTGTCCTCTCACTACTGGGGTTCCTCAAGGCTCTGTCCTGGATCCCCTCCTCTTCTCTCTATACACCAATTCTCTCGGCTCTGTCATTCGTTCGCATGGCTTCTCCTACCACAGCTATGCCGATGACACCCAACTGATCTTCTCGTTCCCACAGTCCGAAACACAGGTGGCGGCGCGAATCTCTGCCTGTCTGACCGACATCTCTCAGTGGATGTCTGCACACCACCTGAAGATCAACCCTGACAAGACCGAGCTACTGTTCCTTCCAGGGAAAGGTTCCCCCACCCACGACCTGACTACCACCTTCAACAGCTCCGTGTTGGCCCCTACCTTGACTGCCAGGAGTCTCGGGGTGACGCTAGACAGTCAACTCTCCCTGACGGCCAACATTCGCGCCTCGACTACTCCAACTCCCTCCTGGCTGGTCTACCTGCTAAGGCCATCCGGCCTCTGCAGCTCATCCAGAATGCAGCAGCTCGACTGGTCTTCAGCCTCCCGAAATTCACCCACACCACTCCGCTCCTCCGCTCTCTTCACTGGCTACCAGTGGCGGCCCGCATCCGCTTCAAAACATTGGTTCTGGCGTACCGTGCTCTGAATGGATCGGGCCCCGTCTACATCCGGGATATGGTCACACCGTACACCCCGGCACGTTCGCTCCGCTCGGCAACAACCAACCGACTTGTGACTCCTGCACCTCGAGCTAATCACTCGAAATCCAGACTGTTTGCTGTCCTGGCTCCTGATTGGTGGAACGAGCTCCCCACTGACATCAGGACAGCAGAAAGTCTCTACATCTTCCGCCGAAAACTGAAAACGCACCTTTTCCGAATATTTCTGGATTAATCACAGACTTGCACTTTAGTAGCACTTGAATGGCTCTTATTATGGTACTTTTGTAGTTTGACTATGATGAGGAAATGTTACTTTCTGTATTCTTGTTGTTCTTAGTTTGTACTCTAGGTTGAAATGCACTTATTGTAAGTCGCTTTGGATAAAAGCCTCTGCTAAATGACATGTAATGTAATTGGTCAAGTGGATGAACCTGTTCATTGGTCATCAAGTGGATGAATCTGTTCATTGGTTGTGTGGATGAACCTGTTCATTGGTTGTGTGGATGAACCCTGTTCATTGGTCAAGTGGATGAACCTGTTCATTGGTCACCATGTGGATGAACCTGTTCATTGGTCATGAGGATGAACCTGTTCATTGGTCACCAAGTGGATGAACCTGTTCATTGGTCGTGTGGATGAACCTGTTCATTGGTCGTGTGGATGAACCCTGTCACAAACCGACTGACAGCGCTTTACTCGCCTGAGTTTACTCAGCCGACTGTTTGTCGGTGAGGGGGCGGAGCTTATCTCAGTTTCCTCTCTGTGGAAAAATTATTTCTGCCATCTGCCACGGAATAAATAACCACTTTTTCTACGTTATACTTTTTGTGGAAATGCCACACGTGGTCACATGTAGCACCCTGGTGTCTGGGGGCCTGACGTCACCCGGAGGCGCACACAGTTCCGTGAACGTCTCCGACTAGGGAATGACTTCCGCTTTCAGCGCCGCGAGGGCAGCAGCAGCCAATTACATTCACCAACAGTGGAGCAGCTCAGCGCCGATTGGCTCTCACAACTCAGCGCTCTGTCCTCGCCTTCCGCTCCGCTCTGGTTTCTCCTGCGCCGCTCTGCCCTCAAATCGACTTTTTTTATACTCTGTGATTTATTGAGGACCGTAATTATTGAGCGACACAACGAATCGATAATGAAATTCGTTGCAACTATTTTAATAATCGATTTTCATCGATGTTATCGATTCGTTGTTGCAGCCCTAGTCCACAGTAAACGCAAAGTCACAAAGCCAGTCCGTGTCGCTCAGCTCAGGGAATTCGTCAGATTTCCCCATTAGCTCCAAAAACGAGTGAATCTCCTTTGAGCTCCGCACTCGTTGACACACTTTCCCCAAACGTAACCAGCGGACATGAGAGTGGTAAAGTGAGTCCTGGTGATCCGCTTCGGTTTCCTCCAGGAACGTAATGAACTGTCGGTGATTTAAGGCCGATTCATACTTCGGCGTTTTCAGAAAAACGGACAGATACGCAAGCTTTTTCACCCCTTGCAAGCTTCTTGCAAGACGCACGCAAGCTTTTTCACACCTTGCGTGCGTCGACTCCTTTTTCTATCCACGCGTCAAAAATCTACACAAGCATACGCAAGCATACACAAGCCTGCAAGGCTGTGATTGGTCTGCTGGTCTGATGACTACTTCCTTTCTGGAGTCTCACATTTCCGGTTTTCATAGCATAATACCGCCATTTTTAAAAGTCAAGTTAAAACCAAGACGATTTTTTTAAAAAGATGAACGCTATTCAGGAGCTGCTAAGCGAGGAAGTCAGGAGGTATGAACACCTCTATAACCCGTCGATGGCGGGTTATAAGGACGCGCAGATGGCCTCAAATTCGTGGAGGGAGATCTCCTCCAACGTGGTTTTGGCGGTGGACCTGTGCCTGAAAATGTGGAGGAAACTGCGCGTCAAATATGTCCGCGAGAAGAAGGCGATGCAGGGCAGAAGTGGTGATCCTGGGAGAAAGATCTCTCCTCCTTTTTTTATCTTTTTCGTGGTTGGGCGTGTATATAAAGCATTCATATTCATTTCCCACCACTTAATAATCTATTCATATCGATGTGAATCAATCAATACAAATACAACTTAAACTGTGATGCGTTTTAGTTTCATTTCGCAATTTATTTAATGTATAATCCATAGCAGCTGCCTTAAAACACAATGTTTTTTTTCCATTGTCCCGCTGCAATTAATACCCCGACGTCCGAGCCCGACCTGAGCCCTCGTATGATTTCTAAATATTTTGTCGGAGACGGCCTGGCTGGTCGGGTCCAGTTGGAAAAGGTGAGGAGATATGAACATTTATACAATCCCAATGATCTCGGTTGCCATCCTTCACTGTGTGTGTGGACAACAAGACCTGGTAAATAAATAAACCAACGACTTCCACACACAAAGACGTCATTCTCTATGTCGTCTTCGACAAAAAACGTTACTCCACCTATTGTTCGGGCGGTAAATTGCTTTGCAACATGCGCAACCCTTTTAGGAACTATGAATTGAAACAAATAATTTACACAAACAATTACACAACGATTTACACAACGATTTACGCTGTTGTAGAAGTATGCTCCAGCCTTAAGTCCCCTTATTCGTATGAACTAGTGCCCCATCTATTGGGGAAACGAGGGTATTGCAGAGGAATGGGTGAAAAAGGGAACTGAATGAGGTTTTTACACATCCATAGGTGTTTACTATAATTTGGACAAGTTTGGCAGTGTATGGCCCGCGGGCGGTAGTTTGCCCATGTCTGAGTTAACCTGCTCTGGCCTGATGAGGATCCAGCTCGTGGAGTGGCCACAAAGGAACCGGAAAACGGATCTACGCCCGAGTTCCTGTGCGGCACCACCCCGCCGACCGCTCCGAATGCGCAGAATTTGTAACAAACCCACAAAGAGGTTCAACAGCTATGAATCTCTCTCCCAGCCGGTAGACAAAGCGTCGGGCCGGGAGCCTCCCAGTAGTATTGATCTCCTTATCTTAGCCAGTGTGTGTGGGGAATGAGTGTGTCAGTATCAGTGTGAGTAACTCAACCCACCAGATGGACGATGACGTCGTGGAGCCTCGCTCTCTGCAGGTGACGACTCGATCAAGGAACTGATTAATTGACGGCTCAAAAAGGTTAAAAACAAGTTTTTTTGTTTAACTGCAATGCAGTTGATATTTATTTCATACAAGATTAAAATGTTAACAGCAACAATAGTTCAGAACACCTGGAATTAATACAACTAAGGCAAGACTTCAAGATAAACCATGTGACAAAGGAATGACGTCGTAGTCCAGATGATATCAGTTATTTCAAACATAGATTATGTTGTAGAGTAAACACACTATTTAGTGTACTCTACCACCAAGTTAATAGCTGCTCCCATTCCGTGGTCTGCAGTTTTAAAACACCATAATCCTAGAAAGCTTTGTTATCAAAAATAAGCCATTTAACAATTTTTAAAGATGAATAATAGATGATGCAGAGAAAAGTAGATGTGTGAACCCGTCTTTGTTGTGGGATGTGTTTGTGTTTGTAGTCATCGGGAGTGCAACGTGGTAAAATACTCCACCAACAGGAGGCTCTTCTCTCTCTTTACCGTGACGACCGGCTGATCCACGGTCACGTTTCCAACCTAGCAATCTCACACAGCTGCATGTGTGCCAGTTCATTACCTTACAGAGCTCTGACTAACGTCAACGTGATCAAAACTAAGAAAGAGAGTTCTCTGCTGTGTGCGTTAACATGTGCACCTTCAGCTCTCTGATACACAGAAATGTTTCCTCACAAAATGAGCAACTTTTATGTTTCTCTTCTGTGTGAGTTAACATGTGTCTCTTCAGATTTCCCCTTTCACTGAAACCTCTCCCACACTCTGAGCAGCTGAACGGTTTCTCTCCTGTGTGGATTCTCATGTGTGTCTGCAAAGATGAACGCAGTGTGAAATGTCTTTTACACTGCGGGCAGCAGAAAGACTTCTCTCTTTTGTGGATTCTCATGTGGTACTTCAGACCTGCACCTTCAATAAAGGTTTTATCACACTCTGAACAGCTGAACATTTTCTTTCCCGTATGAGTGACCATGTGTGCCCTCAAAGCTCCCTTCCATTTAAAAGATTGGTTACACTCTGAGCAGCTGAACGGTTTCTCTCTTGTGTGAATTCTCATGTGCGCCCGCATAGATGAACTCTGTGAAAACGTTTTGCCACACTCGGGGCAGCCGAACGGTTTCTCTCCCGTGTGAATTAACATGTGTTTCTTTATATATGCCTTCTGTCTAAAGGATTTCTTACAGACGGTGCAGCTGAACGGTTTCTCTCCCGCGTGACACAGCATGTGTTTTTTCAGACCTCCACTTTTAATAAATCCTTTCCCACACTCGGAGCAGCTGAACGGTTTCCGTTCTGTATGAGTCATCATGTGGAACTTCAGTTGTCGTGGGAATTGAAAGCTTTCGTCGCACTCTGAGCAGCTGAACGGTTTCTCTCCCGTGTGACTAAGCATGTGTTTTGTCAGAGCTCCCTTCACATTAAAACCTCTATCACACTGTGAGCAGTTGAACAGTTTCTCCCCTGTATGAATCGCCATGTGGGACTTCAGCCGTTCTTCACGACTAAAGCTTTTATCGCACTCGGAGCAGCTGAACGGTTTCTCCCCTGTATGAGTCATCATGTGTCTTGTTAGCCGTGACTTGCGATTAAAGCTTTTATCACAAACTGAGCACTTGATACCACCAGAACTACATTTAGAATCAATCACATCAACTCCATGAGTCAGTGAGTTCAGCCCTGACTGAGGTTCTCTGGTCTCCATCCAGTCGTCACTGACATCAGTCTCACTGGAGTCTCCAGTAACTGGTTCTGGAGGTCTATCTGGATCCGACTTCCTGTCTGGTTCTGACTTCCCGTCTGGTTCTGGTCCTGACTTCCTGTCTGGTTCTGGTCCTGACCTCCAGTCTGGTTCTGGTCCTGACTTCTTGTCTGGTTCTGGTCCTGACTTCCTGTCTGGTTCTGGTCCTGACTTCCTGTCTGGTTCTGGTCCTGACCTCCAGTCTGGTTCTGGTCCTCTGTAGTCCTCTCCATCAGCTTCTGTTTCCATGTGTTCAGTTAGTCTTTGATGAAGATGAGACGACTGAGCTTTGTCTTCGTCACTCTTCGCAAGAGTTAATGAGAACCTGATACCAGCCTCCTCCAGACCTTGAAGCTGCTCTCCCTCATGCTCCTCTTTAATGTCTTGAGGCTCTGGGTCGTCTTGGTCCTCCAGTTCCTCTTTAATGTGTGGGGGTTCTGGGTCCTCCTGCTCCTCTTTAATGTGGGGGGGCTCTGGTTCCTCCTGCTCCTCTTTAACTAGCGGGGGCTCTGGTTCCTCCTGCTCCTCTTTAACTAGCGGGGGCTCTGGTTCCTCCTGCTCCTTTTTAACTAGCGGGGGCTCTGGTTCCTCCTGCTCCTTTTTAACTAGCGGGGGCTCTGGTTCCTCCTGCTCCTTTTTAACTAGCAGGGGCTCTGGGTCCTCCTGGTCCAGACTGGAGGTCCAGTCCTGCTGCTCAGGGGGAACCTCTACTTGAACCACCAACAGCTGCTGGATGTCTGTGGAGAGTAATAAAACACATTTGTCTTAGAACCCTCAACCAGTGACACGACGCCTCTATGATGACGATCACGGAGAGATCAAAGCTTCTGCGATATTTAGACATAGTGTACAAATCTAAAAATTAAACTTCCGGTAGAGATCGCTTTGGAGAACGGCATTTGACCAGAACTAAAACAATCAAGAAGGATATAGATGCAAAAAAAGATGAGCCGGAGCCCCAGGCTAGTCAGGTTAGCATGTCCGCTCTGCTGGGAGAACAACAGCTCCGCCTCATCGGACAAACTCACCTCGGCTTTCGTATCGCTGGAAACCAAACGAGATGCGCTAGAAACCACGGTGACTGAAAACAGAGCGAATCACGTGTCTGGGAACCAGACTGGAATATGTTGAAACATATACGTATAAACCAGTGACGTGCGGTGAGGCTCCGACTCCTTTAGTGACAAATAATATATAAACCCAGAAGGGGCGTATTCTATTGGTACTGGTTATGTCATGTCTCAGCAACACACACACACACACACACACACACACACACACACACACACACACACACACACACACACACACACACACACACACACACACACACACACACACACACACACACACACACACACACACACACGGTCTACCTATTCATCACGTCCACTTTTGACTGAAATCCAATTTTGAGACATTTGAAAGCTTAGATATATAATCCTCTTCCATGTTGGCGGTCTGACATAGAACATGAAAACGGGTCGGGGTGAAAAAGGTGAGAAGGCTAGGCGGGGGGGGGGGGGGGGGTGCTTGTGACTTCCACAAACATCGATGTTGGACGTTGTATGATAATCTATAGGTCCTCCATTCTAATTATAACACCAAGTCAGTCAGCAATCGGGCCCTATAATAAAAGTAATATTGTGTATAATATGGTCATCCATGAACCAACTTCCTTTTTTTTTTGTTAGCGTGAACAGAGGCTTGTTCTACCTCTACCTGTCACGATCTTCTATACCATACCTGCCATAAAATTCCGCTACTTAACGCTTTGAGCGCTGCGCAGTATGTGCTGACAGCTTGAGGGAACAATCACACTAGATGCGATTCCCTCTGGTACGGTGCGATTTTCAGACGCGCCTTTTAAGTCGCGCCGTACCAGTGAGAATCAATGGTTTTGCGGGCGACGCGTTTTTGAGAGCCGCGTCCGGTGTGATTGTTAGCCCTGACACGGAGCAGCGCGTGGCTCTGATCCCGCGCTCTTTTAATGAAGTATCAATACTAAGAATATGCTAAATCACATCGTCCGTTGTTAGCATCACTACGCCGTGCAGCGTGACAGCAGCAGATGTAGCGGGCTAACATTCAAGCTAACCTAAACCACCAAACGCTGAAGACATCTTGACGCTGATTGGCCGAGACGCGACACGTCCCATCAAAGATGTTTTGTTGCGAAGAGCGCCACTCCACATTTTCTCCGTGTCCCTATCCAATCTCATAAACGCCGGCCGGCCAACTGGGGCCAGCGCACACTTATTGTGTAGAACTCCTGAAAGCAACGGGAACACGCTTCGAGTCCAACACGAGGACGTCTCCGGGGAACACGTCAAGATCCACCCGGACCAACTCGTCAACAGCCACGCAGGAGGGAACAGGAGGCGCGCCCCGAAGACAGGAGGACAACACGTTCGCATCGGTTTGTTTGTAGCTCTGAAACATTTATAACGATATAATCAAACGTTGTTTCATAAGCCGGGCTCCAGCGAGTGTAGCGATGCTCTGACTCTTCAGTAACGTGCATCATGTCGGCGTCTGAGAAGCTCTTCGGACCACAATACAGTTTGTAAAGTTAACGCTCTCATATAATACAGCTTACATATGAAGGTTCATCAGAAGATGATGTGTTGTCACCTTCTCTCTCGTTGTTTATGTTCCTGCCTGATAATATAGACCGAGAGAAGGAAGAGAAGAGAGGGGGATGGAAGCAGAAAGAAAGACAGCAACCAGGAGAACGTCAAGTGAAGGTGGCTGAAGGAGGGATTCCTCTACAGGAGGAAGAGAAGAGATGGATGTAGAAATGGTAAATCTGCATCAGCTTAAGGTAAACAAACAACGCGTTGGGACATGTACCGTAAAGTACCTCTCAGAGTTCTACCCTAACCCTCTTCAGGGAGCGACCAGTGGGGTTGGAGAACGTGTCACACATGTAGATTACATTTTACTGAACAAAACCGTTCCATGACTCATCTTAAATCATATTTGTTGAGAAATTAAACTTTCTACATTTCAATAGAAATGCCGTGGTTCTAGTGACGTGGTTCTAGTGACTTGGTTCTAGTGTTTGTCAACAACAACAACACGTGGTCAGAACATGTGCACAGTTGGTGATAAATGACTCAGACAGGATGACATAACGTGTTGGTACCGTTTGATCACGGAGCGGAGTGACGTCAGAGGTGGCGTGTACAGTCTGTGTTATGCTAACGTTGAGCTATGCTAACGTTGAGCTAGTACAGTTAGCCAAAGACACGACGGTCTCCTGAACTTATTCTGTACCATACACCACAGCCAGGCACGTGCACAGGTAGAGCCCTAGAGGTGCTCAAGCTCCTCCCCTTTTGCCCTGGATGTGTAAAGTGACCTTTTTCCTTTTTAATGGAGACACTTTTTTTTCATTCATCAGGATTTAAGAATAAAAGTTTCTCTCTCTGTCATCAAGTCCCACAAATGTGTTTTAATATCCGACGGGGCATTTGTTGGAGAATTTCACCCCGAAATGCTCCGCGCCGCTCACAAGCCCCGCCACCTTATTCCGTTCTATTTAACGGGCTAGTCTAGGATTTGTGTGGCCAGACTGACAAAATAATCACAAGACCTCTCTGGTATTGTTCAGAGGGCCACATGGGGAGGCGAGACAGATATTAGGATTGAGGACCACTGCTCTTGGCTGTTGATTTCTATCAATAGCACTCATTTTCAGATGTTATTCAGAGGGTAATAGGATCCTCATCAGACCGCGAAGAGGGCAAGAAGTGGTTGGCATGACGACCCATTAGCCAATCAGAACGCTTGTACTGTCGTTGCCATATAATAATTTATCTTTATTCATAAAGAAAATGTAAGCTAGCGGTCTGATGCTGCAGAGGAGACGCAGGCCGAGGATGTATTGCATCATCAGTGTAATGCTGCTTATGCTTCAACTCGGTCAGAATTTTTTGGGGCCGTTTGGTGCCCTTTTTGGGTGTTTGAGCACCTGCCCCACAACATGTATGTGCACGTGCCTGACCACAGCTATCATCTACTTTATACCACACAGACGCTGTTCCACGAACCTGCTCGATGTAACCGGACTTCCGGGTTGAACACGGCCTGCAGTCGTTTCCGGTGCCGCTCGTTCTCCTCTTGAGAACTACACAGCTCCTCCTCGTACTCTGCTAGCGTTCTTTCAAACAGCCCACAGATCTCCTGCGCAGCCGCAGTGAGTCGCTGGTTGACGAAACATCTCAGCATGTGGACTTTAGACATGTTCCCCCAACGACAGAAACGTTTTCTCCACACAAAGTCCGTCACAAAGCGCGTTTCCTCTCCTTTAGATTGGGACTAGCGCTGTTAGCATGCTAAGCTAACTTCAATGTCTTTGTAGCGGGAGATGAGTCCGAGGAACAACATCCAGAACCAAAGGAGAACCTCTAGAAGTCCATTCAGAGGTTTATCCAGACATACAGAGACTCTGCTGGGTCAGGACTGAAGGAGCTAACTGACACTTTACCACCGCAGCGACGACGAGGAGGAGGAGGAGGAGGAGGAGGAGGAGGAGGAGGAGGAGGAGGAGACGCTGCTGCTGCCGACCGGAGCTGGGAATGGAGGCACATCCGGGCCGCTGGAGGAGGCGCCTTCACAATAAGAGCCTGACAAGCTGCTGCTGCTGCCGACGGGACGCGCCATCTTGGGAATGGAGACTGGAACAGCGGCCGCTTGGGGAGTCACCTTCAAAATAAGAGTCTGGATTTCATTGCAGACATGGGGGGTAACTTCCGAAATAAAAGCCCTTAAATTGATACAAGTAGTATATTATTGTTTCGATCTTAAACTAACTTAAATATTTATTTCTGTAAAAGACAAAATATCACACATTAATTATCTCCTGATCATTTTGTGCACGTGAACATTTTTTATCATTCAATAATAATTAAACAATTTATATAACATATATTTTGTATTATTATTGTTTATTCATAACTCAACCTAAATCAGCTAACCACTGAGCCACCGGGCGGCCACGTTGTTGGATAGGATTTGGACATTTATGACTCAAAGGATTGTTTTCTAACATCTGACGAAAATATTACCAATTAATTAAATTTGTATTTTCTTATATTTCTTTAATTTGTATTCATTGTTCATTATCTATTACTATAAGTTATTAAAAGAAATTATTCCAAAAAATTGTTCATCATTTTGTATTCTAATTGTTATTCTTTTCTTTGTATTATTATTTTATAACATTCATGATAGTAATGTACAATTACTACTACTACCTTGCCTGTGGGGAAAGAACATTGTGTTGAGCTTGAATGTTTGGTGACGTAAACATTTGAACATTTGTCACTAACCAACCTTAGCAGTGCTGCCGCTGCACACCATGTTGGTGCCCTATGCGTAACTCCTTCATGATGCCCCCCTAAGATAGGAAAGGGACCCAACCTACGTATGACGTCTCTGAATAAATCAGAGGTCTATAAGCTACAAGTAGCCTACATATCTAGCAGGAAGTCACTGTTTCTGCATCTTCCTGTGTATTCTTTGAAGGCAGCCTGTCAGAGAAGCGGTTCTCTCAAACAAGCCTATTTCCACAATTCTGTCATTTTTCAGTTATGGAACTACATTTACAGTTTCTACGAAAAAAAATAAAATAATGAGTCATGAATTTAAACTGGAGAGAAAACTTTGTAGAGAGAGATGGTTAACTATTTAAATGCCATCGCCTGTGGTAATGTAGCTCAGACCACAGCTTCAGACCATTTGGAACATTTTTATTAATATAAAATTGACAATACATCACATATGAGCCAATATCATAGAAGCAAGCTTCATCTGAGCTGAATGAGCCGGTTTCCAGCCTCATGTATTCATAATGCAGTCACAAATACAACAGAGTTTTTAAAATACCACAACAGAGAATCTTTTATAGCAAACTCAACGACTATATTTTCCTCTTCTTCCCGCATGGACTTTAAAAATAGTTTAGGACTTTTGCGTTGTTAATATCTCTTACTCGTAGTCAAATTGGATGCTTTCCCCCCCTGTGTGGATCGTCATGTGGTCGTTCAGTCTTCCCTTCAGTGCAAATGCTTTCCCACAAAACAAACAGCTGAACGGTTTGTCCTCCGAGTGGACCGTTAAGTGTCGTTTCAGAGTTTGTTCTAGTGGGAAGGTTTTCCCACAAATGGAACAACTGAACGGTTTCTCCTCCGAGTGAACCGTTAAGTGTCGTTTCATGGTTTGCTCCAGTGGGAATCTTTTGCCGCACACGGAACAACTAAACGGTTTCTCCCCCGTGTGAACGGCCATGTGATATTTCAGGTTCCCCTTTCGCGCAAATGTTTTATCACACACTGAGCAAGTGAACGGCTTCTCGCCTGTGTGGACCGTCATGTGCTGCCGTAGAAAACGTGGGCGAGCGAACGTCTTGCCACAAACCGAGCACTGAAATGGTTTCACGCCCGTTTTGG
This sequence comes from Liparis tanakae, assembly GCA_036178185.1. Classification (NCBI taxonomy): domain Eukaryota; kingdom Metazoa; phylum Chordata; class Actinopteri; order Perciformes; family Liparidae; genus Liparis; species Liparis tanakae. The sequence goes on from CM070106.1 coordinate 16,642,193, forward strand.
ACTGAGTCGGTTTCTCGGCTTCGACTTTCTCTCCATCAGCTTCTTTTTTCAAACGTTGTGGCCGTCTGTTCTTTCCAGTTTGGTTCTGATGAAGCTGGGAGGACGGGCCTTCATCATCATCATCGTCGTCGTCTTCGTCATCATCATCACTCTTTACAGGAGCGAATGGGAACTTGACACCAGCCACCTCCCGCCCTTGAAGATGATCGCCCTCCTCACTGATCCAGAGTTCCTCCTCTTCCTCCTTAATGTGGGGGGGTTCTGGGTCCTCCTGGTCCAGACTGGAGCGCCAGTCCTGCTGCTCGGTCTGGACCTGTTCTTGAATCACCAACAGCTGCTGGGCATCTGTGGAGAATAATTAAAACACATTCATAAGCATACATACATTTTAATAATCCTTCCCAAAAGGTGTGCCGGGCTGGCTATGCCCTCCCCACCAGGACGGTCTGGTACAAAGTGACATCTATTAAAATGTGTCTGGAGACCCAGAGATCAAGACCTAGACCTTCAGCCGACCGACTCTAAAGTCGTACCAGTTCACAGGGCCAAGTTAATTTAGATGGACGCACCTGTAGGCCTGGGGACCTTTAGACCTGGGGACCTTTAGACCTGGGGACATATAGACCTGTAAACCTGGGGACCTTTAGACCTGGGGACATATAGACCTGTAAACCTGGGGACCTTTAGACCTGGGGACATATAGACCTGTAAACCTGGGGACCTTTAGACCTGGGGACATATAGACCTGTAAACCTGGGGACCTTTAGACCTGGGGACATATAGACCTGTAAACCTGGGGACCTTTAGACCTGGGGACATATAGACCTGTAAACCTGGGGACCTTTAGACCTGGGGACATATAGACCTGTAAACCTGGGGACCTTTAGACCTGGGGACATATAGACCTGGGGACATATAGACCTGTAAACCTGGGGACCTTTAGACCTGGGGACATATAGACCTGTAGACCTGGGGATCCAGAGAGCTGGGGACTTATAGACCTGGGGATCTGTAGACCTGGGGACCTGTAGACCTGGGGATACTGATATTATTGATCTATAATAGTAATACATTAAATTACATTAATCCTCTAACAGATTGTTGAACACTTTAAGGGGATATATTATGAAAATTCCACTTTTTTAGTGCTTCTATACGTTCATTTGTGTATCTGGCATGTCTCCCAACACAAAAACGCTGGAAAAAAACAACTCAGCGCCTTGTTGTGGTTCCTCCGTCAGAAACGATCTGCTTGAGTGGTCAATTGGGATCACCACCAACGTCTAGGTAGATGTCGAAGCACGCCCATGTAGGGAGGCTGGCCACGCCCCCCACCACCACGTAAACACCAGGGTTTTCCTACATAGAGAACATGTGGGCGGGGCCTAAGACGTTTTCCAGAGCGCCTATGGCAAAAAAAAGTCTGCGATGAAAAAACTGAGGTTCTGAATGGACAGAGCGCCAGCTGCTGATTACGGGGAACTTTATTTTTCTCACGCGGCAGAGCTCGCTCAAGAAGGTGAACCGTAAGGGAGATAGCATTTCCCAAACGTGTAAGGGGTAAATACTAGAGATGCACCGATCAGGTTTTTTGGGCCGATCACCGATCACTGAAATCAGTGTCAGCCGATCCCATAATACCGATCATGGCGTCGATTGAAGCATTCTATTTATTGTGTAGCATTATTTCCTAGGACTATGAGGAAATACACATCTAAAGAACCTCAAACATTAAAGAAATTACAGATTTCTTTAAACATTTAGGACTTTTACTTTGAAAACTGTCCTAATTGGGATTGATTTCAGATATGCGATATTCATTTCCTGGAACTCTTGGGGAAATCTATATACAGGACTTTTTTTAACATACAAAAGTCTGACTTATTTTTATAAACTCTTCCTTGGTACAGTAAAATGTTTTAATGTTAGCATAATTTAAGCTAAATCTCAGAAACGATCTATAAAAGATACAAAATCAGTTCATCGTTTACTTGTGTATGATTTGTCGACATCTTATTTTGAAAAACGGATGTTGTTTTACTTGACTCTTTCCACTAACTTTGCAAAACCGGCTGTTGTGTCACGTAAATCCTTCCGCTAACAGTTAGCATTCGACCAGGAGTGCGCGAGGGTTTTCATAAAGTTAGCGGCTAACTTTATGAAAACCATTGCGCGCTCCCGATCGAATGCGTGTGCCGTGAGCATCAGTCTATAGGGTCAGACATGTGAGTGTCGGTGAGTTGACCCAGAGGTTCAGCTCGGGGGACGGGACGCCGCTCGCTGCGGGAGGCTCCCCTCGGGGACCTCTCACTCTGCGGCACTCGCCGGCGCATTTACTCCGTTGCGGCGGCGATTGAAACGTCTCTGATAGTATTTCGCAGATGTGACGTCATCTGATCGATCGGTTTGATCGGACGTTTTGAGAACGCCGATCAAAACCGATAATGGCAATATCGGCCGATATGGATCGGCGCCGATCAGATCGGTGCATCCCTAGTAAATACTAGTTTGTGAAACCCTGTGAAGAGACCCTCTGGTCACCTTAACTTATGGCGCCAGACGTTAGGGTGGTCAGGATGACCAGACGTCCTCTTTCCCGGGACATGTCATGTTTCTGAGACCTAAACAATGGTATCTCCCGAGCTCTGGCGGTATAGAGAACATTCATTGGTCAACCGATCTCAGGGTTGCCAGATACACGATAATTATCCTCCAAATAATACAACCATGTTGTACAAAGGCTGTTTGATGATTCTTGTGGTATTTTGACCAATATATGTTACACACATTACATTAAGACCCCAAGGAACCAGATCAACTTGTGGACAGATGGGCATAAGATGACCCCTTTAAAAAATATTAATTATTTTACATTATGTTTGTAATATGTCTCCTACATGTCTCCTACACTAGTCTCATGTTTTCTACACTAGTCCCATGTCTCCTACACTAGTCCCATGTCTCCTACATGTCTCCTACAGTCATCTCATGTCTCCTACACTAGTCCCATGTCTCCTACATGTCTCCTACAGTCATCTCATGTCTCCTACACTAGTCCCATGTCTCCTACACTAGTCCCATGTCTCCTACATGTCTCCCACACTAGCCTCATGTCTCCTACACTAGTCCCATGTCTCCTACACGTCTTCTCCACCCGCACCATGTCTCCTCCACTCGATGCCCCTTGTGGTCACAGTGAGAAGTACACTAAGTAACAATAAGTCGTAGTAGAGTTTTTAAATACTGAAGTCCAGTACCTGGTGCTGGTCCTCCTCCACACTGCTCTTCATCCTCATCTGTGTCCATGTGTTCAGTTAGCCTTTGATGAAGCTGAGAGGACTGAGTCTCCTCTTCATTGTCTTCACTCGTCACAGGGCTGAAGGAGAACTTGGCACTGGCCTCCTGACTGACCCACAGCTCCTCCTGCTCCTCCTTGATGCCCGGGGGGGAGTCCGGGTCCTCCTGGTCCTCCAGGTCCTCTGAGGAGTAACAGTATTAAACTGAGTGCAGTCCAGTAAAGTCGAGATGGAGTGCGATGCGTTACCAGGGGAGCAGAGCCGGAACACACTTTAACGCTGTTGCCGTGGCAACACATCAGTCACCATGAAACAAATACACGTGGCGTTGGTCACAGCCTGACTTCATGATGCGACATGCCCTCAGCACGTTCACCCGCCGCTTATTTTTAAAAAGACTTGTCTGGCTTTGACCATTTATTCTCTTATTTTTCCGTTTAATCCTTCACAATAAAAGACCCAGACAAACTTGTCATCCAGAACACTGCTTCCTGGAGAGATGTTACAGTAACTTAATGTTATAAAGTAAAACAATGTATGAACGTTGTTAGATACTTAAGTACAGTACGTGTAACTATCTCAGGACATGATGGAAGAGAGAAAACAGAACCAACCTGCTCTTTGTTTCTGGACTTCCGGTTTTAGAAAGGCGTCCAGCAGCTTCTTCTGCCGCTCGTTCTCCTCTTGAGAACTACACAGCTCCTCCTCGTACTCTGCTAGCGTTCTTTCAAACAGCCCACAGATCTCCTGCGCAGCCGCAGTGAGTCGCTGGTTGACGAAACATCTCAGCATGTGGACTTTAGACATGTTCCCCCAACGACTGAAACGTTTTCTCCACACAAAGTCCGTCACAAAGCGCGTTTCCTCTCCTTTAGACTGGGACTAGCGCTGTTAGCATGCTAAGCTAACTTCAATGTCTTTGTAGCGGGAGATGAGTCCGAGGAACAACATCCAGAACCAAAGGAGAACCTCTAGAAGTCCATTCAGAGGTTTATCCAGACATACGGAGACTCTGCTGGGTCAGGACTGAAGGAGCTAACTGACACTTTACCACCGCAGCGACGACGAGGAGGAGGAGGAGGAGGAGACGCTGCTGCTGCCGACCGGAGCTGGGAATGGAGGCACATCCGGGCCGCTGGAGGGGGCGCCTTCACAATAAAAGCCTGAGAAGGTTCTAATGTGGATTTCTTTGCAGACTTGGTTCGTAAACTACAAAATAAAACATGTCAGTTGGACATACATTCTGTTTCCAAAATAGAACATTCACAATGAAATATGTCTGACTAAATATTACTAAAATACTCTGTAATATTGGTTGAATGCTCCACGTTCTAAATCACCAAATATTCACGACTATAGCAGTTAGTAAATCACATCGAGGTTAAACTCTTCTTTAATCGCTCAATCAACAGACACTCGGAGGTCAAAGGTCAGATGCATCTGCAAAATATTTACTTTATTCTTTTACAAGAACTGTCCAACACCAATCAATAATCAATATTCATTCCCCAAACAGACACGTCTTCGAAGTTCAACATGCTTTAGACCCCACGTCTTATCCAAAGAGTCCATAAAGAAATGGAAAATACTCAAATATAAATGTTTTGAATATATCTAACTCAATGTGTACGAATTGGCATATTGATCATTTCCAATTAGATTATTGACGAGTTGGACGTTAAAGTCCTCAAAGTCTGAATTCCCACAACCAGATTTCAGGATTCACTGATTTCTAAAAACTGGAACCGTCTTATTAATATAGATCAGGAATATTGTTTTTCAAAATAAAAGACATCTTAAGCAATCAAACAGGAAGACAACACTTACAAGAGTAAAACATTCAACTCCAGAAAATAAAACAACAATAGTTTAAATCAATCCCCATTAATAGTGCCTATATGTAATGACGAGTAAATAACTAAAATAATCTGATTAATTGAAAAATGTTTCTTTAGCAAACCGAATTCCTGATGCTCCTAACTGCATAAAAAATAATTATTACATTATGACTAGTCATTTAGCCAACGCTTTTATCCGAAGCGGCTTACAGTCGTGTGACAGTCATACACCGTAGAGCAGCTACAGGGAGACACTCGGGGTTAAGTGCCTTGCTCAAGGACACATGGACTAGGGTGGGAATTGAACCACCGGTGTCTGTGCTCGAGGAGCATCGAGAGGATGAAAGAAGTTTATTTGATTATCATCAGCGAGTCGTAACATTCTGGATTCAACTGAAGACCAGGACTGAGGAAAAGCCTCCTGTCCTCCAAAATAAAATGAATTTTTTTAAATGTAATTTTTTCGCCTTTTTTGAAAAGGCTCTGAATATATTTCTTGATCATTTTCCCCGAACCTTCAAACCTCCGTCGTGTTGCCCTTCCACCCAGCAGTAGAACTCCGGCGTTTGGCTCGTCAGGCGCCGGACTCGGACCCAGAGGGGCCGGCGTGAGCCTCCATGAGGCTGCTGGACTCGGACCCAGAGGGGCCGGCGTCGGTCTCAATGAGGACGCCGGACTCGGACCCAGAGGAGCCGGCGTGAGCCTCCATGAGGCTGCTGGACTCGGACCCAGAGGAGCCGGCGTGAGCCTCCATGAGGCTGCTGGACTCGGACCCAGAGGAGCCGGCGTGAGCCTCCATGAGGCTGCTGGACTCGGACCCAGAGGGGCCGGCGTGAGCCTCCATGAGGCTGCTGGACTCGGACCCAGAGGGGCCGGCGTCGGTCTCAATGAGGACGCCGGACTCGGACCCAGAGGAGCCGGCGTGAGCCTCCATGAGGCTGCTGGACTCGGACCCAGAGGAGCTGGCGTCGACCTCCATGAGGACTCCGGACTCGGACCCAGAGGAGCTGGCGTCGACCTTCATGAGGCTGCTGGACTCGGACCCAGAGGAGCTGGCGTCGACCTCCATGAGGACTCCGGACTCAGACCCAGAGGAGCTGGCGTAGGCCTTCATGAGGACTCCGGACTCGGACCCAGAGGAGCTGCCGGCGGCGGCGGTGGCTGGGGAACAGAAGTCTTTTTTTGTTATTTTGTTAAAAAAAAAGGGAATTTGGATTCCAAATTATTTTGTAGTTATCTTCAAAATTTATTATAATACATCTCGGAGGACTTCTTTGAAGTACTTTGAAGTACTTCTTTGTCTCTGTTGACAAAAACACACACAAGTTAAAACCACCTGACTGAATATGCGTGTCCATTAGACAAGTCTCAGCCAGGCCGCGGTCCTGGACTCGGGTCCTGGACTCGGGTCCTGGACTCGGGTCCTGGGTTGAGTTCTGGACTCGGGTCCTAGACTCGGGTTTAACTGAGAGACGTCTTTTCAATACCGATTTGAATGAATAAGGATCAACAACAAGAGGCGTGGTGCTTTAAACGGTCGACTTTGATAGACAGGTGGAGGGGGCGGGGCCACCGCCACTTTGAATAAAGTCTGAAGAGAATGAAATATTATAATTATAGCGTTCACATCAATTCTTTTAGGTGTAAAATGCGTCTGTAGAAGAACCTCAATGAAAGCACTTAAACATGAGCACTGTCCCTTTAAGAGAATCAGAGGACTCACCTGGGGCTGCTTTGAGACCGTGGATCCATCCTGACAATAGACAAGACATTCAAACGGTGATCGAGAGTACACATCCTATACGACACACTGTTGTTATTCCCCATGACCTCTGAACGCCTCACGGCGTCTATAAAGTACTAACAGACCTTTGCACCCGAGCACCGTTACATATTAACGATGTTTATACGTCCACGTCAGTAAAATACATGAAGCTACAATCAAGCTTCAATATGAAAGAATAAACATGTCCTCCACTTACATATATATATTTATCACACGTACCTCTTTTATACAAGAGGATCAGAACCACAGCAATCACAGCGAGCACAGTGAGCCCGGCCACTGCCCCCCCGATGATGAACGCTTCAGTGCTGTCAGGAAGTGTGTGATCTAAGATCAGAGAGAACGTTCATTCAGTTCACCTTCAACACCTGAGCTTTAATCGTCTTTCTTGTGTCTCATTAAAACGTCTGAAAACAACGAGACAGGCGTTATAAATATATTTAAATATATGTATATATTTAAATGTTTTAAAAAATATATTTAAATATATATTGATATATTTATATATATTATATCAAAATACATTTATTTATATACATATAAATATATATTTAGAAATATATAATTATGTATATATATTAATGTATATATAAGATATCTATATAAAAATATATTTATATATAAATATATATATACACTTTATATAAATAAATATATATACATATATAAATATACTTTATATAAATATATACATATAAATATATATATATATATATATATATATATATGTATATATAAATAATATAATATAACGGTAAGCGACTCACCCCACTCCTCCTCCACGTGGAGCCCGGATGCGGCGTGCCTCACTTCACAGGTGTAGGTGGACAGGTCGGTCCTCAGGATCTCCACCGTGTCTCTCCTCTGGAAGGTGTCGTCTCCGTTGGGTCGAGCTCCCGTAGAAACCAGCCCGTCCTTCTGGGTCAGGACACGCTGGTTCCTCTTGATCCTCAGCACGATTTCTTTAGGGAAGAACCCCGTGGCCAGGCACGACAACGCCACGATGTCGTCCACCTTGGTGTTCCGCGTGAACACGAACAACTTGGGAGGCTCTGGGAGGAGAAACACGTTGAAGGTTCATTCGTGAAGATAACTTCCTGTTTACCAGATGAACCTGAATAAGACCATTGAATACAATCTCCTCCAAAAGGACCGGGAGGTCCAAACCACCTCCGCTGACTCCTTTACACGGGAAGGAGTAGCGGCTCGACTCCAAGCTCCCTCCTGATGCGCGAGCTCCTTAGTCTATCTCTAAGGCTCCTACAGAGGAAACTCATCTCCTTAGTCTATCTCTAAGGCTCCTACAGAGGAAACTCATCTCCTTACTCCATCTCTAAGGCTCCTACAGAGGAAACTCATCTCCTTAGTCCATCTCTAAGGCTCCTACAGAGGAAACTCATCTCCTTAGTCTATCTCTAAGGCTCCTACAGAGGAAACTCATCTCCTTAGTCTATCTCTAAGGCTCCTACAGAGGAAACTCATCTCCTTACTCCATCTCTAAGGCTCCTACAGAGGAAACTCATCTCCTTACTCTATCTCTAAGGCTCCTACAGAGGAAACTCATCTCCTTACTCTATCTCTAAGTCTCCTACAGAAAAACCTCATCTCCTTACTCCTCATCTCTAAGTCTCCTACAGAAGAACCTCATCTCCTTACTCTATCTCTAAGGCTCCTACAGAGGAAACTCATCTCCTTACTCTATCTCTAGGTCATAAATGTCAAGACGCTCCACGAGGGGCGGGGCTTAACTCTGTGTCTCGTCTCCGTAGAGACCGTCATCATCTCCTTCATCCGCCAGAATAACTCACCACGAGTTCTGCTTTATACTTGTTGTGGACATCCCACACACTAACGCCTTTGTGTTTGGGTTCATGACGTATATAGATATAAATATAAATATTATATATATATATATATATATATATATATATTTATACAAGACGTCACCCGTAGGCTCACTCAGCTTGGTCATTTTCACCGATGAAGTCTCTGTTACGTCTAAAAGACTTCCGCCTCCAGCTACGAGAGAGAACTCAAGAGCTGATTGGCCGAGTTGCGAGATGACGCCTCAAAGTGGAAATATTTAAACTCGGGGCGAAATATGCTCCGCTGAAAACGCTTCGCCCACATCGTGTCGCCCCAGACCCGGCGCCCGGGTAAATATTGCGTCTATCGCAGCCACACTCGTCTGTACGTTGACTTTTCATGGGATTCTGTCGCGCGAAAAAATAGTTTTGCTTTCAGTGTGAACGCACCTTTAGGCTGAGCCCTACAGACGAAACTAAATAAATAAAATAGATAAAATAAAATAAATGTAAAATAAAATAAATATTAAATAAAATAAATATTAAATAATGAATAATAAATAAAATAATAAATAAAATAAATGAAATAAATAAAATAAATATTAAACAAATAAATAAAACCACAGAAGGCCTTTCCCGTCATACGTACTGGATCCTAAAGTTGTCTGATAATTCACAAACTTGTCCATCCAGTCCATGCACTCGTTCTCCAGGTAGCCTTTGGTGTATTCCTTGAGCACCTGGACGGCGTCCCACTTCCTCTTAGTCTGGAACGCTGCGGGGACATTCCCCACCCAGACAGAGTGCTTGTCGTCGAAGGACAGGAAGTCGTTCCCGTCGTAGCTGTACATGTCCATGCCGCGGGTGAACTTCAGCTTGCCATCGGGCTGCCGGACGCCCTCGCAGCCGTGCCTCCACTGGAGGACATGGAGGTCTGGAGGGGGCGGGGTTACATATGAAAATGAGGCAGTGACTAATGGTAACTTTTGGAGGTTTTAGCAGAAATCTACAGACAGAAGCCATCAAATCAACAGCTACACGAGTATGTTCCATGGTTTTCTTCTGGATCTCACCAGAGTCGTTCTGCCTCATGCGTGTCTTCAGGATGTCGATGTTCACCGTGAACCACTGGTGCTTGCTCTGGCGGGACTGCGTGCCTTTCTCCCAGTAGTCAGCCGAGAGGCGCTCCTTCATCCACGGCTGCTTGGGCACCTTTACCTTGCCGTCGCTGTCGTAGTAGTCGATCATCTTGTTGTCCAGCAGGCCCATGGCCGTGAACTGGTGGAGGCCCAGCAGCCCCACGGGTTTGGAGAAGGCCGTGTAGATGTAAGAGAGGGAGTGCCGCTCCAATTCATCTGTAGGAGATTCAGATTTATACAAGAGATTCAACAAGCATGTGAACACCACAGCTATATTAAAAATTAAATATATACATATATAATAAAATATATATAATATATATATGTAATATAATATAATATATATAATATATATATATATATAATAAATATATATATTTATTATATAATATATACATATATAATAATATATATAATAAAACATACAAAATAATATATATATATATATATATATAATTAATATATATATATAATAATGTATAACACACATATATTATATAAAATAATATATATATATATATATATATATATATATATATATATCAAACCAAAAATATATAATATATACATTATTTACGCATAAATGAGTTTTTTAATTGAATTACCAGAATTGATAGGGAAACAAATATATTTCACTGGAGCTATGAAGCGACAACAGAGCGAGTCGAGTTGACACCTTCTGAACATAGTCGTCCGTTCACTTTGGTGAAAACAGGTCGAGTGGCTTTATGCAAACAACAGATTCACCTTTTCATGAAACAGATTTTACATAATTGAAGAAAAGTCACCGATAATGTTGTTTTAACCGCGTCTGACATGTTCTCCAGTTTATTTGTGTATTGATGTCGTCTACGTCTGAAAAGAGGCCGAATAATCACAGGTAAACAATCTGATCGTTCTTCAAGCACCAAGAGACTCGGGTTATGAGAAATATATTGAATATATTAAATACATCTAATACATTAAATATATTAAATACATTAAATACATTAATATTATTTATAAAAGCACCGCTAAACATGTTTGGAAGTATTTGAATATCCGCCCAAGGTAACCAGTTGTTTCAGGTGGCCTCGACCAAACTGTTCCCATGACACATGCGAGTTGTGACGTAATGAATGAATATCAAAATGACTTGCCCCGCAGTAAATGACTAGTGGCGTAGCTAATAGAGTGCTCGCTTATAGGCCAAGTTTTGCGTGAGGGAGCTCGAAACCAGGTCATTGCAATGTTTTTATAAACCTATGTGTTTCTTCGTGGGTGATGTGTAGTGCTCACTTGTACAATCTTAAATAGATGTGAAATGTGGCTTCAAGAGCTCCAACAATATGTTCTACATTGTTTTGTAGATGGAACATTACTAGCATTCCATTCTTCCTGTTGCTCAGCGTTGCAATGTTTCTAATCTCTATTCACAGTACCATCGTCATTATATATACTCGTCACGAAAGTACATTAGTTGTTGTCAAAATACGTCGGCATTGTGTGGTTGTTGCGTTGCGAACATGCATCTCTAAACATGTTTCAAAGTGTAAACATCCGCTCAAGGTAACCAGTTGTTTCAGATCCCTTCAACCAAACTGTTCCCATGAAAACATGAGACATGTGACTTGATGGATGAATATATAAATTACTTGAATTGAAGCCAATATCTGGTGGCGCAGCGCACAAACTGCGCGCAGGTACGTTCACACCGGACGCGAAAAAACATTTCTCCTCTCGCCTGTCGCAGGATTCTGTCGCGCGACAGAAAAAGGGTGTTCACACCGGACGCGTCGAGACGAGACGCAGCGGGGGCGTGGCTTATCGCGCCCGCTTCTTCAGCCATATGAATCTTTTCCTTAACCAGACTGAGATGTCGTGTCTTCACTTGTCGCCCTGTGAGTCGCCCTGCTGCTGCCCCTCTCTCCTCCTCTCTCTTCTCTCTGGACTCTGCGGTCCTGACTTCCACGGCCCTCCGCCCCTCCGCCCCATGTTCCCGCTAGTCTCCCGCGGAGTAAACACGGGTCGAGAACCGACAGGACCGCAGAGAGCTTCCACTTGTTAGTGGAGCGAGCTGCTCTCTCACTGCACTACTCGCTGCTATCTGTCTTCTCTCTATGATTCGTGTCTCTCTCTCTCTCTCTCTCTTCTCTCTATGATTTGTGTCTCTCTCTCTCTCTCTCTCTCTCTCTCTCTCTCTCTCTCTCTCTCTCTTCTCTCTATGATTCGTGTCTCTGAGACTTTTCCTCCTCCGGCGGCAGATCTCCGCTGCTATGAAACACATATGCCGGTGTTCTGTCATTTTTTGCTGCCTTGTGAAAATTTGCTACCCGCTGCATAAACTGATAGGTGCGTATCGATTCATGCTACCCTATCTGATAGGATGTTATTGTACTATCAAAATATGCTTTTCTTTCAAAGTTCAATGTTTCACTTTTCACTGTTAAAGTGTTTATCTTCAACAATAAATACCCTAATAATAAACCAGTGCTTTATTATGATAATGTGAACAAACTCATGTTTACAATAATTTGTTGACACACAAGAAATAGCAACTGCTTATCACTTATTAATCTACATGTCATTACTACATATTATTACTACCTGTACAATATACATGCTGAATGTACTTTTAACTAGGGAAATAATCGGGATTTTGATAATGTCACTCCCCGTTATCAAGGTACGTTCACACCGGACGCGTCGGGCGCGTCGGCTGCGTCTGGTTTACATGTTAAGTCAATGCAAAGCTGCGATGCTGCGTATTTTCCTGCGTGCAGCGGGTCAGACGTGTCGAGAGCAGCACGAACAGAGCGGATGTCGCCGGGCGAAACGAGCGAACAGAGCGAACCGACGCAGCTTCTCGACGCACGAGTTGAAATTTTCCAGAGCGGAGCTTCTCAACGCTGATTGGCTGACGCAACTATGACTCACGCGTTTCTGCTGCTCGAGTTCAGAAATTTCAACTCGAGCGACAAGAAGCTGCGACAGATCGCTCTGTTCGCTCAGTTCGCCCCGCGAAATTAGCTCTGTTTGTTCTGCTCTGTCGCGCCTGACGCGCTGCTCGCTGGAAAAAAAGCAGCGTCACAGCTTTGTCGCAGCTTTGCATTGACTTAACATGTAAACTTGTCGCGCGACAAAATGTTGTCGCGTCCGGTGTGAACGTACAAAAGTGCAATCTCATTTTGCGTGAAAGAGATCAAAACCAGGTCGGTGCGGTCTTTTATTTTTATTTTTTCTCAAATGTGTTTTTTCATCCGTGGCTGTGATGCTCTGCTCTGCCGAAATGGATAGGAACTGTGGCTTGAAGATCTCCAGCAATGTGTTTGTGAATGTTTGACGAATCTGGTGAGCGAGACAGAGCCCCGCTGCAGATGTGAAGTAAACACAACGCGCGCACGCGTAGGGAAACCAGTAGGTTTAGAAACCAGTAGGGGTGCCCGGACCGCAGTACGCCTGTGAGTGACCCATGCACTACTAAATAATGCGCACCAGGCACCATCGGTGATTGAGAAGTGGATATACGCAATGCTGACTGGAAAATAAGTGGGTATACGCCGTATACCTGCCTATACTCTGGACTACACCACTGCTGATAACACATTTAGAAATTATTTTCGATCGTGATCGCGGAACTTGTGACGTCACATTTAAGGAGCGCTTCATAACAACTGGATCCACTCGTATTGTTTTGTTTTTGATGATCTGGTCCCAAAGCAAAAGAATGACCACTTTGAACCGATTAAACTATTAACGCGAATTTTCGAAAGTTCTAGTCGAGTTGTTTTCACTTTCGCTTTTAACCCGAGTCCCGTAAACGCGCCGCCAGAAACCCAAACGTACCGCAGTTTGCCACCATTGCTCGCCAAAGAACGACCATGAGGACGGGGCACATCCTGCTCCTCGACATCTCCTTCTCTCTGGTGTTATCGGTCGGTCGCACCGTGTCTTCTCTCCGGTTACCGTACCGCGTTTCCTCCTCTGACTCCTCTTATGATGATGCGTTCAGGGACTGCTCGTACACGAGATACCTGACGCAATTCATTAAATCAGTTAAAAGGAAAATGCTGTATAAATAAAATATCCAAGAATTTGTATGTAGATGATTATAAAAATATTACAAATATATAATTTCATGTAGTTAAAGAGGCAGATAAACTATTTTAAATACTAAATTAAATGTAATGTTCTCTGTCAAACAATCACACATAAATTAAATAGATTATTTGAATTTATTTCACTTAGTCTGATAGACTCAATCATGAATCATTAATCTTTGTTTTTGAGAATAGACATGAGATAACCACTTGATGTATCCATGATACACGATGTGACTGCTGCCAGAGATTTACGAGTGCTCCTGAACGCAGCACGCCTGTGGCTTTGTAGGAAACTAACTTCCTTGTTTTTGATGTTATTTTGTTTAAAGTTAGTTAGAAACCAAGGCTGTAACGACTGGGGAAGTATTTAGATGTATGAATATTAAATTAATACAATATGAAAATCAATGTTATCTTGTTATGTTTAACACACCTTTCAAGTACAGAGGAGCGGTGTCTGAATTACGTGTATTACCCACTATGATACAGGCCTGTGTATCGGATTAAGACCCCGTTTACACGATGGGAAAACGCATATATTTTCATGCGGTGTGGCCTTTCATTTACAAAAAAAACGAGGTTTTATCACAGAAAACGATCATTTCTAAAAAACTTCCGGCCAAAGTGGAGATTTCTGAAAACCCAGTTTTTGTGTTTGCGTGTGAACTAGGTCAAACGAGTTTTATGTTGTCAAACGTCCCTAAAAATGCTTCACAGTGCGCCCCAACCGCGTCGTGTCGCCAGGGCGGGGATCGGCTCTCGTAAATGGCGTCAGGGGTCTGCGGCGATGTCGGCAACCCACCCGACCCGTCTTGAAACACGGACCACGCGCGAGTCAGAGGGTGAATCGAAACCCCGTGGCGCAATGAATGTGAGGGCCGGCAACTGGCCGGCCGAGGTGGGATCCCGGCCCCGAGGGGTCGGGTGCACCAGCCGACCCCTCTCGCACGCACTGTCGGGGAGGTAGAGCGTGAGCGCGCGTGGTGACGGCACCCGGGGGCGTATTTATGCGGATTCATACAAACAGAAACTTTTTTGAAAACGACCTTGTGTGTAAAACGTTATTTTTTGCAAACGAAGTGGCAGAAATATTCGTTTCGCTAAATAACCAGCTATGTGTAAATATGGCCTCAGATTACATTTACATTCTAATTAGTTATTGTTAAATTAGTTATATAATAATGTAATAATGTGGTTATAAACATTATGAATAATGAATAACAAATCCTTTACATTTTTTTTATATGTATTGAACACGTTTAATTCCCGTAAACTGTCGTAAAACAGAAGAGAAGGAAAAAAGAGAGCCGGATGCGCGCGCACCAACATACAGTTTACGAACGAGAATAATCCAATCAGGTTAATTAAGAACAGGTTGCTAGGTAGATTACGTTACAGCGGGTCGTCACAGGAATGGTTTCAGTGACTTTGCTGAGCCAGTTACAATAATACAAAAACATGAATCAACCGATACACCATGTTGTGTTATTATAAATGAATCAGCAGAAGGAAACAGAAGTAATCTGGACGAGAGCGGAGGTGAGAATCCAACACACAACATGTTGTGTTTCGTTTTATTAATGAATTCATTTGTAATCATTTGCAATTAAAGTTGTTTATTAAATATTCAAAATTACAATATTTCCCTATGAAGTTTATAAATACAAATGTTCTTATCAAAAGTAATTGCACAAACTCTTTATTCATTCAATAGTAACACGCACACGTTTTAAAGTTATTTTTGTTAATCATGTGATGTTTGATGTCACAAACTATTTAATGTGAAGAAGAAAAAAACAGCTTGCACGTTCACCTGGCGCTGCTGCCACCCGGTGGCCACCTGGGGAAGTCAGAGAGGCTTGTTGAGAGGCTCTGAAGGAAGGAGCCAACTGACACTTTACCACCGCAGCGAGGAGGAGGAGGAGGAGGAGGAGGAGGAGGAGGAGGAGGAGGAGGAGGAGGAGGAGGAGGAGGAGGAGGAGGAGGAGGAGGAGGAGGAGGAGACGACGACGCTGCTGCTGACGGGAGCTTGGAATGGAGGCACATCCGGGCAGCTGGCGGAGTCACCTTCACAATAAGAGCTTCAGACGCTTCTATGTGGCTTTTATTGTACACTTGGTGCATAAAACGCATTTAATCAATACATTTAAAACGCTATATTCTTCTTACGGCTTTGTGTCCTTGCTGTATGTACCGAGTCGGCCATGAAATCCACATTGCAGCTTGTCAGGCTCTTATTGTGAAGGCGCCTCCTCCAGCGGCTCGGATGTGCCTCCATTCCCAGCTCCCGTCGGCAGCAGCAGCGTCTCCTCCTCCTCCTCCTCCTCCTCCTCCTCCTCCTCCTCCTCGTCGCTGCGGTGGTAAAGTGTCAGTTAGCTCCTTCAGTCCTGACCCAGCAGAGTCTCTGTATGTCTGGATAAACCTCTGAATGGACTTCTAGAGGTTCTCCTTTGGTTCTGGATGTTGTTCCTCGGACTCATCTCCCGCTACAAAGACATTGACGTTAGCTTAGCATGCTAACAGCGCTAGTCCCAGTCTAAAGGAGAGGAAACGCGCTTTGTGACGGACTTTGTGTGGAGAAGACGTTTCAGTCGTTGGGGGAACATGTCTAAAGTCCACATGCTGAGATGTTTCGTCAACCAGCGACTCACTGCGGCTGCGCAGGAGATCTGTGGGCTGTTTGAAAGAACGCTAGCAGAGTACGAGGAGGAGCTGTGTAGTTCTCAAGAGGAGAACGAGCGGCACCGGAAACGACTGCAGGCCGTGTTCAACCCGGAAGTCCGGTTACAGCGAGCAGGTGGGTTGGTGGAACAGCCTCTGTGTGACAGTGCTTCAACATTAAGTTCTAGTTTTCATCTCAGGTGTTTGTTCCTGTGAATAGCCCCGCCCCTAAAGCGTCCCCTGCGTTATGGTCTGTCTGACTCTATAAAGTACTAAAAGATGAAAAAGAAAAAAAGAGGGGGAAAGTTGACAACGCTCGCCACCCTGAAGCTGTAAACCGAGGGGAAACACTGGACTGTATAGCATACAACCAGAGTAGTCACCCTCTGGTGGTCAGGAGAGAGAATGCAGCTTCAACACATGAAGCATAGACTTCTATACAACCAGAGGAGTCGCCCCCTGGTAGTCAGGAGAGAGAATGCAGCTTCAACACATGAAGCATAGACTTCTATACAACCAGAGGAGTCGCCCCCTGGTGGTCAGGAGAGAGTATGCAGCTTTAACACATGAAGCATAGACTTCTATACAACCATAGGAGTCGCCCCCTGGTGGTCAGGAGAGAGAATGCAGCTTCAACACATGAAGCATAGACTTCTATACAACCAGAGGGGTCCTCTCCAAGGTCCTTCCGTCTGGACTCCACACGGGGCTCATCTTCCCGCTCAGGAAAGTTAAGTAAAAGTAGATTTCAAAGCGCTTGGTTTCTTTGACACTTCTCGGAGAGACTTGGCCTTTTCATTTCCTTCCTCTTACGACCACATCTGTACTCCCAGCTCACACTTTGCTCTGATATTTGTAGATATGTCTGAACTCTCATATAGGGAAGATCGTAATCTATACTCGAAAATAAGGAATCTCAAAAGCTGTTCAAAATGAACCTCTGAGATCTTATGAAGGAAATCAAGATGAACACCGTCAGTTCTATGCTGTCCTTCAAAAGCAGGAACACGTCTGATCACTTTCTGGGACAGTAAAACCAATCACGAGTGGGAGGAGTCTTTTAAATGTCCGGTTCTCGTGGGCAGACGGGTCTGGTGATCTGAAGCCGATCAGTTCGGGCTGAATTCGTCATGAAAAAGCTTCACGCTTCAGTTAAGGACTCGAGGGAGATGAGCTCATTAATGCACAACGGCATCTCGATGGGGAGTACACCCTCCGGGACGCCACGCACTCCGTCCCGTGTTACAACACAAGGGCAGTAACTGCCGTACACCTTTCTGATCCGGTGCAACGGGCCTGTCATGGTCCTGCGCTGTAATGCGGTTAGAGAATCAACAAGGATGCTTTTTAAGAAAGACCATCAATTACATTTGAACGTTTGGTGAGATTAGTGGATTAGTTGTTAACATGACATTACAGTTCTCTAAGCTTTGTGTGTATTTCATTACTTTTCACAGACGTCGAGCAGCTGTTGGTGGTGAAAGAAGAACAGCACGAGTGGCGCTTCAGTCTGGACCAGGAGGACCCAGAGTCCCCCCACATTAAAGACGACCAGGAGGACCCAGAGCTCCCCCACATTAAAGACGACCAGGAGGACCTCTGGACCAATCAGGAAGGAGAACAGCTTGAAGGTCTGGAGGAGGCTGGCATCAGGTTCTCATTCTCTCCTGTGAAGAGTGAAGATGATGAAGATGAAGCTCAGTCCTCTCATCTTCATCAAAGACTAACTGAACACATGGAGACAGAAGCTGATGGAGAGGACTGTGGAGGACCAGAACCAGACAGGAAGTCAGATCCAGATAGACCTCCAGAACCAGAAACTGGAGACTCCAGTGAGACTGATGTCAGTGACGACTGGAAAGAGACCAGAGAACCTCAGTCAGGGCTGAACTCACTGACTCATGAAGAAGTTAATGTCAGTGATTCAAAATGTAGCTCTGGTGAGAAACAACTAGGCTGCTCCGAATGTGGGGAAAGATTTCACCTCAAGGGAGATTTAAAGAAACACACGAGACGTCACACAGCAGAGAACACATTCAAGTGCTCAGTTTGTGATACAAATTTTAAGCGCAAGTCACGTCTGAAGAGACACATGTTGATTCACACTGGAGAGAAACCGTATCACTGCTCCGAGTGCGGTAAAGGTTTCATTGAAAGTGGAGGTCTAAAGACCCACATGAGAATGCACACGGGAGACAAACCGTTCAGCTGCTCGGTCTGTAAAAAACAGTTTAAACACAATGCAAGTGTACAGAGACACATGGTAACTCACACAGGGGAGAAACCGCATCGCTGCGCAGTCTGTAAAATATCGTTTTCCTATTGGGCCGTTTTACAGATACACATGAGAGGTCACACGGGAGAGAAACCGTACAGCTGCTCCGTCTGCCAGACATCTTTTATACAGAGAAGATATTTGCAGGCACACATGGTAACTCACACAGGAGAGAAACCGTACAGCTGCTCCGTCTGCCAGACATCTTTTCTACAGAGGGGATCTTTGCAGACGCACAAGTTGACGCACACAGGAGAGAGACCATATCGCTGCTCCGAGTGTGGTAAAGGTTTCATTGAAAATAGCGGTCTGACGAGACACATGAGATCTCACACGGGAGAGAAACCTTTCAGCTGCTCAGTCTGCAATAAATCATTTACACAGCAATCATCTTTGCATACACACATGTTGACTCACACAGGAGAGAAACCATATTGCTGCTCAGAGTGTGGGAAAAGTTTCACTTTACCTGGAGGTCTAAAGAGACACATCAAAATCCACACAGGAGAGAAACCTTTCAGCTGCTCAGAGTGACAGAGGTTTCACTTACAGGCACCATCTGAAGAGACACATGAGATCTCACACAGGAGAGAAACCGCTCAGCTGCTCCGTCTGTAACAAAACTTTTTCCCATCGTTCATCTTTGCAGAAACACACGTTAACTCACACAGGAGAGAACTCCCTTTAGACGTTCTGCTTTTGATAAACATGAATTCCACTCCCTCACTACCTACCTCCTTCTCTTGGGGCAGTGACTCACTTCCATCTGAGCTTGGAGCTGTTGTAAGAACGTTCCACGCTGCTGAGCTTTGTCGAGTTTAAATCCTCCACCAAGATGATGTCAGGTGACTTCAGTCATCGCTACACACTTCTTTAGTGGGATACAATTACTGTTTTTCACGGCGAGGGTCTGCCCGGTTCTGAGTGTTTTCCTCTGGTTCTCTTTATTCTTTTCAAACTAACACACAGACAGAGCTGGTTATTGCTAGATGCCCTGAGAAATGCTTGTAATTGTATAATACATTTATTGTTGATCTATGCTATTATTTTATTTAATCGGTATTGTTCAGATAAATATATTGTTATATTTTCAAGGAGCAGTTTCTGAGATTATTTCCTGCATATGTGTTGCGATGATGGATGAGATCTTTAATTCTCCGCTCAGAGAAAAGGCAGCGTTACAGAGTCTAAGGGTGCCCTGAAGAGACAATCCACAAGGCAAATACGGAGAGCAAAGGACATGTGGTCTCAGACGGGACCAAACAAAGGTCCTGGGTCAGCGCGGGAGTCCTGCCCTCACGGCTGATTGTTAGGATGTCATTTGCTAGGTTAAGGAATATTAATAATTTAATTTCTGAATCATGCTTATTGGGCAAAAGGAAACTACAATATGAAAAATATATTGGAAGACATTCATGTTCATAATTGAGGCCTCTCGATGAGTTAGTGACGGCATGGCTGCAGCAGGGGGAAGGAGGAGCATCGTTTATTAGTTTTGTATTTAGTTTACATTTTGATGCATGAAAAACCATCTCTGTGTTCTGTGGGTGATTACTGAGGTCCAGAGGGTGAGTATCTTTTTTTTTTTGTGTGTGTGTGCGTGTGCGTGTGCGTGTGTGTGTGTGTGTCCGTCCTGTAGCGTTTCACCAGCAGTCAGATAGGAGAGAGATACAAGTTTATAAGCATCAGGTTAAGACGTTAGTCAGAATGGACCAAGAAGGAAGAAATCCAGCCACAACACCCACGAAGAAGAACCCAGTGCCAACAGGAGAGCGGGATGGGTGGATGAAACCGTCTGCTAGGGAGTCGTGGGTGAAGCTCTCCATAGCTTCTCTTTCTGGGCGAGACAGATTAGAGACACGCCTAGAGGGTAAGGGGGTGCCTGGGAGCAGGTTGATGGCCCGTGATCGGGTCTATGTGGGCCGGTGTTTAGGCCCGCTGGGTGCTGCACACCTCTAGGTCACGGTAAGTGGGCGGGACTAACGTCAGGTTCGGGGCCTCGATAGTGGGCGTGCCGGCAGATCCAGTGGGAGCTGGAGCCGACTGAACTCAGAGTGGCTGAAGGCGCTCCAACTAGCTACGGATCCGGTAGACCAATCGACGCGGGGATTGTGCAGTTCAGGTTGTCCTGAGACCAGAGAGGCGTGAAGGGAGGGAATGATCCGTAAAGGCACGATTTGTGGTGGTTAGCTGGCATCCTCCCCGGAATCCACCAAGGCTCGAAGTGGGATGTACCTCCCTCCACATACTGACCGGAAAAAACTAAGAATATACAAATAAATAACAATAAAATTTGTATAAGTATAATATATACAAATAAAAATAAAGCAATACCCACTCTTTGTAATAGCATATCTGTTTTAATCTTGGAAAGCATGAGACACGTTTGTGTCCTCAACCTGACTCAGTATTGTAATGTGTGACAAAACAGTGAATTATATTTCTATAATAAACACAAATAATAATTAAAATATATTATAATTATAAATGATCAACAATGAATAAAAATACAAAATAAAAACTTTAACTTTTTTATGTTTTATTTTTTTTTTGCTAATACTTAATGATGAACAAGAAGAATACACAATTAAAAATAAACAATCTCTTAAGTGGTCCCTTTCCATGTCCACCACTGTTACATATGTTTGTAAGATCATAATAAGGAGACACCACTTTTATTAATTTAAGAGCTTTTATTTTATAGGCTACCCCCAAGCCTGCAAGGAAATAAACATTGCAGCTTGTCAGGCTCTTATTGTGAAGGCGCCTCCTCCAGCGGCCCGGATGTGCCTCCATTCCCAGCTCCGGTCGGCAGCAGCAGCGTCTCCTCCTCGTCGTCGCTGCGGTGGTAAAGTGTCAGTTAGCTCCTTCAGTCCTGACCCAGCAGAGTCTCTGTATGTCTGGATAAACCTCTGAATGGACTTCTAGAGGTTCTCCTTTGGTTCTGGATGTTGTTCCTCGGACTCATCTCCCGCTACAAAGACATTGAAGTTAGCTTAGCATGCTAACAGCGCTAGTCCCAATCTAAAGGAGAGGAAACGCGCTTTGTGACGGACTTTGTGTGGAGAAAACGTTTCAGTCGTTGGGGGAACATGTCTAAAGTCCACATGCTGAGATGTTTCGTCAACCAGCGACTCACTGCGGCTGCGCAGGAGATCTGTGGGCTGTTTGAAAGAACGCTAGCAGAGTACGAGGAGGAGCTGTGTAGTTCTCAAGAGGAGAACGAGCGGCACCGGAAACGACTTGACGCGGACATAAACTCCCACATCCGGTCACAACGAGCAGGTGGGTTCTCTTTGTTTATGACTTTAACCTGATGGAACCAGTTCTGGAGGAATAATTCACATCATGTACTGAAGTATTTAAATACCTTCATACTTACCATAGAGGTACAGGTTATACTTACTGAGGAGACGCCCCCTGTTGGGCAATAGAGTGCACATTATGAGACACTTCTCTGAAGTGTGTGTGTGTGTGTGTGTGTGTGTGTGTGTGTGTGTGTGTGTGTGTGTGTGTGTGTGTGTGTGTGTGTGTGTGTGTGTGTGTGTGTGTGTGTGTGTGTGTGTGGGTCTGTGGTGCGAGGCGACTGTTGTGAGTCAACAGTCCACCTCAGGTTATGCTTCATTCTACTGTGTCTTACTGTATTTTATGGTCTGAGAGCCCTAAATACTACACTATAGAGTTTAAGCATCGTGAAATTAGCGGGGGAAATAACAAACAAAGAAATTACGTCAATTCTGCATCGTGAGTTTTCCGCGTGAGCCCTTGTTGCCCTACTCGGCTTCGCTCACCCACCCAGGCGCTCACCTGCCTGACTGCTGCTGGGTCTATCGCTTTGTTTCTACCTGCGTTTCCGCCAGCCTGTGAGCTACCTGCTCTGCTACCTGCTCTGCTACCTGCTCTGCTACCTGCTCTGCTACCTGCTCTGCTACCTGCTCCTGGTGTGCCTGCTGCCTGCTGCAGCCGGTCTGCCTGCTGCGCTGCCTCTGCAGTGATCCTGTTTCAGGTGTGTCAAAAAGCTGTGTTTTAGTTTCAGGAACTGATCTTCATCACTGACAATGAAAGTATTGCTTATAGCACTGCTTCTCTGGAACTTTGAGCAAAGCGGTACGCTTTGGGGGAGTGTACCGAGGAAGGTGCACTCTCCAGGGATAATGCCCTGCGCGGGTACCAGCGCGTTTCCCCATGAATCCATCGGGCAGAAGCCGAGACACTTTCAGGCAGACTTTTTTGATTCAGTGAAGTTGGTCCGTCTTCTCTGCCTGTTTGTGCTGAAAAGTTGTTTTAAATGCTCTGACGTGTCACTCGTTGATTTTGTTAAAGCGACACTATGTAACTTTTCCCCTGTAGCGCCCCCTTCAGGTATTTAACGTCTGGCTCTCGAGCCATATATGGCTCCTCCGGCTCGTGAGCTAACAGCTGATCGCGTCTCGCTTCCTCGATCAGCGGCAGCGCGTCACGTTCAGACCCGGCCCGGTGTTCTCCACAGCAGCATGTCACTCTGTCTCTACGAGTCGCGTAGTGGAGCAAATAAAAAGTCACCTGCGAGCGTGGACTGGCACTATATGACGTTGCGTAATCACTGCCAGACAGCAAGTTTAAGTACTTCCTGTTCCTCAACTGGAAGTACCGGGCCGGTCCCCAACATCTTACATTCAGCAGTTTTCTGGCCACAGACCCCCGATGGCCGTGGCGGAGGACAACATATTAAAAGTCATTGTAGCGGCACCATTTTTTTCAAGCTGTTATTTTAAGGTGGAAAAGTAACATAGTGGGGCTTTAACTTGAAAAAATCAAGTGAGGAGGTGCCTGCTAATCTGACAAAGCAGAGATTCTTGATTGTTCTGTTATTATTGAACAATCAGGAAATGTACAGCCTAATCCTGGCCCTGTTGATATTACACAATGTAATAGCAAGGAATAGAATTGTTCTGCCTTCTCTAATAAATGTCAGTCAGTAGATTGGTGGTGGTAAATGAGGAAGTGCTGCCACCTTGTGGACGGGCGGGCAAGCTTAGTTTGCACCTGTTTGAATCGTGCCACGCAGAGAGCACACACCGTTTGGGCTGAAACCACCTCAAAAAGCATTCGTCAACGCGTGAGCTTCGGATACTATTTATCTGTAAGTACTTATTGTAGCGTGTTCTTTGTAGTTGTGTAAATGCCGTTTGGACATTTGTAGAAATAGGACGAATGTATGTTTTGAAGGTGTCGAGGTTTCAGAGCTAGAGCTAGAGCTAGAGCTGAACTATGCTAGCGCTCGTATTCATGCGGTCTTTGTGCCACATTGTTGTGTGTGGTATTTATTTATGTATGTCTTTCTTTTATTCTGTTAACAGTTTTACAAAATGTCTACCCTGTGATGAATAAACAAAGAAGAACCAAGTAAACACAGGAAACCAAAGACTTGTAGTTCATTTGTATTCATGCAAGATCACTGTTAGCTAGCTGTCTAAGTCTGCCACAAAGAAACGCAAGTGGAGGACAGCATAAGAATTATACTTTATTAATCCCCAAGGGGAAATTTGCTTCATGTTTTAATACTCCTGCTGATTTTAAAGCAAGGGCTGGTGTAGGTTTTATTCATTTAAATGTACGCAGTTTAATTGCCAAAATTGATTTTGTCCAAATTTGGGCAAGCTCAACGGAAGCTGATGTTATTGTTATATTGGAATCTTGGTTGAGTAAATCTGTTTTGGACAAAGATGTCAATATTGATGGGTATACTGTTTATAGGACTGATCAACCTAATAGTGGAGGTGGTATTGCGATTTTTATAAAAAGTAAGTTTCATGTAAAGGTTCTACTCTCTAAGTCAGTGAGCAAACAATTTGAAATTTTGGCTCTTGATCTGGAGGTATCTAAAAGGCTTCATCTGACTGCTGTTGGTTGCTATAGGACACTATCAGCAGTCAGTGAAGCTCTTCCCTCTTTGAAGCAACTCATATCGGGTTTACATTATAATGAGATTGTTCTGATTGGTGACCTTAATTGGAACTGGCTAAAACCAGTGTCGGATAATTTTAGGGCACAATGTGATTCACTAAATCTTTTCCAGATTGTTGACATGCCCACTAGACCGAATCTTAAATGTCCTGAAAAATCATCTTTGATAGATCTTATACTAACTAATGTCCCCCATAAATATTCTCCTGCCAATATCTTTGCAAATGATATCAACGATCATTGTGTTATTGCCACAGTTAGATGTAAGAAAATTCCCAAAACCAAGCCACGTATCATCATAAAGCGGAATATGAATCATTTTGTGGAACAAGGGTTTCTTCATGATCTCTTTTACTCTGACTGGGAACGACTTGGGCTCATCAGTGATGTTGAAAGTGCATGGCAATTTTTTTATGATGGTTTTATTGGAATTGTTGACAAACATGCTCCTTTCAAAAAGTGCAGGATTAAAGGCTGTGATACTGCATGGTTCAGTTCGGATTTATCCAAGATGCTACATGAGCGAAATGTGGCTTGGGCCAAGGCAAGGGGTTCTGGTCTGGAGTCAGATTGGCTGCTTTTTAGAAAACTGCGCAATGCTTGTACAGTTGCTATAAAAAAAGCTAAAGCTGAACATTTTTTAAGTGAAACGTCAAACAACCTCTACAATCCAAGACTGTTTTGGAGGACAATTAAATCTTTATCTGGAAATACAAACGGTATTGAGCTTCCCGCTTGCCTTGTCAAGGACTCAAATGACATCTCTGAAAAAGCCATAATCCTGGACTGTTTTAATGAGCACTTCATTGCCTCTGGTTCCCTGTTTGACACTTTAAACCGTCCACATGAGAAATCCTTTGTTTGTTTGGGTCACCAGGAAACTGGAGGTGAGTCTTTCAGTTTTAAGCCTGTTACTGTTGCTGAAGTGCACAAAGCCCTTAAATTCTTAGACACAAGAAACCCGGCAGGTCCGGATAACCTTGAACCATATTTTTTAAAGTTAGCTGCTGATTTTATCGCACCCCCTTTTAACATATATTTTTAGTCTTTCATTGCTCTCAAACAAAATTCCCCTTATATGGAAGTCTGCCTTTGTTCTCCCCCTGTTAAAAGGAGGAGACCCCACACTTTTAAATAATTATAGGCCTATCTCCAAACTGTCTGTTTTAGCTAAGACACTAGAATCCCTCGTGAGTGAGCAACTTAAGGAGTTTTTAATCATAAACAATATTTTATCTATCAATCAGGTTTTTGGAAAAAACATAGCACAACCACAGCAGCATTAAAGGTTGTAAATGATTTTATTGAATTTTTGGACAATAAACACCACTGTGCAGCCCTTTTTATTGACTTGTCCAAGACACTGTCAATCATGCAGTAATGATGCAGAGACTTCTCACTATTGGACTGTCAAAACAAGCTGTCTGTTGGTTTGAAAATTATTTGTCAAACCGATCAGTGTGTTCAGGCTGAAGGAATAACCTCTAGTTCTCTTGGTGTAATAAAAGGTGTGCCCCAGGGCCGGTCCTTGGACCACTTTTATTCACAATTTATATCAATAGTATCGGTCAAAATGTGCCAAATGCCAATTTTCACTTTTATGCAGACAATGCTGTCATTTACTGCTCTGCTCCTACACAGCATCAGGCTCTCTTACACTTACAAACAGCCTTTGATACTGTGCAACACAATTTTAATGAGTTGAAATTAATGTTGAATCCTGATAAAACAAAGTTGATGATGTTTACAAACTCAAAAACAAAGCCATTAAACCTTCCAGCTATGATTACATATCAGGGCAATGTGATTGAGTCTGTATCATCATATAAATACCTGGGATTCTTGATTGATGATTCTCTCTCTTTTAAACCTCACATTCAGCAACTTGTAAAGAAGTTGAAAGTGAGGCTGGGTTTCTATTTCAGGAATAAGTGTTGCTTTTCTTTTGATACTAAAAAGAGACTTGTTGCTGCTACTTTTATGCCTGTAATTGATTATAGTGATGTCTTATATATGCATGCATCTTCTCAATGCCTTCACTCCTTAGATACTGTGTACCATGGAGCACTGAGGTTCATCAATAATCTTAAGGCTCTGACTCATCATTGTTCCCTGTATGCTAGGGTTGGTTGGACACCCTTGTCCATCCGTAGAAAAAATCATTGGCATGTCCTTATATATAAGGCTATTCTACATGTACTTCCATCGTATCTTTGTACGTTAATTCATCTGAAAAACCCTGGAAGCTACCATCTTCGCTCAAGGCCTCCTCTTGCTCTCCGTCCCTAACGTCCGTTTGGAAATGGGAAAGAGAGGTTTTAGGTTTGCTGCTCCAGCGGCTTGGAATTTGCTGCAGAATGACCTGGGTCTCCGGGAACCGGTCTCTTTAGGTGTTTTTAAAAATTGATTAAAAGAATTTGAGGGAAATTCATCTAGTTGTAATTGTTTTCTATAACGGAGGTATGTGCTCCTGTTTGAGCTGGGTCGTGTTGACTTGAGTCTTAGTTTTTGGTTTTATTTCATGCTGTGATTTTGTTCTTTGTTTTTTATATTGTCTGTCACTGTTTTATGTTATCTTGTCTGAAACTTTGTGTGACGTACTACTGCTACCGTCTTGGCCAGGACACTCTTGTAAAGGAGATTTTTAATCTCAATGAGGCATTTCCTGGTTAAATAAATAAAATAACAATAATAAAATAATTGTGTTTCAGCAGCAACAAGCACATGAACAACTCCCACTAATCTCCACCGTAACGTTCTGCAGGAGTTTGAGAGGCTCCTGGGAGCTATGTGGTCTGGGGCATCAGCCCCTGGTAGGGTCTCCCAAGGAGAGCAGGCATCGGCAAGATATACAGTATCACCTCTCCTGAAGGTTTTTTCCTGTTTTTCTATTTGTTGGGAGTTTTTTCTGATCCGATGTGAGGTCCTGGGACAGGGATGTTATGTGTACAGACACTCGCAGCTCTCTAGTGGGCCATTATGGTACTACAAGCTCCTTAAAATATGATTGAGCATCACCAATCAAGGCTTTGTAGGTTAAGAGAATCATTTTAAAAGTCATTCTTGATTTTACAGGGAGCCAGTGCAGGAGTCATGTGACCTCTGTTCTTAGTTTAGTGAGAACACAAGCTGCAGCATTCTGGATCAACTGGAGGGACCTAAGAGACTTATAGAGCAGCCTGATAATAAGGAGATGACCTAAGAGACTTATAGAGCAGCCTGATAATAAGGAGATGACCTAAGAGACTTATAGAGCAGCCTGATAATAAGGAGTTGACCTAAGAGACTTGTAGAGCAGCCTGATAATAAGGAGTTGCATCAATCCAGTCTAGAAGTAACAATGTGTGAACCTATTTTTCTGCATCTTTTTGAGACGAGATGTCTGATTTTTGAAATATTACGTAGATGGAAGAATGCAGTCGTTGAAATGTTCTTCACGTGGGAGTTAAAGGACAAGTCCCCATCAATGATAACGCTGAGATTCTTTACAGTGGTGTTGGATGCTAGAGCAATGCCGTCTACAGAAACCACATCACCAGATAATTGATCTGAGTATAATTACTTCGGTTTTGTCTGTGTTTAACATCAAGAAGTTTCAGGTCATCCATGTTTTTATGTCACTGAGACATACTTGGATTTTACTGAGTTGGTTGGTCTCCTCTGGTTTTATCGATGGATATAGTTGAGTATTATCTGCATAACAATGAACATTTATGGAGTGTTTCCTGATAATATTGCCCAAAGGAAGCATGTATAAGGTCAATAGAATTGGTCCAAGCACAGAACCTTGTGGAACTCCGTGACTAACGTTGGTATTCATCGAATAGGATTTAAACCAACTTAGTGCGGTTACTTGGTCCTAAAGATCATCAGAGTGTTTGTAATGATGGACCTGAGACAACGGGTTGGGGCGTGGAGGGGGAGGAGTCTGAAAGATAGGGAGGGGCCAGGTTATTTAGGACTTTGTAGGTGATGAGTAGAAGTTTGAAATCTATCCTGTACTTGATAGGGAGCTAGTGGAGGTTGTGTAGGACAGGGGTGATGTGTTAGTAGGGTGGAGGTAAGCAGTCGGGCAGCAGAGTTCTGGACTTAATGAAGTTTATTGAGGATTTTGTTGTGTGAGCCCTAGAGGATGCTGTTGCGGTAGTCAAGTATGGAAGTTATGTCGGTGTGGATGAGGATTTCGGTGGTGCTAGAGGACAGGGAGGGCCGGACGTGTGCAATGTTCCTGACACGGAAAAAGGCAGTTTTGGTGATGTGGTTGACGTGGGGGAGGAAAGAGAGGGTGGGGTCAAGGATGATGCCAAGGTTGCAGACCAATAGGATCCACCCTGCGATGCTGAAGGCGCTGGACATTGTTGGGCTGTCTTGGCTGAGATGCTTCTTCAATGTCGCAGTGGGGTCAGGAACAGTACCCTAGGACTGGCAGACCAGTGGGGTGGTTCCCACTTTCAAAAAGGACCACAGAGTGTGCTCGAACTATTGTGGTACCACACTACTCAGCGTCCTGGGGAAAGCTTATGCCAGGGGGCTGGAAAGGAGGCTCCGACCTTTGGTCGAAACTCAGATTAAAGACGAGCAGTGGACCGGCTATTTTCACGAGTGAGGCTAAGATGGAGGGAGATCGACAGGCGGATCGGTGCGGCTGCAGCGGTAAAACAGGCGCTGCACCGGACCGTCTTGGTGGTGAGGAGGAGCTGAGCCTAAAGGCAAATCTCTCAATTTACTGGTCGGTGTACGTCTACGAGAAGACCAGGACACGCTGTAGGGATTATATCTCCTAGCTGGCTTGAACGCCTCAGGATCCCCCAGAATTAGCTGGAAAATGTTACGGGTGAGAGAAAAGTCTGGGTCAGCCTGCTGGGTCTGCTGCCCCCCGAGACCCGACCCCGGATTAATTGGATGAGAATAGATGGATGGAACTCCCTTAAAGGGAAACTGTCACAATTGGTAAATCACAACAGTTTTTATTTTGTTTTATGAGACTCATGAATGAGGTCCAAATATGTCCTCAACATGTGCATCATGTCTCCCACATGACGGGAAAGTAGTGAGATCACTGGATTAGTTTGTACTTGTGATGTAAGTTATCTAAGATGTGGATGTTTTATTATTCTCCTCAGACGTCCAGCAGCTGTTGGAGGTTCAAGAAGAGATTCCCCCTGAGCAGCAGGACTGGAGCTCCAGTCTGGACCAGGGTGAACCAGACCCCCCTCACATCAAAGAGGAACAGGAGGAACTCTGGACTAGCCAGGAGGGAGAGCAGCTTCAAGGTCTGGAGGAGGCTGGCATCAGGTTCCCATTCTCTCCTGTGAAGAGTGAAGATGATGAAGAGGAAGCTCAGTCCTCTCATCTTCATCAAAGACTAATTGGACACATGGAAACAGAAGCTGATGGAGATGACTACAGAGGACCAGAACCAGACAGGAAGTCAGATCCAGATACTGATGAAAAAACTGGAGACTCTACTGAACCTGATACTGATGACAGTGTTGATTGGAAGGAGACCAGAGAACCTCAGTCCAGTTTAAACTCTCTGAATAATGAAGAAGTTTATGTCAGTGATTCAAAATATAGTTCTGGTGAGAAACCACTAATCTGCTCTGAATGTGGAAAAAGATTTCACCTCATGGGAGATTTAAAGAAACACATGAGAATCCACACAGGAGAGAAAACGTTCAAGTGCTCAATTTGTGATAAAATCTTTAAGCTCAAATCACGT
This sequence comes from Liparis tanakae, assembly GCA_036178185.1. Lineage (NCBI taxonomy): Eukaryota > Metazoa > Chordata > Actinopteri > Perciformes > Liparidae > Liparis > Liparis tanakae. The sequence continues at coordinate 16,672,743 of CM070106.1, forward strand.
CTAAAGAGACACATGTTGACTCACACAGGAGAAAAACCGTTCAATTGCTTATTCTGTGATAAAAGCTTTAAGCGCAAGTCAAGTGTGAAGAGACACATGTTGATTCACACAGGAGAGAAACCGTATCACTGCTCCGAGTGTGATAGAGGTTTCGCTTACAGACACCATCTGAAGATCCACATGTTGAGGCACACAGGAGAGAAACCTTTCAGCTGCTCAGAGTGCGGTAAATCTTTTACGTTGAGCGGAGATTTAAAGAAACACATGATGGTTCACACAGGAGAGAAACCTTTCAGCTGCTCCGAGTGTGACAGAGGTTTCGCTTACAGACACCATCTGAAGATCCACATGTTGACGCACACGGGAGAGAAACCTTTCAGCTGCTCAGAGTGTGGCAAACCGTATACACGGAGGGTAGATTTAAAGAGACACATGTTAACTCACACAGGAGGTTAAAGGTAACCGTGTTACTGACCTCAACTTGACCTCGCCTCAATGGTGCCAGCTATAACAGATCGTATTAGTGTAAAGTTGTCTCGTATTTTGTCTTTCTCGTTCACCTCTCAGGGACGCAGCCAAACAACAAATGTAATTTGTTGCCGGAAGGAAGGAGCAGGAGGGGGATGAGGGGCAAACATTTCATCAATAATATGACTGTATAAATCTATGTTGCACTCTCTTTCTGGGTCAGACCTCCTAACCATGTGTGGGGTGGAGCTTTGGTCCATCAATTAAATTATTCCTCATTTGTGTTAAATAAATGCTTAAAGACGTTTAAGTGTTTCAATCTCACACATATTTTTTTGTTGATTGGAAAGATCAATTTCCATTGCAGTAAACAAGACCGTGAGATACCGGACCTCCTTCTCTCGGGGCAGTGACTCACTTCCAACTATCCACCGATCTCCGTCAGAACCGTGGCCTCTGACTCATACTGACCGTTGCCCACTGGCCTGACAGCGCGGGGCCACAGCCCCCGAGCCTAAGTATCATAGTGTCTAGTCGTGGGGTCATAGCAGTAGTCACCTCTCAGACACGATCGGATCCTGTCACGAATTCCCCATCTTTATTAGTGGTTTCCTCCGTGTTACCTGGTTAATTAACTCATGACATTTCAGATCCTGCCCGTCACACCTGAGCATCCCTCATTCCTTCACCTGGTCCTCACGCCAGTTTCACCTGTTGCCTATTTCCTCATTAGTCACTTAGGTCCCCTCACTTGCACTCGTCTTCTAACAGGTTGGTTTGTGTGTTAGTACCAAATTCTCCAGTGTATCTTTGTCCCATTCTAGCTCCACCTGTTCTCACGATCCTGCATTTTGCCTTCTTGGATTTGTTTGCCTGCTTCGACTGTCCTCCCGGTTTTTACCCTGCCTGAAACGAAGTAAAATAGTTGTGCTTGTCCATCTGCCTCAGACTCGTGCTTGTGAGTTCCAGTACCTGTAACCTTTACAGTTCAGTCTGGCCAACATGAACTCGGCCGAATCTGCACATCCCGAGACGGAACCTCTGCAACGGCATGAGGAGCAGCGTACTGAAGCAGTGCAGGAGATGTTTGTCCGCCAAAAGAGCAGCATGGAGTCTCTCCGTAAACTTATGCCGAGGGTATCCGCTGTGGATCGGTTTGCCGGCCGCGCTCCCAGCTCTCCCCTTTGCACTTAATCTCAGTCAGAGGAACGCCCTCCTCCTCCGGAGCGTTGTTCTGTTGCTGCCGGTTCCTGTTGTCCGTTCTTGATTCAGTGCTCCCCCGCCTCTGAGCTCCAGGCTTTCCCTCCGAGAGGTCCCGACAGGGATGGATTAACCAACGGGCCTACCGGGCCCAGGCCCATGAGCTCAGGGGGGCCCTGGGCCTGGGCCTCCGTGCGTGACGTCGCTGTTATTAACTCTGTATTGATATGACGATATGACACGATGCGCCGTAGCCAGTGTATGTTAGGCTTAAGTCATTCATGTCATTAACAGGGCCCCAGAAGTCCTACTGAAAAACTAAAGAATAGCCTAAACATTCACTTTGAAGATGCCACAAGAAAGAAACATATATGTGCAGCGCCGCCGCTCCCATAACGCGTACTACGCGGGCACCAAGTCCTGGGGGGTCACCACAAAATAGGCAACTAAAACAACCCTCAGTTATAATAATTATAACGGCGATATTATTTCAGTCTACGACTCGCATCGCTCTGCCATACTGCGCGCGCCGACACATCCGCGTTTAGCACAGGTGAGCACACATTCTCACTCTCTTCTCTGCTTCAGTCTGCAGCTACTGGGGCTGCAGCGCCTGTTATCCCAGCTCCCCTGCTGCCATTTTTGCACTACACATACACTATGCTGATCTGCACTACATGTTTCGCTTTACCTTTTCTTGCTTCTCAGTTACGGATTTTTGTAATAATTTACTAAATTATCTTTTGAACTGGGTGTGGTCTCCCTACTATGTTATTTCCACTTTGAGCTGTCTGGTTGTAACAATTACAAAAGTTATTTGTTTAATTCATATAACCGAAGTCACTGCTATCATATCATTTGCGTTATTTTTTTTCTCGAGGGGGGGGGGGGGGTGCTTGACACGTCCAAGCCCAGGGGCCCGAGTGAGATACGCCATCTCTCCTCAAGGGCAGAGCCAAAGACTGGGGAGCCGCTGAGTGACAGTCGCCAATCTACTCTTCATATATTCTGTTTCCTAGGAAACTGTAGAAGGTTTTTGATCACGTCACACCGGGAAGAGAGGGAGGGAGATATTTGTCTTATTATTCCATCGACTTCCACAACAAAGCAATTGACAGCAGCTGGAACGGACCTCCCTCTCTCATGGACGCATTCTCATTTGGTAACCTCTTGCCCAGTAAAAGAGGCTCACCTTGAATCCAGAGGGTGAGGCTGAGTCGCAATGTAAACTTGAAAAGACCATCTCAGCCTCAGATCAATGCTCAGCTTTCTTGCAGTGACAAACCACACAGTTTCAGTTCTCATAGACTCCGGTGCAGATGCTAATCTCATGGACATTGCTCTGTCCTCACAGCTGGGGATGGAGCAGGTGGTCCTGGGGAACCAATCCACGCCCCGCTTCAGACAGTCTACTCCTCTGCCGATGACCGTCAGGTAATCACAACGAGACAATCAGTTCCCACCTCATCCATTCATAACAGCAACCGGTTTGTTTGGGCGGTCCGGGGCTTAGGAGGCGTAACCCGCACATTGACTGGACTTCTGGAACTATTACAATGGAGTGCTCATTGCCATGCTGTATGCCTAAGATCTGTCCCCTCTGACTTTACAGATATCAACTGCGTTCCCAAGGGATATCTTGATCTGAAGGAGGTTTTTAACAAGACCCGGGCAACGTTGTTGCCGACTCGTCGCCCGTATGACGACTCGTCGCCCGTATGACGACTCGTCGCCCGTATGACAGCCATTGGCCTTCACTGCAGCATCTTGTGGACTGGGAGGTTTATTATCCCTAGGAGTGGGAATGGGACACGTTGTAATACACTGTTTATGTCCTAAAAGTAACTCAGTATTATAATATGTGATATCATCGTAAATAATATACATATTTTAAAATAATATAAAAATAATAATAATACAATTATTTTAATATAAATTAGGAACATTAAATAAAACAAATACAATTAAAAGATTTTATTAAAAAAAAATTAAACTCAGTATTATAATATGTGACGTCATATTAATTTAGATTTGACTAAACTTTAACTTATTTAGTTTTAGTTTTTTTTGTTATTAAAAACACTCAAATTAAATTAATTAAAGTTAAGTAAAATAATAATACACATTATTATTATAATAAATGATAAACAATTAATTAAAAATAAATAAAATGAATCAATATATATAATCAGGATTCAATATTTTTTTCATATTTTGTCTTCTACATAAATACATACATGTAAGAAAATTATTTAAGATTTGAATATTTATTTTGAAGGTTACCCACCTCCTCAAAGTAACTCAGTAGTATAATGTAATGTCATAGTAAATGGTATTATACTTAACTTAAATGTATTTAGTTTCATACACAACAGAACAAATGATGAACAATACATGAATACAAACAGGCACGTGCACAGACATTTTGGGGGGCAGGTGCTCAAACCACAAAAAAGGGCACATGCCAAAAAAAGATTCTGACAGAGTTAAAGCATAAGCAGCAATATGACCTGCGTTTCCTCTGGGCAGCATCAGACCGCTAGCTTATATTTCCTTTATGAATAAAGATGAATTATTATATAGCAACAACATTACAAGCATTCTGATTGGCTAATGGGTCGCACATTAGGCGAGCTTCACTCGTGTTTTTTTTTAAATGATCCTATGGTTTTGTACTTTTGGTAGATAAGAAAAATTGATGCAGTGTGAAATAAAACTGCATGATGGCACTGTGGCTTAGTTGGTAGAAGCGCCTGTTCGGTGAACACAAGATCCTGGGTTCATGCCCTGGCAGTGACAAATTAAATCTTTTAATTTTTTTTTTTTTTCTCTTTTTTTTTTGCGCCCCCCTCTGAATGGCGCCCTAGGCGGGCGCCTATACCGCCTATAGGAAAAACCGCCCCTGCATATTGCCCTCTTACGTCATTTTCAAAATGAGCGATATTGATAGACATCAACAGCCAAGAGCAGTGGTCCTCAAACTAAGGCCCGCGGGCTGGATACGGCCCACCTCCACATTTGGCCCTCTGAACAATACCAGAGAGGCATTAGGATTTTTTTCAGTCTGGCCACGCAAATCCAAGACTAGCCCCTGTTAAATAGAACAAAATAAGAATTCATTTTCTCTCTCCCTCTCTGTCATGTGAGGTCACGGATGTCGCAGCGAGAGAGGACCCAAACACCAACATAACTGCAAAAACCAAGGTTTAATCTTCCAAAAATCCGAAACAAGACGACAAAAACTTGGACCAAACAGTACGAAGCCACACTGGGAATGAGACGAACAGGGTTTACATACACAGGCAAGGTGAGAGGATTAGACAACGGGGAACGAGACACAGGTGGACACAATGAGGGCGGGGCCAGCAAACACACAGGAGGAAACGATCAGGAGCACGGCAGACAATCACAGGGAGACAGATGACACAAGAACTACAAAACAAGACATAAAACTAGACACAAAGTCCAGACCCTGACACTCTCTCTCTCTCTCTCTCCTCTCTCTCTCTTCCCTCTATTCTCTCTCTTCTCTCTTCTCTCTCTCTCTCCCTCTCTCTATTCTCTAAACATAACTAACATCAGTAAACAGCTGCAAAGCTTTGACATCACGGATTTCGTGAGTTTTTGTTTGTTTATTTTTTTAGGAAACGTCGGACCAGTTGTGACGTCATGATTTCAGCAGCGCTGATGTTGTGGTTGATTTATCACAAAACAACGTCAGGGGACAAACACGTCATGACCTGTGTGTCTGATGCTGCGGGTCAGAGGAGACGGAGGTGCACCCGTTTGGTGGCGCGAGGAGACCTGCACGAGCACCAAGAGGAGGAGGAGGGGGGAGGGGCGCGGAGCACGTCGGGGCGAAAGTCTCACAATAACTAAAATAAATGCCCCGTCGGATATCAAAACACATTTGGGGGGAATTGATGATAGAGAGAGTAACTTTTATTCTTAAACACTGATGAATGAAAAAAAAAAAGTGCCTCCTGAAAAAAGGGCACTTTACTCATCCAGGGCAAAAGGGGCTGGTGCTTGAGCACCACTAGGGCTCTATCTGTGCACGTGCCTGAATACAAATGAATTAAGATAAATATATGTGTATATACTCTAATGATATACAATTTATATTAATTTAAGGACTTTTATTTTTAAGGTTACCCACCAAGCAGTGAAGTCATAAATAAGATTCTCAAGCTTTTATTTTGAAGATGACCCACCATGCCTACAATAAAAGCCACATTGCAGCTTGTCAGACTCTTATTGTGAAGGCGCCTCCTCCAGAGGCCCGGATGTGCCTCCATTCCCAGCTCCAGTCGGCAGCAGCAGCGTCTCCTCCTCCTCCTCCTCCTCCTCCTCGTCGCTGCGGTGGTAAAGTGTCAGTTAGCTCCTTCAGTCCTGACCCAGCAGAGTCTCTGTATGTCTGGATAAACCTCTGAATGGACTTCTAGAGGTTCTCCTTTGGTTCTGGATGTTGTTCCTCGGACTCATCTCCCGCTACAAAGACATTGAAGTTAGCTTAGCATGCTAACAGCGCTAGTCCCAGTCTAAAGGAGAGGAAACGCGCTTTGTGACGGACTTTGTGTGGAGAAAACGTTTCTGTCGTTGGGGGAACATGTCTAAAGTCCACATGCTGAGATGTTTCGTCAACCAGCGACTCACTGCGGCTGCGCAGGAGATCTGTGGGCTGTTTGAAAGAACGCTAGCAGAGTACGAGGAGGAGCTGTGTAGTTCTCAAGAGGAGAACGAGCGGCACCGGAAACGACTGCAGGCCGTGTTCAACCCGGAAGTCCGGTTACAGCGAGCAGGTTGGTTCTGTTTGTTTATCACTTTATGGAGGTCTGGATGGTGTAATATGCCGACTACCAACTCGTCATCATCTGTCATCTTCAGTTGTTCCTGTGTTTTAATGTGTGTAATGATTCCTTCTGGTCACATGACATCTATGACACCTGTCCACCTGGAGAGGATCCTCCTCTGTTCTCTCCTCAAGGTTCTCACCTTTAACCCTGAAGGGTTGTTTGGGAGTTTTTCCTGATCCCATGTGAGGTCAAAGGTCAGGGTGTCTGTGTACAAATTGTAAAGCTCTCTGAGGGGAATGTGACGATTGTACATTTTAATTTGTGAGAATGGGCTCTACAAATAAACTGACTTTAACCTGATGGAACCAGTTCTGGAGGAAGTATTTACAACATGTATTGAAGTATTTAAATACTGTCATACTGTGTTAGACCTCAGAGGTACATGTTGTAACTTTAACTCATTGTAATGTGTATATGTACACTCAGAGGTACATGTTGTACACAAGTGCGCATCTGAACAACCTCCCGTTGAAGGCCTTCTGACGGCCGGACCCCCAGCAGCCCGTCAGAGCCGAGCGGCGAGCTGCTGTCTCTCCTGGGGTTCGTCTTGTTGAACCTCGTCCCTTCAGCAGCTGCGCTCGGCTTGTCGCCTCCGGCAGTTCGGACTGTCGGGAGGAGGCGGATGAGGATGTCCTGGCCGGCCAACAACGTTGCGCCGCCGCGCTGAAGCCGGCCCAAGCCCCGTGGCGACCAGAGGAGACGGCGGTTGTCGCGGCAGCAGACGCATCAACGCCGGGGAGCCGCGGGCCCGTCCTTCTGCCGCGCGGTGTGGACCTGAGATTCTTCGGCTGCTGGCTGAGTTCCCGGTTCTCACACAACCCACTTTCCCCTCCTCCATGGCCAAACACGGGGGAGAACGTCACATCTCTTCCACCGGTGCACGCCCGGCGCCTCAACCCGGCCGAGCTCGCCAGAGGTTGACGACATGGAGCTCCTGGTTATCGTCCGCGGCTCCAACCCCCCGCGGGCGTCACGCTGCACATGGCGCCGCGTGGGGATTATCGGGGCTCAACGATCAGGGCCGTGTTGCCCGTTTGTGAAGTAGCATTGGGTCCCTAAGGTGGACCTGGTCCAGGGTTATCATCAAGTGCCCGTTTTATCTCTGGACATTCCCAAGATGGCACTGATCACTCCTTTCGGCCTGTTTGAGTTTTTGAGGAGGCCGTTTGGCCTCAAATATCCCTCACTCAAGGCTCCATCCCCACTGAGGCTTCAGGCGACGCGGTGGGTGAAGCTCCAACGTCTTCCTGCCGGTCACCCACGGGCTCGTGGGTTGTGTGTGAGGTTCCATCGCTCAATGACGGTAAAGTTGGCCGAACCCCCGCCGCACGGCAGCCTCCTACACTTCTAACACGCCTTCGGCGGCCGCGCCGCCTCCCGGTCCTGCTCCAGCAAAACGGAGCTGTGTTGTGGTTTTTGTACGACGGATCAACCGTGTCTACTGCGCTCCTACAACAAGGACATTTCAACAAGAACAACTTCCAAAGTTTGTCTCAGCTGGTAAAACAGTTTTTAGTTTGTTTTACTTTGATAGGGGCGACTATGGGTCAGTGGGTAGCAGGCCCCTCTTTCAATCACAGGGTTGGAGGTTGGATCCCCGCCCTAGTCGATGTGTCCTTGAGCAAGACACTTAACCCTGAGTTGCTCCCTGTAGCTGCGTCTACGGTGTACGAATATAACAGGATTATAAATCGCTTTGGATTAAAGCGTCAGCTATATGACACGTAATGTAATGATGGGTCCAAATATGTCCTCAACATGTGCATCATGTCTCCCACATGACAGGAAAGTAGTGAGATCACTGGATTAGTTTTTACCTGTAATGTAAGTTATCTAAGATGTGGATGTGTTTCATTATTCTCCTCAGACGTCCAGCAGCTGTTGGAGAATAAAGAAGAGGTTCCCTCTGAGCAGCAGGACTGGAGCTCCAGTCTGGACCAGGAGGACCAGGGGGACCCAGAGCCCCCCCACATCAAAGAGGAACAGGAGGACCTCTGGCCCAATCAGGAGGGAGCGCAGAGGTTCTCATTATTTCCTGTGAAGAGTGAAGATGATGAAGAGGAATCTGAGTCCTCTCATCTTGTTCAAAGACTAACTAACATGGAAACAGAAGCTGATGAAGAGGACTGTGGAGGACCAGAACCAGACAGGAACTCGGATACAGATACAGATAAGAAGCTTGGAGACTTTACTGAACCAGATGACTGGAAGGAGACCAGAGAACTTCAGTCGGGTTTAAACTCTCTGAGTTATGAAGAAGTTCATGTCAGTGATCTAAAATGTAGTTCTAGTGAGAAACCACTACGCTGCTCTGAATGTGGGAAACGATTTAATCTCGAGAGACATTTGAAGGAACACATGAGAATCCACACGGGAGAGAAAACATTCAGTTGCTCATTTTGTGATAAAATCTTTAAGCGCAAGTCAAGTCTGAAGTTGCACGTGATGGTTCACACGGGAGAAAAACCTTTCAGCTGCTCAGAGTGCGATACTCGCTTTAAGCGCAAGTCAAGTCTGAAGGTACACATGATGACTCACACGGGAGAAAAACCTTTCAGCTGCTCAGAGTGTGGTGAAAGCTTTAAGGCCAAGTCGAGTCTGAAGAGCCACTTGAGAAGCCACACAGTAGTTAAACCGTTTAGCTGTTTAGTCTGTAATAAATCTTTTAAACACAGTGGAAGTGTCCAGAGACACATGGTGACCCACACAGGAGAGAAACCCTTCAGCTGTGCCATCTGTAAAGCATCTTTTGCACTTAGGGTAACTTTACAACGACACTCTTTAACTCGCATAAGAGAGAAACCGCTACGCTGCTCAGTTTGTGATGAAATATTTCTGTGCAATGGGCAACGGAAGCTGCATATGGCAAGTCACACAGCAGAGAACTCCCTTTAGTGGTTTTGATCCAGTTGACATTAGTTCCACTCCCTCCTTCACAAGACCTTGAGGTTCCTGACCTCCCTGTCCTGAGGCAGTGACTCACGTCCAACCGGGAGGACTCTATCCACCGATCCCCGCCGGAGAACCATGGCCTCAGAGCTCCTGGCTCATCTTGAGCGTGGTCACGGTCTCCGATCCTAAGCAGGAGAAACTCTGCTGAACAAGACCTAGAAACCCAGTAACCACTATGAAGAGATCTCCAGTACAGACCTGCAAACTTGTCACCTTTCGGTGAAATTCACCGTTTTGAAATCAAAATGGGTCATCCACGTGAATCGTGTAGATCCGAAGAGTTTTTGTTTTGGGGTAGGAGGGGGGGGGGGGTCACCTGGTCACCTGGCCCGCTACTGTTGATATTGCAGTGCAACGCGGAGAAAATGTGGAGTCTTGCTCTTCGCAATAAAACATCTTTGATGGGACGTGTCACGTCTCGGCCAATCAGCGTTTAGATGTCTTCAGCGTTTGGTGGTTTAGGTTAGCTTGAATGTTAGCCGCTACATCTGCTGCTGTCACGCTGCACGGATGCTAACTAAGGACCCGTATTAGGAGCGATGTGAGTTAGCATATGTTTAGTATCGATACTACATTGAAAGAGCCCGTGATCAGCGCGCACGCGCTGCTCCGCTCCGTGTCACGCTGTCTGCACGCGCTGCTCCGCTCCGTGTCACGCTGTCTGCACGCGCTGCTCCGCTCCGTGTCACGCTGTCTGCACGCGCTGCTCCGCTCCGTGTCACGCTGTCTGCACGCGCTGCTCCGCTCCGTGTCACGCTGTCTGCACGCGCTGCTCCGCTCCGTGTCACGCTGTCTGCACGCGCTGCTCCGCTCCGTGTCACGCTGTCTGCACGCGCTGCGCAGCGCCGCTCACAGCGAGGGGCGGAACGTGGCGGATCTTTTGAGACCGTCTTCGGCTCAAAAAAAAAAACATGCCAGAAGTGAAATGTTTCATTACTTTGTCTCCAACACAGATAGTCTGTAAAGTTGTGTAACTCTCCAGCTGCCCATCGTGATGAACTCTGTATCCGGTCAGATACAGACTAACGGCCTCATAGTGTATAATCAATGTATGACGGCTCCATGTAGTTTCATTCATATCTGGCTGTAGGCTAAAACTAATATTACTGACGTGTTAAGTGTTGGAACAAGTTGGTAAGAAGTGAACAATACAGATATTGTATTTATTACTATTATAGATACATATACCAGTCTCTTCTTCATGGTATCATATTGTTGTTATAGTATTGTATCTGGTATCCTGATATTTATGGCAGGTATGGTATAGAAGTTATGTTAGTATCGTGACAACCAGGTAGAGGCAGAATAGAGTTGGTTTATGAATGACTTTAACCATATTATATATAATGACAATGTATATTTATTACTACTATCATTATACGGCTTCGTCAGAGAGGGGGACCTTTTGCTCTGAAACTGTTTATTGTCATTATTTAGAATGTAGATTTGTGGTCAGAACAATAACACAACTGTAGTTGTAATTCTAAAAGTTTTGAGGCTTCATCAAACAACATGGATGTGGTGACAAAAGACAAAGTCACAAAGTATTAAGATTCCCCATGAACCGAGTTATTTGGGGAAACAACTTCCCTTTTTTCCCCTGAAGGGTTATTTGGGAGTTGTTCCTGATCTGATGTTCTGGGACAGGGATGTCTATGTGTACAGATTGTAAAGCACTCTGAGACAAACTTGTAATGTGTGAAAATGGTCTATACAAATAAACTGAATCGAAATTGAAACAGTGTGGAGAGGAAACCTGCAAGTTTTTCTTTTCTTTCCTTCCGAGTGTCAAACCGCTCCATGACCTCCTTATTGGAGTCCGGAACGTCCCGGACAGGTTTCTTCTCCATGGGGAGCGTAGCCAGAGCAGTAAGGCCAGTCGTCGATGATGAGGATCCTGAGAAGATTGACAGGCTGTGACGGTTCTTCATGAAGAACTGGTACATGGGAGCTGCCCCACTGTTCTCATAGGTGAGGAACAGAGCTGTTCTGGCCTGGTTCAACGTCGGGAAGCCGCTGTTGTTGGGAACAACACATGTACAGGGTGGTGCTGAGGAGCTGCTGCCCGACACAGCTGCAGCAAATGAACGTCGACTCGGGAGCGTAACCAGGGGGAGTCTTTAAGCGTCACCGTTAGCGTCGGTGGCGACTCGTACAAAGAGGATGAAGACCTAGGAATCTTGTGTTGGAGTCTTTGGGGGTGGCCGAGTGTAAAACTTCTCTGTAAGTATGTGTTTACTTGCCATACCTGTGTGTGTATATCAACTTGTAGATAGGCCTTGGACTCATTCGCACATGGACTCTTTCCCATCCTCTGTTCTATCTGCCCTCCATTCACCTGACTCCTTCTCACTCATGCATCCTAACTCTGCCACAGACGCTCTCCTCTCCTCTGTCTTCATCTCTTGGTTCTCTTTGTCCTCTTAAGACACGACCGGTCCTTGAGTCCTCTCCTCTCCGTGGTCTGACTCGGCGCTCTTGAGCCACCTTGCGAGCGTCGGAAAAGAAATTATAATACTTTAAAGCAAGACATCCGCTCTTCCTTTACTAATCCATCTAATATCACTCTACTTCCATCAACTTTTTCTTCATTATTCTCTCTTTTCTCGTTCACCCCCCTGTCTCCTAATCAAGTTCTTACCTTGGTAACCTTGCCCCCCCCCGACCTCCTGCCCTCTTGACCCCGTCCCGTCTCACATTCTCAACCGACTGCCCGCCTTGCTGTCTCTGAGCAACTTCCTACAGCAGCCTCTCTCTCCTGTCCTTATCCTTCTGGACATTTATCAGCATTTGACACAGTGAACCACCAGATCTTAATTGCCTCCCTTCAGCACCTGGTATCTCAGTCTCTACTCTCCTTCTTCTCATCTGACCTCAACGACCGCACTTACCGGGTAACATGGAGAGGATCTGTATCTGAACCGTATCTTCTCACTAGTTGGGTCCCTCAAGGCTCAGTACTGGGTCCCCTCCTCTTCTCTCGGCTCTGTCATTCGCATGACTTCTCCTACGATAGCTATGCCGATGACATCCAACGATGTTGGATGTTGTCCACCCCGCCTACATCTTTTCTTCCTAAATCAGCCACCACCCAGCCAACCACCTTTTGACCCTCTCCCCAAAGGCATATAAGAGGTAAATCGGTCCTCTACGTTGATGAATATTTTAAGAAGAGTAAAAAGATGTATTCTCTTGATGTTATGCAGCATGGACCTACAGGAACATTATAGTAACTTATATTATATTTTACTTAAATTTAATTATTTAGATTTTACAATAATATATATATATATATATATATATGTATGTATGTATGTATGTATACATAATAACTGACTATAATAAATAAATAATGAACAATAATTGTTTTTAAATAAAATTTAATTTAACAAAAATGTTGATAACCTATAATGATATACTATTTCACTTTGAAGGTTACCCACCAAATATGCAGTGAAATCAATATAAGAGCTTCTTATGTTTCGAATAGAATAGAATAGAAATATACTTTATTAATCCACAAGGGGAAATTTGTTGACATAGTAGCACCGATAAACTAAACACAATAAAATATAGATATAAGAAAGAAAGTGACTGTGCGTAAAGTATAGTATGCAAAGTATATATGTTCTATTTACAACATATATGTAAATAGAACATATATGTAAATACAACGTATAGGTAAATACAACATATATGCACTGTGTTGATTGTTGTTGGTTGGTTTGTTTGTCTAATGTACACACCAACCAACACGTCAAATGCTGTGTCTGAACACAGGCAGCAGATAAATGTTTCTAATTCTGACGAGGCTCTTATTGTGAAGGCGCCTCCTCCAGCCCGGCCCGGATGTGCCTCCATTCCCAGCTCCCGTCGGCAGCAGCAGCGTCTCCTCCTCCTCCTCCTCCTCCTCCTCGTCGCTGCGGTGGTAAAGTGTCAGATAGCTCCTTCAGTCCTGACCCAGCAGAGTCTCTGTATGTCTGGATAAACCTCTGAATGGACTTCTAGAGGTTCTCCTTTGGTTCTGGATGTTGTTCCTCGGACTCATCTCCCGCTACAAAGACATTGAAGTTAGCTTAGCATGCTAACAGCGCTAGTCCCAGTCTAAAGGAGAGGAAACGGGCTTTGTGACGGACTTTGTGTGGAGAAAACGTTTCTGTCGTTGGGGGAACATGTCTAAAGTCCACATGCTGAGATGTTTCGTCAACCAGCGACTCACTGCGGCTGCGCAGGAGATCTGTGGGCTGTTTGAAAGAACGCTAGCAGAGTACGAGGAGGAGCTGTGTAGTTCTCAAGAGGAGAACGAGCGGCACCGGAAACGACTGCAGGCCGTGTTCAACCCGGAAGTCCGGTTACAGCAAGCAGGTGGGTTCTGTTTGTTTCTTTTTCCACTTTAACTGATCACTTAAGCTATGACTCAGGAAAGGTGTTCATAAAGGGGTCAGAACGAGCGAGGCGTCTAGTGTAGGAGGCGAGGCGTCTAGTGTAGGAGGCGAGGCGTCTAGTGTAGGAGACGAGTGTGCCACACTCCTGTCATTAGGCGTGGCGATATACTTGCGGCTGCAGCTCAGGAGGTCGTCGGTTCGATCCCCGCTCTCCCCATCAGTTGCGGGTCAGAGTGTCCATGAGCAAGGCACTGACCCCCAGCTGCTTGCCGGGCGCTTCACTGCAGCCACTGCAATGCAGAGGATACATGTGGTTGCCTGTGTACCTGTACATCTGAACTCTGTGCAATGACAACAGATTGAATCCAGTCCGCGTGGTTCTGTGTTCCCGCGGTGGAAACCAGCTGGAACAGAAGCCTGAGGGTGTAGAGCGTTTAGGACTCGCGCCACGCACCTCAACGCACAGTGGACAGGTGAGGCCACCCAGAGGCCCTGTTCTCCAGACGTTTCCCATCACACTCTGTACTTCTACAGGTACACAGAGTACAGGTACACAGGCAACCACATGTATTCTCTGCTTTGACTCCTCCTCAGTCATGAGGAGCTGTGGCTGCAGTGAGGCGCCCGGGGAGCAGCTGGGGGTTCAGTGCCTTGCTCATGGACACTTCCACTTGCAGCTGATGGGGAGAACGGGGATCGAACCGACGACCTTGGGGTTGCATGACGACCCCCTGAGCTGCAGCCCATGTCTGAACGTGGCTCTGTGAGCATGGCAGCCCAACGGTTTCTTAAAATAAAACAAACAGATTCAATATTAGAGAATCTGGACCAAACAAATATGTTCCATGACGTTTGTAGAATGTTGAGTCGGCCGGGACTTCTCTGGAGAGCCAGTGTTCGTGCCGTAGTTATGGAGATTCAATATTTATACATAATGTCTCTCACAGACACACATAAGCTTTGATAGGTCCAATAAGTCCTCAACATGAACATCATGCCTCCCACATTGATGGAAAGTAGTGTCACTGGATGTGATTACAGTTTTCTAAGAATGTGGATGTGTTTCATTATTCTCCAGACGAGCAGCTGTTGGTGGTAAAAGACGAACAACAGCACTGGGACTGCAGTCTGGACCAGGAGGACCCAGAGCCCCCCCACATTGAGGACCAGGAGGACCCAGAGCCCCCCCACATTGAGGACCAGGAGGACCCAGAGCCCGCCCACATTGAGGACCAGGAGGACCCAGAGCCCGCCCACATTGAGGACCAGGAGGACCCAGAGCCCGCCTACATTAAAGAGGAAGAGGAGGAACTGTGGACCCGTCAGGAGGGAGAGCGGCTCCATGGTCTGGAGGAGGCTGGCATCAGGTTCTCATTCACTACTGTCTCTGTGAAGAGTGAAGATGATGATGATGAAGAAGAGGAAGCTACATTCTCTCAGCTTTATGGAAGACAAACTGAGGAGAACAGAGAGGCGGAGCATTTGAAAATAGGAGGTGACGGAGAGGACCGAGAGGACTTGGGGAGATCAGAACCAGAGACTGATGACAGTAGAGATTGGGAGGAGACTCAGGATCCTCAGTCGGATTTAAATCGTCTGCGAACCAGAGGCGGAGCTGGAGGCGACGTGATGTGTATCGGCTCGCCTCCGTGTGCGGGGAGCTTTGACCACAAGAGACTTCTGAAGAAACGATCTCGGATCCAAACGATAGTGAAACCGTTCCACTGCTCTGTGTGTGGCAAGCGGTTTGTATTCCAAAGCGCGCTTAAAAAACACATGATCGTCCACACGGGGGAGAAACCCTTCGGCTGTTCAATTTGTAGCAAAACATTCTCGCGAGAGCAACATCTGAAACGCCACTTAACTGTCCACACGGGGGAGAAACCGTTCAGCTGTCTCATGTGTAGTAAAACATTTGCCCAGAAGGGGGATCTGACCCGACACCTCACCGTCCACACAAGGCTGAAACCTTTCTGTTGTTCCATATGTGGTCAAACGTTTTCACGGAAAGGAAACCTGACCAAGCACATGAAGCTCCACGCAAGGCAGGAGCTACTTGGTTGCAAATAAAAATGTAATTTAGATTCAATCATCTAATTCAGTTTATTTTGTATAGCCCAATATCACACATTTTGAATAGTGCAGGGGTCACCAACACGGTGCCCGCGGGCACCTGGTCGCCCGCAGGGACCACGTGAGTCGCACAGCATGTTCTAAAAATAGTCAACATTGAGCTCCGTTCCAAAAAATATAAAAGGCCATAATCCCCGGGCACTAGGACCTGGGGGAGGTTGCTGTGTGGCTTTCTCATTCTGCAAGGAGCATCTCTCAAAGAGCCAGGATGACAGCCAATGAGCTGAGCTTAAAGCAACACTGTAACTTTTCCCCTGTAGCGCCCCCTTCAGGTATTTAACGTCTGGCTCTCGAGCCATAAATGGCTCTTCTGGCTCGTGCCCTCACAGCTGATCGAACAGCTGATCAATGCGCGCTACCGGCAGCGCGTCTCGGCAGCCGCAGCGAGCCGTTCAGCCGCGGCATGTTATTCTGTCTGTACTCGTCTCGTAGCGGAGCAAATAAAAAGTCACCTGCGAGCGTGTACTGGCACTATATGACGTTGGTAATCACTGCCAGACAGCAAGTTTAAGTACTTCCTGTTCCTCAACCGAAGTACCGGGTCGTTACCAACCATCTTACATTCAGCAGTTTTCTGCCCACAGACCCCCGATGGCAGTGGCGGAGGAGCAAATCAACATATTAAAAGCCATTGTAGCGGCACAATTTTTTTTCAAGCTGTTATTTTAAGGTGAAAAAGTTACATAGTGGGGCTTTAAAGTAAACGATGCACAAAGTGACCTGTACATCCAGGTAGTTACAGAATGTCAGTAGTTGTTAATGAGTGTCATATTGTTCTCCATTGAACGGTCAATTAGACACTGAACTAGTTCATCTTTATCTCAGTGAGTCCAAAAGAGCAGAATGTCAGAGTCATAGTGATAAAATATCCCTTTGACTCTGACATGTGTCTCCAACAATGGATCCAGGGCTTTAAAAGAAAATGCGGTGTGCAAAAGGCCCTCTGCTTATTAATATTAGGGCCTGAACACTGACAGTGGGCAGAGGACCTATTGTTCTTAAAATCGTTAGTATTATTGTACGTGTCTTCGGCACAATCTATGTTCTTCATCAGAATGTTGGGCAGAACAATCAAAGCTCCGTAGTTATAAAAGCTTTAGGTTTCATCAAATCATGTGGATGTCGTGTGGCGGCTCGGTATTAAACAAGTGCCCTTCGGATTATTTTTTACCCTTGAAGTAGCCCTCGGTCTCAAAAAGGCTGGTGACCCCTGCCGTAGAGGGTTTTACAATCTGTACACAGACATCCGTGACCTCTGACCTTAAATCGGATCAGGAACAACTGAGGGGGATCCCTCTCTGGGATGACTAGATGAACAATAGTTGTCATGTGACCAGATGAACAATAGATGTCATGTGACCCGATGAACAATACATGTCATGTGACCACATGAACAATACATGTCATGTGACCAGATGAACAGAGTTACACACATTAAATATGACAGAAGTTATTAATAATTCGTAGTAGGCATGGACCTCAATCCATGAGACGGAGGGAGGTAGAGGGGCGGGCCTCGGCAGGGCCCTGGCAGGAGGCATCAGACCCAGCCAGGTCCAGTGGACCCTCTGACGGGAGCAGCCTGCTAGTTTAAATGTCCATAGATGAATCAAAGCCATCCTTGAGATGTTCTCCAGGTGGACTTAAATGTCAAGTCCTGATCCAGGAGAGGAGGTCCAGGGTGCCAGGGCGATGTGGTCTACAGAGACCACTCCACCAGATCTTTGATCTGAGCGATTCAGTCAATAAAGTTTTTCCTAAAATTATAAGTATCTTGTAAAGAGCATCAGAAATAAACAATCCGTCTGGTCAAGTTTTCAAAATAAATGAATTCTGAGATGAAGCGCCATCGATTTAGTTCCGTTTGTATTTTTCTGTTTATAGCAAGAATCTGAGATTGGCGTTGATGAACTTCATGGTTTGTGTTTTACAGTAAGACCCCCGACCCGTGAGACCGCCCAGACACCAGAGGGGGGTCATTGCTGTCGGGAGGCAGCAGACAGGAGTTACCTCTGAACCACAAGTATTTCAATATCTTGGTTTAGGGTTTTATGAAAAATAAACGTTGAGACCAAATGTAAAGAGGTGTGTTGTCGGATTAGAAAGGCGGAGCCTCACTGCATTGACTCTCCACTTCTCAACATCTCTGGTTGGAGGAGACGAGGGCTATTGAGAGTGTGCTCTCCTGTGTGCCGCATTCCGGCTGATCGATGTGCGCGCGCCAGAGCTCTGTACGCGAGCGAGAGGAGTGGTTGGGGTGCAAGTGACTTTTTTGGTGACATTCTTCCCGATGTGCGCGCACACGCTGGGCTCTACGGCGCGCGAGACGTGTCGACGCGACACGCAGAGACAGACTGACAATGACGTGCTGCTGGAGAGACGATCAGCATCAGATCGCTCAGGTACGCAAAGGCGCGCAGGAACACAAGTGGCAGTACGCATTGGTGATTATTTTCGCGCATGCGTACGTGCGTACCAGTTATGTGCACCCCTGTGTATCTGAACCACATAATGTGATGCATTGAATTGTGTCTGTTATGGCTGTTGGGAATGACTATGAATTAGAAAAATGTATGACCAAATATTGTACATAAATGATCACATATGTGCATAACAAAATATTTGTTTAATGTATTATGTGTGTGTAAATGTTCCCAAATTGGTAGTATTATATGATATGGCAGGTTGTGTAATAATGTTATTATGTCACTTTAGGAAAATGTCATGGGCTTAAGCAGGCAGACGACATTGAAAGTGCTTGTGGAACTATGAAGAGGGGACTGAATATGCGTGTGGAACTTGGACAGCGATGTACAGGACGGGACATTTTATTTATTTTTATTCAGAAATAACAGTTTCTTAGCAGTTCCATATTACCAACTATCCTTCTCTCCTCACTCTCCCAACTATCTCTCTCTCTAAACTCTCAACCAACAACCCACATTTTGAATGGAGCTTGAGGGGTTTATATTGCTGTCAAACCTCCCAGCAAAATCTGAACCGCTTGCCGAAGCAATCACGTGATACAGCCGGGCAGCGAGGCTTCGGACGTCATCATTTTTGTCTCCTCCCTTAAATGAAGCAAGCCTCGATACGCGCTTCGAGGAAACGCCCCCTCCATTACTCGACACACGCTTCGAAGCGTCGGCACATCTCGTAACAACACTACTGATCGTTCTTTGGTGCTTGAAGGGGAACCTACTGGTGAAGGCAAGACACCTGTCACACTGACCGATCCACGCCTCCCAATGATGAGAAAGATGTGATCAAAGAATCAGAGAGTGTTCTGGGGTGCTCGAAGATTATCTCCTGAATAAAAAGAAAGATAAAATGGTTTGTTTAGATTCTTTTCCACAATTTTTCACTGTTGAATCTTTGAGGTGAACATATTTTAATTGTTGCTTTTGTTTGTATATGTAAAGGAATGAAATCACGCAGCTCTGGAAGCAGAGGTGCAGAAATGATCAGAGGCAATTCATTGGAAAAATCGATTGAGTCGTTTCTTTCCGTCACGTTTACATCTGAAACATGTACGTTTAAAAAACGTGTATGTTTAAAAATAACACAATGATAAAAGCAATTAAAAAATGGTGAACAATTCAAAAAGGTTTATAAAATATAAAATCAAATAAAGATTTTTTTCAAAAGATCATCACAAAGAAAAAGAAACCATATCCACCTATTTATTTATGTCCTCAAAGTATTATTTAATGTTATGTCATTATAAAAAATATTTTACTTAACTTGAATTTATTTTGTTTGAGTTTTTATAAGAATGCAACATTATATTGAATAAAAAAGCAATCCAAATAAAAAATGAAATCACACAGCTGCGTTTTGCATCTCTGAGGAAGAAGATGTGCAGAATATAATCAGGTATCAATTAATTGGTGATAGTTGTTCTTTGACAGTCAAATAAATGTTTTTAAAACTATTTTTATATTTCCATGTCCTTTCCAACATTGTTACGTTACATATGGAAAATAGGGAAGATTGAAATCATGGCGTATTATTTTTTAACACAAGGTTTTTTATCTTGGAAGTCACCTACCAAGCAGTGACTTCAATGTTGCAGCTTGTTAGGCTCTTATTGTGAAGGCGCCTCCTCCAGCGGCCCGGATGTGCCTCCATTCTCAGCTCCCGTCGCAGCAGCAGCTTGTCAGGCTCTTATTGTGAAGGCGCCTCCTCCAGAGGCCCGGATGTGCCTCCATTCCCAGCTCCGATCGGCAGCAGCAGCGTCTCCTCCTCCTCCTCCTCGTCGCTGCGGTGGTAAAGTGTCAGTTAGCTCCTTCAGTCCTGACCCAGCAGAGTCTCTGTATGTCTGGATAAACCTCTGAATGGACTTCTAGAGGTTCTCCTTTGGTTCTGGATGTTGTTCCTCGGACTCATCTCCCGCTACAAAGACATTGAAGTTAGCTTAGCATGCTAACAGCGCTAGTCCCAGTCTAAAGGAGAGGAAACGCGCTTTGTGACGGACTTTGTGTGGAGAAAACGTTTCTGTCGTTGGGGGAACATGTCTAAAGTCCACATGCTGAGATGTTTCGTCAACCAGCGACTCACTGCGGCTGCGCAGGAGATCTGTGGGCTGTTTGAAAGAACGCTAGCAGAGTACGAGGAGGAGCTGTGTAGTTCTCAAGAGGAGAACGAGCGGCACCGGAAACGACTTGACGCGGACATAAACTCCCACATCCGGTCACAACGAGCAGGTTGGTTCTCTTTGAGATTTGCTGCTCTAGCAGAAAGTATTTCAACATGTTGCACAGACTCAGAACCTCGGCGGCCTCCTCCAGGCTTCACGGGGTCTGTGAACATGGAGCTGAGGTTTGTGAGGTGTTGAGGTCTGACACCGTGACCATGGAGTCACCTCTAACCTCTGGGCTCTGGGTCCCATCCGTATGATCCGTCTCTTCAGGCTGTGATCGATGGTCCTCTGGGGCCTTGAGGTCGGCTCCGGTCCCCTGGACCTCCACAAGAGGCGCTCCTGTAGTCGCTCTGCTTGGAGAAGGTCTTGCCGTCTGTCACACTCGTGTCTGTGATGTTGTCTCTAGTCTCCTGAGAGCCTTCATAGCTTTCTGTAGTTCAGTGTGGGCTGTGTTGAGTGTGGTCGAGGAGCATCACAGTTAATCCAAGTTTGGTGGTTAGCATCACAGCTAGGCTAATGTTTGTGTCAAGAATCACAGGTAGGCTAACATGGTGGTTAGCATCACAGCTAGGCTAATGTATTCCAGCATCACAGCTAGGCTAACGGTGGTAGTTAGCATTACAGGTAGGCTAATGGTGGTGTTTAGCATCACAGCTATGCTAATGGTGGTGGTTAGCATCACAGCTAGGCTAACGGTGGTGGTTAGCATCACAGCTAGGCTAACAGTGGTGGTTAGCATCACAGGTAGGCTAATGGTGGTGTTTAGCATCACAGCTAGGCTAATGTTTGTCCAGCATCACAGCTAGGCTAACGGTGATGGTTAGCATCAAAGCTAGGCTAACAGTGGTGGTTAGTATTACAGCTAGGCTAATGTTTGTGTCTATCATCATTCAAGCTAACGGTGGTGGTTAGCATCACAGCTAGGCTAACTGTGGTGGTTAGCATCACAGCTAGGCTAATGTGGTGGTTAGCATCACAGCTAGGCTAACGTGGTGGTTAGCATCACAGCTAGGCACATTTTTGTCTAGCATCACAGCTAGGCTAACAGTGGTGGTTAGCATCACAGGTAGGCTAATGGTGGAGTTTAGCATCACAGCTAGGCTAATGTTTGTCCAGCATCACAACTAGGCTAACGGTGGTGGTTAGCATCACATGTAGGCTAACGTGGTGGTTAGCATCACAGCTTGGCTAATTTTTGTCTAGCATCACAGCTAGGCTAACGGTGGTGGTTAGCATCATAGCTAGGCTAATAGTTGTGGCAGAGTTAGCATCAACGGTAGGCTACAGGTGGTGTCTTGCATCACAGCTAGGCTAATGTTTGTGGTTAGCTAAAACCTGAGAAACACTTTATTGTGGCTCAGTTTTAGGCCTCCGTATATTTCTGTAATACATAAAGATTCATAACGTAAACATGGCCGAGTCCTTCGAGGAGCTTCCGTCTCGCGGCTGCGGAGCAGGACCTTCGATCAGAAGGTCTGTGGTTCGACTCCCGGCTCTGCATGGAACCGACTCCACTCGTCACATCTAAGTGTTCATGTGTAACTCCTGTTTCCTGTTTCCTCCTCAGACGTACAGCAGCTGCTGGAGGTGAAACAAGAGGTTCCCTTTGAGCAGCACGAGTTGAGCTCCAGTCTGGACCAGGAGGACCCAGAGCCCCCCCACATTAAAGAGGACCAGGAGGACCCAGAGCCCCCCCACATTAAAGAGGAACAGGAGGAACTCTGGACCAATCAGGAAGGAGAGCAGCTTCAAGGTCTGGAGGAGGCTGGCATCAGGTTCTCATTCACTTCATTCACTGTGAAGAGTGAAGATGATGATGAAGAAGAGGAAGCTCAGTCTTCTCGGCTTAATCAAAGACTAACTGAACACATGGAAACAGAAGCTGATGGAGAGGACTACAGAGAACCAGACCGGGAGTCAGATCTGCATTTCCGCCCTCATACTGTCGACAAGACCGGCGACTCTTCAGAACCTGAAACTGAACTCAGTGACGACTGGAAGGAGGCCAGAGGACCTCCCTCGGGCTCGAGCTCTCTGAATAATGAGGAAGCTCCCGACAGTGAAGTGAGACGTAGTTCTGGTGAGAAACTATTCAGATGCTCTGAGTGTGGGAAATTGTTTGGCTTCAGAGGAAATCTGAAGATACACATGAGGAGTCACACGGGAGAGAAACCGTACAGCTGCTCCGTCTGTAAGAAGTCGTTCACTCACAGTAGAAGTGTTCAGAAACACATGAGGATCCACACGGGAGAGAGACCCTTCAGCTGTCTGGTGTGTGAGAAAGGTTTCATTGAGAGTGGAGATCTGAAGAGGCACATGAGGATCCACACGGGGGAGAAACCCTTCAGCTGCTCACTCTGCGATAAATCATTCACACAGAATGGAAGTTTACAGAAACACATGACGACTCACACGGGAGAGAAACCCTTCAGCTGCGTCGTGTGTGGGAAAGACTTCACTGAAAGTGGCCATCTGAAGAGACACATGATAACTCACGGGGGAGAGAAACCGTACAGCTGCTCCGTTTGTAAGAAGTCTTTCACACATAGCAGAAGTGTACAGAAACACATGAGAATCCACACGGGGGAGAAACCATTCAGCTGCTCCGTGTGCAGTAAAGGTTTCATTGAGAGTGGAGACCTGAAGAGACACATGAGGATTCACACGGGGGAGAAACCCTTCAGCTGCTCCATCTGCAACAACGCGTTTGCCCAGAAAGGATGTCTACAGGCGCACATGAGGATCCACACGGGAGAAAAACCCTTCAAGTGCTCCGTGTGCGAGAAGAGATTTGTACGCAAGTCGAGCCTGAAGGCACACATGATAACTCACATGGGCGAGAACTCCTTCTAGGTTTTCTAGATCTGATGCCACACAGGAGAAACACGCTAATACAACCAGGAGTTGAGCTCCAATCCCTCATTGTACCAATATATCTCACCATTAACAGACACGCTACAAGCTAGTAGCAATGATAAATAACGTGTATTCTGGAAATTGAAAACAGCAAACTCACTGCACTGCATGATGGGAAATGTAGGCGGTCTTCACTTTCAGGGTCACGGCAAAACGGGTTAAATTAAAAAGTTAAATTCTGGAACTGGACTTCCACGATGCAGCCAGTCTCCAGGCAACAGGCTGTTTCAATGTTTATGCTACATCTTCCCGTTGTGTGGGCGAGGATGAGTCTTTTGCAGAGCGTCGTCCTGATCACGACTTATTACAGTCTCAGTTCATCGCAGGGTTTGGAGTTCTTGTGTTTAGTAAACCTTTGTGCTGAAGTAGTAAGCTTCTAGAACGTCCCAACTAGTGCTGGAATCATGAAAAATGCACAACTGGCTTTTTATTTTGAAAGCTGATCGTTATCTTGAGTCAGGTTTTGAATATTCCATCCGGGGTGGTAATGATGAATGTAATCTCACTTCATAACGTCTCTCTTCCATATTTTGGTAACAATTTATTATCAATAATAAGTTTCTAACCGCAAGGTTTGGTAGAATACAGAAATATAATGTATGTAGAAAATGTAAAAGCACATTTTATGATGTTGTGCTCCTGTGTATCGTGTTCATGGTTTTCAGACTTAATGATTTACGTTGCGGATAATTTTAATAACTAATAATAGACTAATATCCCCCAGCTGAATACGTACTGTTGTCAAATTAATGTATCTGTATGTATTTTAGGGGAAAATAAATAAAATAATACACTGTGGTTTGGAATTGTATAGGGAGAGGAGGTGCAGAAATGTGTGTGTATATAAATATATTTAAATACATGCATAAATATATAAATACAAATATATCTATAAAGTATATATATATATATATATATATATATGCATGCTTACAGCGCTAGTCCCAGTCTAAAGGAGAGGAAATGGGCTTTGTGACCGACTGTGTGGAGAAAACGTTTCTGTCGTTGGGGGAACATGTCTAAAGTCCACATGCTGAGATGTTTCGTCATGCTGGGCTGTTTAATAATAATAAATAATGTATCCTTTATTGATCCCACAATGGGGAAATTTGTGTCTGCATTTGACCCATCCTTCGTTATGAAGGAGCAGGGGGCTACAGTGAAGCGCCCGGGGAGCAGCTGGGGGGTTCAGTGTCTTGCTCAATGACACTTCGACCTGCACCTAATGGGGAGAGCGGGGATCGAACTGGCTACCTTGCGGTTACGGGTTGACCACTCTCCCCACTGAGCTAAACCGCCCCCCAAAAAAGAGAACGCCAGCAGAGTACGAGGAGGAGCTGTGTAGTTCTCAAGAGGAGAACGAGCGGCAGAAAAAGCTGCTAGACGGCGTGTTCAAGCCGGAAGTCCGGATCCAGCGAGCAGGTGGGTTCGTGGAACAGCATCTGTGTGGTATAAAGTAGATGATGGCTGTGGTGTAAGGTATAGAATAAGTTCAGGAGACCGTTGTGTCTTTGGCTAACTGTACTAGCTCAATATTAGTGTAACACAGGGACTGCGGCCTGGCCACGCCCCCTCTGACATCACTCTGCTCCATCAATCAAATGGAACCTTTCCTCCACATCATGGAGGACCAGAGGCAGAACTCTCTCTGTATCGGGGTCTGAACTCTGAAGGTTGAGAGTTGAAGTCTGTGTCATCTTAAGATATAACTGGTGGCTGATTTCTTCCTTCTGGGTCCATTTTGACTAATGTCTTAACCTGATCATATAAACCTGTATCTCTCTCCTATCTGACTGCTGGTGAGACGCCACAGGAGACTCACCCTCTGGACCTCAGTCATCACCCACAGGACACAACGAGTTTGGATCAGAGTTCAATTCACGTAGATTTATTTGTAACCAAGTTTCAACAAGAAACCTGAGCTGGGTCCGGTAGTGAAGACCAGAACCTCCTCCCCATCTGTCTGAAGTCTCCCACCAAACAGAACCTGTTGTCTCTGCGTTGAATCCTCCGGTTCGTATACTTTTTTCTGAAGACTGTGGAGCGGTTCCTCCGGGTGTGACTGGGTCCAGACTCTCATCATCCAGCTCCACAGCCACGCTGGTTCCAGGCTGAAGTTCTGATAGAGGTCCGGTAGAGTTCTGGTAGAGGTCCGGTAAAGTTCTGGTAGAGGTTTGGTAGAGGTCCGGTAGAGATCTGATAAAGGTCTGGTAGAGGTCCGGTGGAGATCTAATAAAGGTCCGGTAGAGGTCCGCTTGAGTTTTGGTAGAGGTCTGGTAGAGGTCCGGTAGAGGTCTGATAGAGGTACACTAGAGGTCCGGTAGAGTTCCAGTAGAGGTCCGATAGATTTCTGGTAGAGTTCCAGTAGAGGTCCGATATAGTTCCAGTAGAGGTCCGGTAGAGTTCCGGTAGAGTTCTGGTAGAGATTTGATAAAAGTCTGGTAGAGATCTGATAAAGGTCCGCTAGAGTTCTGGTAGAGGTCCGCTAGAGTTTTGGTAGAGGTCCGATGGAGGTCCGCTTGAGTTTTGGTAGAGTTATGATAGAGGTACACTAGAGTTTGGTAGAGGTCCGGTAGAGTTCTGGTAGAGTTCCAGTAGTGGTCCGATAGAGTTCCAGTATAGTTCTGGTAGAGTTCCAGTAGAGGTCCGATAGAGGTCTGATAAAGTTCTGGTAGTATTCTAATAGAGGTACACTAGAGTTTGGTAGAGGTCCGATAGAGATCTGGTAGAGTTCCGGTAGAGTTCTGATGGAGTTCTGGTAGAGTTCCAGTAGTGGTCCGATAGAGGTCCGGTAGAGTTCCTGTAGTGGTCCGGTAGAGGTCTTAGACTCTGGTTTCAAATATATCAGAATAATGAAATACACATGGGGCTGAGGTACACATGGGGCTGAGGAGCTGCAGTGAGCTGTTCCCACCACCAGGTGTCGCTGTGGGCTGTCTCCCACCTTGTGAGGGTTGATGTGGTCTCTGTGTACAGACTGTAAAGCTCTCCGAGACACATTTGGTAATTTGTGAAAAAGGCGCTACAAATAAACTGAGTTGAATGATTAGGACTTTGATCTTTTTAACAAAACGGTTTAAAAATATTTTCCTTGATGATTAAAACAAAACAATGTGATGTGTTTAAATTATAATCATTGATCCGTCTCAGGCTTCCAATTTAGATTTTTTTAAATGTACATACAAGAAGACTCCTGGTCATATATATATATATATATATATATATATATATATATATATATATATATATATATATATATATATATATTTAAATGTTCATGACATTACAAACTAAAAACAATAAAACCAAAGGACATATTTATTCTGAGCTCGAGGGGATTGTGAAACTAATCCTGTTATGAAAAATAATCATAAAATAACTTATGAAAATGTTCTGATACAGTTCAACAGTAAGTGGATTAATTTACCGAGAAGAGGCAAAATACTTTTTTATTATTATTATCATTATTCTTATTATTATTATTATATCCATACATCCATCATCAATACCGCGTATCCTCATAAGGGCGCTGGAGATGATTCCAGCTGACAGGGCGAAGGGGGGGGGACACCTGGACAGGCCGCCAGTCCACGGAGGACACATAGAGACACACAACCACTCACTCTCACTCCTCCGGGACATTTAGACATCAGTTAACCTGAGCATGTCTGTGGACTGTGGAGGAAGAACCCGGAGGGAACCCACGCTGCCCCCGGAGAACCCGGAGGGAACCCACGCTGCCACGGGGAGAACATGCTGCCGCCGCCCTTATTATTATATATTTTAAATTATTATTATTACACTTTGATACCAACTCTATACACGCGCATCTTCAATGAATGTCGTTCTTTAACTTGTGTATTTCTTTTGTCATATATCTTCTGAAGCTCATCTGCCCGGAAGTTCTGTTCTCCATTCCCAAGATGGCGCGTCCCGTCGGCAGCAGCAGCTTGTCGGGCTCTTATTGTGAAGGCGCCTCCTCCAGCGGCCCGGATGTGCCTCCATTCCCAGCTCCCATCGGCAGCAGCAGCGTCTCCTCCTCCTCCTCCTCCTCGTCGTCGCTGAGGTGGTAAAGTGTCAGTTAGCTCCTTCAGTCCTGACCCAGCAGAGTCTCCGTATGTCTGGATAAACCTCTGAATGGACTTCTAGAGGTTCTCCTTTGGTTCTGGATGTTGTTCCTCGGACTCATCTCCCGCTACAAAGACATTGAAGTTAGCTTAGCATGCTAACAGCGCTAGTCCCAGTCTAAAGGAGAGGAAACGCGCTTTGTGGCGGACTTTGTGTCGAGAAAACGTTTCTGTCGTTGGGGGAACATGTCTAAAGTCCACATGCTGAGATGTTTCGTCAACCAGCGACTCACTGCGGCTGCGCAGGAGATCTGTGGGCTGTTTGAAAGAACGCTAGCAGAGTACGAGGAGGAGCTGTGTAGTTCTCAAGAGGAGAACGAGCGGCACCGGAAACGACTGCAGGCCGTGTTCAACCCGGAAGTCCGGTTACATCGAGCAGGTGGGTTAATAGCTGCGGCGTTTCTTGAGTCAAAGAACAGACTACAGACTCCCGTCCTCGAGAGGACGGGAGGATGGTCTTTCTGTGATGGGACCAGCATCTGACTTGATGACGTTACCACATCCGCTGTTTTTGCTCCTGACTTTACTCTCATTATTCACTGAACATTATTGTTTAAATATAATTATTTTATTTTGAATTTGACTCCTCAGATTAAACTGTTATTCAAATGTTTTGGTAACAGGGATTATAAGTATATTATCTCAAAGAGTGTCTGAAACTTCAATCTTTTAATCTGTCTAAAAATATTTTTGCACTTTGATGAAACATTTATTACTAAACTATCACAATCTGCACTTCATGGTTGAAAAATGGCTCAAACCTCAATTTCCTGTTTTCATCATCTTCAATGCTTCTGATCAGTTGTAGGTAATCTGTAATCTCCTCATTCTCTTCTTCTTCTCCTTCTCCTTCTTCTGGTGTTCTGGGTGTAGTTTGTTTGATGTCAGCTGAGCTTCCAGTTACACGATCACGTCATTAAATATTATTTAATTTCTTCTTCTGATCATTTGATGTCTCAACGTCTTTCTGTCCTCAGACGTCCAGCAGGTGGTGAAAGACGAGGTTCCCCCTAAACAGGACTGGAGCTCCAGTCTGGACCAGCAGGACCCAGAACCACCACTCATCAAAGAGGAACAGGAGGACCTCTGGACCAATCAGGAGGCAGAGCAGCTTGAAGGTCTGGAGCCCCTGAAGATTGAAGATGATGAAGAGGAAACTCATTCCTCTCATCTTCATCAAAGACTAACTGAATGCATGGAGACATTAGAGGATGGAGAGGACTGTGGAGGACCAAAACCAGACAGGAAGTCGACTCCAGGTAGACCTTCAGGACCAGAACCAGACAGGAAGTCGCCTCCCCAGCTCTACAATTGGGACATGGCCTCTCAACGCTATGAGCAGGTAACTGAGGTGAGTGTTGGCTGGACTCAGGCCAGTGACCCTCTGCCAGATTTAACCTTAATGACAAATAATGAAAATAATTACGTGAAACCGTATCGCTGCTCTACGTGCGGGAAGCGATTCAACCAAAACTCAAACCTTAAGACACACATGAGGACTCACACGGGGGAGAAACCCTTCAGCTGCGCCTCGTGTGGGAAGCGCTTCGGCCAGAAGGCTCACCTGCAGAACCACCTGAAGTGTCACACGGGGGAGAAACCCTACGGCTGCTCCTTCTGCAGTAAATGTTTTTCACGCAGTGAACACCTGCAGCTGCACATGAGGACGCACACGGGGGAGAAACCGTTCGGCTGCACCGCCTGTGACAAAAGGTTCACGTGGCTTGGTCAGCTGAAAAGCCACAAGTGTCGTGAACTGTGGACCGGAAAGGAGGGGGAGGGGCTTCAGGGCCCGGGGGAGGGGCTTCAGGGCCCGGGGTGCTCTCGCACCACCGAGCCCCCTTTCCCTCCTCCAAAGAGCGAAGATGATGAAGAGGTTCCTCGGTCCTCACGGCTTTATCCGGGACACAGAGAGGGCTGTGGAGGACCAGGACCGGCCAGGAACTCTGAGCCAGAGAGTCTGGAGTCGCATGCACTGCCATCGAGCTCATTCATTGGACAGTTCTGGTGACGTCGCCGTTCACTCTGTTTTCACTTCAATAGAAATGTTCCGGAACATTCATCAAGGGAGAAACACTCGAGTCCGTTAGCGTTTATCCGGTAAAAGTCCTGCATTGAAAATGTTCCTTCAGTTTCAGCATTATGGAGGTAATTATACAATGTATGTTTTTTCTTCTTTTGAAATATATATAGATATACATTTTAAGATATATCTATATATATTTAAAATATGTATACATATATATATATATATATATATATATATATATATTTATTTCATATAAATATAATATACACTTGTATATCTTTTTAAATATACATTTATATTATTTAAAATATATATGTATAATATACATTTATATTTTACTAGCATAATTTAATATAACATGAGCTTTTACCTTTTTCTGCTAAATGTTTTTTGTCTAAATTGAATGCGGTGGTACAGAGTATTATATTATTTAATTACATTCAATAAATAAAATATGTAATGAAAAACATTACAAAGTGAAGCAAGTTGGGACTTCCGCATTATTACTGTGAGTAATATTTTGTATTATTGTGTATTGTTTTTGGCAGCCGGCTGTGAGGGAGCCGATGAGCTGGGTGCAGTACCTCTCTGTGACCAGTAGGTAGAGCCCATACCCTGTGAATGGCGGAGGAGCCTCCAGGAGAGCTTTACGTCACTCTGAGTCCACAGCGCAGTTTACTTTGTAGAGCCCAAAATCACCAACTCCCCTTTACAGTCTATACACAGACTGCCTGACCTCTGACCTCACACCCGACCAGGAACAACTCCAGAGAAATACAAAAATAGGAACAAAATAATTAATGGAACAAAAGGAGACCCCTTCAGGGGAGGAGCACATGAAGGAGAACCCTTCAGGGGAGGGGAACATGAAGGAGAAACCTTCAGGGGAGGGGAACATGAAGGAGAACCCTTCAGGAGAGGAGAACATGAAGGAGAAACCTTCAGGAGTTTCTTTTACATGTTTACAGGTTGTTTACATGTTGTTTACGGGTTGTTTACCATGTTCTGTGTATCTCAGGGTGTGAGGTTTGAGTCTCTTTATGTTGTTGTTGTTTGTTCTCAGACTGATCTGGATTCTTTTATCAGAAACATCAAAGTGTTAAGTCTGAAGAGGCCGAACACATGTTTACATGATGCTCACACACACACATACACACAGACACAGACACACAGACAAACACACACAAACACACACACACACACAGAGACACACACACGTGCACACATACACACACAGACACACACACATACATACATACATACGCACACGCACACACCGACACACACACATGCAGACACACACATGCAGACACACACGTGCACACACACACACACAGACACACACACGTGCACACATACACACACGGACACACACACACACACATACATACATACGCACACGCACACACCGACACACACACATGCAGACACACACATGCAGACACACACACGTGCACACATACACACACAGACACACACACACATACATACATACACACACACACACACAGACACACACAGAAGCTGGTGTAACAATATGCAGAATGACAGAAACACATCTGCTGGGAGACAAGCTTGTTTACACCTGGCAGGAGAGTGTGTGTGTGTGTGTGTGTGTGTGTGTGTGTGTGTGTGTGTGTGTGTGTGTGTGTGTGTGTGTGTGTGTGTGTGTGTGTGTGTGTGTGTGTGTGTGTGTGTGTTTTTTGCAGGGGAGTTGACATATGGTCATGCAGATGGTGTGCGACTGCAGAGAGACACGGTGTGTGTGTGTCTCTGTGTCTCTGTCTGTGTGTGTGTGTCTCTGTCTGTGTGTGTGTGTGTGTGTGTGTGTGTGTGTGTGTGTGTGTGTGTGTGACCTCTGCCCACAGGTACACCTGGTGGAACAAAGCATTTGTTTGTTCTTGTGGCATGGTGGGGACCAGTGACCTGACCCCATCATGATGTTCTCCTCACCTGCAACATTTCCTCTCCTCGCCCCTCTTTCCTTGTATCCTTCTCCTAATTCCTTTGTGTTCTATTCCTCTCTACCTCCCTTCCTCTCTACTTCCACTACTCCTGCTTTTCCTCCATGTTTATTTCTTTATTCTCTCCTTCGATATCCTCCATTCCTTCACTCACAGCCCTCCCTCTCCCTCACTCTCTCTCTCTTTGTCTCCCTTCCTCTCCCCTCTCTCTCTGTCTGTCGGTCTCTCTCTCTCCCCCTCTCTCTCTCACTCTCTCTCTTTATCTCCCTCCTCTCTCCCCTCTCTCTCTCCCCCTATCTCTCTTTGTCTCCCCTCTCTCTCCCCCCTCTCTTTCGTTATCCCTCTCCCTTTCCCTCTATCTGTCTCCCCCTATCTCTCTTTATCTCCCTCCCTCCCTCTCTCTGTCTCCCCCTCTCTCTCTCCCTATCTCTCTGTCTCCCTCTCTCTCTCTGTCTCCCCCTCTCTCTCCCTCTCTTTATCTCCCACCCTCTCCCTCTTTATCTCCCCCCTCTCTTTCCCTCTTCCTCTCTCTCTCTCTCTCTAGTCTCCTTAACTTTTAGGATGTTTCATCTTCTCAGCTTCTTTCCTTCTTTCTTCCCTTCTCTGTCTCTTTCTATCTTCTCTTCATAAAGTCTGCCGCTCCCAGCATGCACCTCTTCCACAACAGATGGCTTTCCTCTGGTTCATCCCTCTCTCTGCAAGAGGAGGTGGAGAGGAACTAGACCTCCGTTGGAGAGACAGAGGAGCCGCTTGAGACCCTTCCGGGTTTCCTGAGCTTGAATCCGAAAATTTGTTTTCTTTTAAAAAGTCACAAAGCGAAAGAAACAGAGGAATCTGAAGATCTTTAATATAAATACGTCTTCAAACGTCTTCATACGTCTGTTGTTCATCTGGTCACATGACATCTATTGTTCATCTGGTCACATGGCATCTATTGTTCCCCTGGTCACATGACATATATTGTTCATCTGGTCACATGACATCTATTGTTCACCTGGTCACATGACATCTATTGTTCATCTGGTCACATGGCATCTATTGTTCATCTGGTCACATGGCATCTATTGTTCGCCTGGTCACATGACATATATTGTTCATCTGGTCACATGACATCTATTGTCCATCTGGTCACATGACATCTATTGTTCATCTGGTCACATGACATCTATTGTTCACCTGGTCACATGACATCTATTGTTCATCTGGTCACATGGCATCTATTGTTCGCCTGGTCACATGACATATATTGTTCATCTGGTCACATGACATCTATTGTTCATCTGGTCACATGACACCTATTGTTCATCTGGTCACATGACATCTATTGTTCATCTGGTCACATGACATCTATTGTTCATCTGGTCACATGATGTCTATTGTTCATCTGGTTACATCACATCTATTGTTCATCTGGTCACATGACATCTATTGTTCTGTCCGTCTTGGAGAGGGATCCTCCTCTGTTCTCTCTTGAAGGTTTTTTTCTTCTATTTCTTGATAGTTGTTCCTGATCCGATGTGAGGTCAAAGGTCAGGGATGTCTATGTGAAGATTGTAAAGCACTCTGAGGGGAGTTTGTTATTTCTGGTATTGGGTGGGACAAAATAAACTGAATTTAATACACAGACACACAGACACATACATTGATTTGAATGTGACTTTTTCTCACACACAATGGTTTTGAATCGATTAGCATGAAGAGAACATGCTGCGCACACAAAGACACACACACAAACACACACACGTGTAAACACACACACGAGATACGACTAGATAAAGAAAACGATTATTCAGACACAAAAGATTAAATTATAACCGGATCCATGATTAGCATGTCTTTCTCTCTTTGTTTAGCCCAAACCCCCGAGGGGGGGGGGGGGGAATTGGGGAGAGAGATGGGGGGGGGGGATGGGGGTCTGATTGATCTCACCGTTTATTTAATACATAATAAACATATGAAAACGCTCCATCAGCAACGATGTGAGAAACATTGCTGCAGCTCCTTGTTCCTGTTTCAGAGTGGAGGGCACAAGGTGACAAGGACACAAGGTGACAAGGACACAAGGTGACAAGGACACAAGGAGACAAGACACAGGAGAGAAGGAGACAGGACACAAGGAGATCAGGACACCAGTAGACAAGGCCACAAGGAAACAAGGACACAGGACAGAGTGAAGATGCAGACGGTGTCATAATCAGGAGCGCCAACAGAAGCAAAATCAAAAGATTATTTCCCCAGACATCAACATCTCATTGTTTTATGGAGGAGGAGGAAGAGGAGGAAGAAGAGGAGTGGGAGGAGGAAGAAGAGGAGGGGTAGGAAGGGGAGGAGGAAGAGGAGTAGGAAGAATATATATGAATATATATATTCCTAAGATCATCAAACAACCCCTTTGAGGCCTGTAGACCCCTTTGAGACCTCTAGACACATATATTATATATATATTGTATATTTTATATTTGTATTGTGACTAATCATTTACAAGAAAAGGTTTCATAATGATTTAATTTCTTAGTGAAGATGTTCTGAAACATCTCGGTATGAATGTTGGTGTTTATTATTATTCCATCGCAGAGGGGCGGAGTCACGCGGCGCCGGTGCAGCCCTCTGATTGGACGTGGGGGGTGTTATGTTAATGAGGAGGGCGTGGCCTGCAGCGGAGCCGCTGCGCCGCCGCCTCATTGTGTGGACCTGGACCGGTCGGTGGGTTCTACCGGAAGCGGCTCGTACCGGATCAGGTCTTCTTGGTGGACTAACCGGAGCCGGTGTGGATTACCGCGCGCGTGCACCGCGCGGACTCTGTTTTCCCGCGCATCAGCGGACGCGGAGGTGAGTTTCTTCTTCTTCGTTTTCCTGCAGGAAAGCACGGTGACCGACTGTGTGTGTGCGCGTGCATGCGTGCCCGGTGCTCCGCAGGTTTGGTGCGCGTGCGTGTCTCTGAAGTGTGTGTTGCTGCGCGGGGAGCGGGACGCGCGCGTCACGGGATGAAATGTGTGTGTGCGCGTGTGCGTGTGTGTGTGTGTGGGGGGGGGGTAGGAGCGCGTGCACGATTGATTGATGGCTGCCAATCAGACGAAGAGGCAGGAGCGCGCCCGTGCGCGTGCGTGCAAGAGAAGCCTTATTAACTCCAGTCACCTTCCTCTTCCTCCTCCTCCTCCTCCTCCTCCTTGCAGTCGGAAGCTCTACTGGGGGTCTGAGGACTGATGGGGTCTGAGGACTATGGGGGGTCTGGGGAGTCTGAGGACTATGGGGAGTCTGAGGACTATGGGGGGTCTGAGGACTGATGGGGGTCTGCTAGCCTCATTAGGGTCTTGGGATTGATGGGGGGCTGCTGGACTCATCAGAGTCTGCAGGACTTGTTGTGGTCTGCAGGTCTTCTCACCCCCCATCGGTTCACAAGTCTTTTCTTCTTCGTGCAGAACGATGATAGTTATGGTTCAGACCTCAATCAGACCCACATCAGACCTCCATCAGACCCTCATTAGACCTCCATCAGACCCTCATTAGACCTCCATCAGACCTCCATCAGACCTCCATCAGACCTCCATCAGACCCTCATCAGACCTCCATCAGACCGTCATTAGACCTCCATCAGACCTCCATTAGACCCATCAGACCCTCATTAGACCTCCATCAGACCTCCATCCGACCCCCATCAGACCCCCATCAGAACTCCATCAGACCCTCAATAGACCTCCATCAGACCGCCATCAGACCTCCATCAGACCCCCATCAGAACTCCATCAGACCCTCATTAGACCTCCATCAGACCTCCATCCGACCCCCATCAGACCCCCATTAGAACTCCATCAGACCCTCAATAGACCTCCATCAGACCTCCATCAGACCCCCATCAGAACTCCATCAGACCCTCATTAGACCTCCATCAGACCTCAATCAGACCTCCATCAGACCAGTGGCGGTCCGGGTTCTGAGCATCAACTTGGAGGTTGAGGGTTCAACGCCGGTCGTAAACTTTTGAGCTGAGCTTATGAACACGGATCAGACCTCCATCAGACCTCAATCAGACCTCCATCAGACCCTCATCAGACCTCCATCAGACCCCATCAGACCTCCATCAGACCCTCATTAGACCTCCATCAGACCTCCATCCGACCCCCATCAGACCCCCATCAGAACTCCATCAGACCCTCAATAGACCTCCATCAGACCGCCATCAGACCTCCATCAGACCTCCATCAGACCTCCATCAGACCCCCATCAGAACTCCATCAGACCCTCATTAGACCTCCATCAGACCTCCATCCGACCCCCATCAGAACTCCATCAGACCCTCAATAGTATCCATCAGACTGCCATCAGACCTCCATCAGACCCCCATCAGAACTCCATCAGACCCTCATTAGACCTCCATCAGACCTCAATCAGACCTCCATCAGACCAGTGGCGGTCCGGGTTCTGAGCGTCGACTTGGAGGTTGAGGGTTCAACGCCGGTCGTAAACTTTTGAGCTGAGCTTATGAACACGGATCAGACCTCCATCAGACCTCCATCAGACCCTCATCAGACCTCCATCAGACCTCCATCAGACCCTCATTAGACCTCCATCAGACCTCCATCCGACCCCCATCAGACCCCCATCAGACCTCCATCAGACCTCCATCAGACCCCCATCAGAACTCCATCAGACCCTCATTAGACCTCCATCAGACCTCAATCAGACCTCCATCAGACCAGTGGCGGTCCGGGTTCTGAGCGTCAACTTGGAGGTTGAGGGTTCAATGCCGGTCGTAAACGTTTGAGCTGAGCTTATGAACACAGATCAGACCTCCATCAGACCTCCATCAGACCTCCATCAGACCCTCATTAGACCTCCATCAGACCCTCATCAGACCCTCATTAGACCTCCATCAGACCTCCATCCGACCCCCATCAGACCCCCATCAGAACTCCATCAGACCCCCATTAGACCTCCATCAGACCCCCATCAGACCCTCATCAGACCTCCATCAGACCCCCATCAGACCCCCATCAGACCCCCATCAGACCCCCATCAGAACTCCATCAGACCTCCATCAGACCTCCATCAGACCTCCATCAGACCTCAATCAGACCTCCATCAGACCAGTGGCGGTCCGGGTTCTGAGCGTCGACTTGGAGGTTGAGGGTTCAACGCCGGTCGTAAACGTTTGAGCTGAACTTATGAACACGGATCAGACCTCCATCAGACCTCCATCAGACCCCCATCAGACCCTCATCAGACCCTCATCAGACCCTCATCAGACCCTCATCAGACCTCAATCAGACCTCCATCAAACCCTCATCAGACCCCCATCAGACCCCCATCAGACCTCCATCAGACCTCCATCAGACCTCCATCAGGGTGTAGAATACATTCTCTCCATAAACATCATGAGTTAAGGTCTGACCTGTGACCTCCGGGGTCCTGAAGGTCTTCCTGCTGACCCGTCAGGAGGCCCAGTGGCGATCTGGGTTCTGAGCGTCGACTTGGAGGTTGAGGGTTCAACGCCGGTCGTAAACGTTTATGAGCTGAGCTTATGAACACGGATTCCTGGAGAGGAGGCGCTCGTTAAACGCTCCGCCGCCCCTCGGCCAATCGGGGGGCTTCATTTCGGCCAATAGGAGCCTTCATCTCGGCTAATAGGAGGGCTTCATCTCGGCCAATAGGAGGCTTCATCTCGGCCAATAGGAGGGCTTCTACTCGGCCAATAGGAGGCTTCTCCTCGGCCAATAGAAGGCTTCTCCTCGGCCAATAGGAGGCTTCATCTCGGCCAATAGGAGGCTTCATCTTGGCTAATAGGAGGCTTCATCTCTGCCAATAGGAGGCTTCATCTCTGCCAATAGGAGGGCTTCATCTTGGCCAATAGGAGGCTTCATCTCGGCCAATAGGATGCTTCATCTCGGCCAATAGGAGGGCTTCATCTTGGCCAATAGGAGGCTTAATCGCGGCCAATAGGAGGGCTTCATCTTGGCCAATAGGAGGCTTCATCTCGGCCAATAGGAGGCTTCATCTCTACGCCGCTCACATGACCTAATATTGAATCATTCCGGTCATAAAAGGCCAGAAATGAGGAAATATCATTGTGAATGTAATGTTTGGTTTTATTCATGATTTATTGATTTGTTGATTCCTGGAGCTTCAGAGTTCTGAGCGTTGAACCTCGAGGCTCATCTTTATATCTTTTATATTTTTATAACTTTATATCTTTATATTTTTATCTCTTTATTTTTTTGTATATTGATATTTTTATATCTTTATATTTTGATGTATTTATATTTGTATATCTTTATATTTGTATATCTTTATATCTTCATGTTTTCACTTAATATTTGGCCATGTAGACGTTCTACCACGAAAATATAGATCGAGTTCTGGATCAATGAAACGATGAGATGAAGGGTTCTGGACCTGTTGGGTTCTGGACCTGAAGGGTTCTGGACCTGGAGGGTTCTGGACCTGTTGGGTTCTGTTAGGTTCGGTACTGCGTGGTGCTTTTGTTAGCTTTCCTTTTTAATATCCGGTTGTAAAACGATCTATTTTAATATTTAATGAACAGACTCAGAGGTCAAAGTTCACGTCTCCATTAGAGAATATAAACCAGGAAAGATCCCAAACAAAGAAAATGTCATGTTTACTTTTTATGTTTATATTCATACACACAGAGACATACATACACACACAGACACACGCACACACATATACACATACACACAAACACACACTAAACAAGGGGAGACAGGAAGTTGTCAGAACTCTGATCTGTCCGTGTGTTTGATTCCCCCTCACCGTCTCTGTGATAAATAAAACGCACCTTCCCTCTTCCTCCTCCTCTTCCTCCTCTTCCTCTCTGGACACTTTTTGGTGTAGCTGTGATGCACCGCGGGGCGGAGGAGGACACAGCTCATGACGCACATCGATGAAGCACGGTGGAACGTGTTCTCAGGAGGTTCTCTCTCCTGACCACCAGGGGGCGACTCCTCTGGTTGTATAGAAGGCTATGCTTCATGTGTTAAAGCTGCATTCTCTCTCCTGACCACCAGGATGCGACGAGGAAGTGAAGGTTGAAGGTCTAGAGACTGAAAGCTTCACTATTTCATTTACTGGAGCAACAGGGGTTACATTAATAACCACGGACAGTTTGTAATGCAGTTTATATAACCAGTGGAACCACTGTGTGTATGTGTGTGTGTATAAATGTGTGGTGTGTATGTGTGTGTGTGTGTGGGGGGGGGGGGTCTGTGTGTGTGTATATGTGTGGTGTGTGTGTCTGTGTGTGTCTCAGCTATTGAGTGAGACACCTTCCAACATGGCTGCCTGCCAAACCTCACACACCACCTCATCCTTCTATCTCTGTAAGGACGCTCTTTCGGGGTGATGTGTCTTTGTTGTGCGACAGGAAGTCATCATCACTGCAGCGCTCTATGAACACAATGTGTTATGCTGACCTCAACCACCGCAGCTCATGCCCGTAAACCAGGTCTAGAACCCACTAAGGTCCTCACCACGGAGGTCTGACACGGTCCTCACAAGGACAGCTGTACAAGTACACCCTCTCACACATTCTGCTGGGTGACCTCTGTGGAGCTTTACTTCCTGCTCTATTGATTAGCTGCTGGCAGCACCACCACAACACGCACAAATACACACCTCCTGCTCTACAGGTGTGTGTGTGTGTGTGTGTGTGTGTGTGTGTGTGTGTGTGTGTGTGTGTGTGTGTGTGTGTGTGTGTGTTCAGAGAATCCAATAGCCGATTCAAGGGTCATTGTTTGTGGCAGCAGGTAGAAGCTGACCCCATGGTGGGAGGTGATGTGTTCAAAGTATAGAACATGTAAATGCAGCGGGCTTTTATTTTGAAAGGTAAGGGCAAGAGGAAGAGCATGTGTTTGTCGAGGCGACTCATAAAGTTAGCTCCTGTACTTGTGAAGGTTATTCAAGGTCTGGATTCAGGACTCGAGATGCCATCTCGTCTTGGAGGGATCAGGTTCTGTGTTTGATCAGGTTCTGTGTTTGATCAGGTTCTGTGAGGAAAAAGTTTCTGTGAGGGATGAGTTCTGTGATTGATCAGGTTCTGAGGGATGGGTTCTGTGACTGATCAGGTTCTGTGGGATCAGGTTCTCAAGTCTCCTGCTGAGCCGTGTTTCCAGAGAACAACACATGAACAACACAGCGCCGGGTTCTTTGTTCTCCGACTTGGTTCCGTTCGATTCCCTGAGACCCAGAAGGTCCTCACAACGTTCTCCTCATGAGACCCAGAAGGTCCTCACAACGTTCTCCTTATGAGACCCAGAAGGTCCTCACAACATTCTCCTCATGAGACCTAGAAGGTCCTCACAACGTTCTCCTCATGAGACCCAGAAGGTCCTCACAACGTTCTCCTCATGAGACCCAGAAGGTCCTCACAACGTTCTCCTTATGAGACCTAGAAGGTCCTCACAACGTTCTCCTCATGAGACCCAGAAGGTCCTCACAACGTTCTCCTCCTCTCCCAGCCCACAATGCACCTGGCTGAAGGCGGCAGCCTCTCTCCTGATGTCTCTTCTTCTCTGTTTTTTCTTCAGATTTGCAAACGAGGACAACTCTTCTTCCTGGATTTGGCTCCTCCCCCTCTCTGATTGGCGCTCCTGTGAAGCCGCTTGTGATTGGTTGGACCTGGACTCAAGGTAAGAGTTATTTCTTCTTCATCTTCTTCTTCACCAAAAAAAACAACAACATTATTTAACCTTCACTAACACAAGCCCCATGTCGGGGATATGAACCAAATGAAAGACGACATGTCTTGGATTTTACGGTCGCCATCTTGGTTTTTACGGTCGCCATCTTGGTTTTTACGGTCGCCATCTTGGTTTCCAGCGAGAGAAGCCCCATGCAGATGAAATAGTTGTGCTTAGTTCAAAGCCGCGCCGGTCTTGCCTCCTGCTCCTCTCGAGGAGCGGACCTCCTGCTGGGCCTCGTTCTCCCTCATGGTGTTTGTCAAAACGACGATGCGTCTCCAACTGCATTGTGGGAGTTGGTGTGAAAGTTAAATTTGGCTTCAGGACGGAAGAGCACGAGTAACGTGAAGCCGGCGTTTGGCGTTTCCTCTGTTGGGCAGGAGGGAAAGTTACCCCTTTTTAAAGATGGCGGTGTGTATATATTTATACATATGCATATATGTATATATATGTGTATATATATATATATATATATATATATATATATATATATATATATATATATATATATATATATATATATATATATATATATATATATATATGCAGACTGGCAAGAAACAAACCAATAATGTGGACTTGGCCTCAATACTGAGACTCTCAAAGGCTGAAGGGGTTAATCTCCTGTGTGTGTGTGTGTGTGTGTGTGTGTGTGTGTGTGTGTGTGTGTGTGTGTGTGTGTGTGTGTGTGTGTGTGTGAGAGCAGTTGGTTGGGGGGTTCGTCTGTTTTTGGATTAAATCCGACAACCTCCTCCCTGTTTCCTTCCAGTCTTAATCCCCCGACTGGAGAATCCCCAACTACATATAATGTACCATAGTTTACCATAGTGTACTGTAGTGTACCATAATGAACCTTAATGTACCATAGTGTACTGTATTGTATCTTAATGAACCTCAATGTATCATAATGTACCTTACTGGACCTCATGTGGTCTGGACCCCCGTGGTCATGTGGTCTGGACCTCCGTTGGTCATGTGGTCCAGAGGGTCCAGACTCCAGAATGTCTTTTCTTTGTGTCGTATTTCAGCAAAAAAACTTTATAAACTCCTTTAAATACCACGAGTTGTGAGCCAGACCAGAGCGGCTCGGTTCCCCCTCCCTTCAGACCAGAGCGGCTCGGTTCCCCCTCCCGTCGGCTCAGTTACCGATCGGTAGTTTAGTTTAGGTTAGTTTGAGGATAGATTAGTTTAAGGGTAGTTTGAGTTTATTTTAAGTTCCTTATGGATCTTGTAGTCCAAACAAAGCAGACCTTCATACTTCAAGATTTCATCAGATTAAACCTTAACCTCTCAGAATCAGAGAATTGAGGCGTCTCGCCGAATGGATATACTCCAGGTTCCGGTGATCGGTCCAGACTAT
Organism: Liparis tanakae; assembly: GCA_036178185.1. NCBI lineage: Eukaryota > Metazoa > Chordata > Actinopteri > Perciformes > Liparidae > Liparis > Liparis tanakae. The sequence goes on from CM070106.1 coordinate 16,714,468, forward strand.
GAAGGGGAGCACCGATCCCTCCAGCCAGTGCCTCCACTCCTCCAAGTCCAACTTGACCGCCAACAGTTCACGGTTGCCAACATCATAATTCCTCTCTGGAAACAAAAAGGATGGAGCTTCGAGTCGGAAGCTGACCGCTGGGAAAGTACAGTGCCAACTCCGGCGTCCGAAGCATCCACCTCGACGACAAACTGCTGAGTCTCGTCAGGGTGGACGAGGATCGGGCCGAGACGGACCGCTCCTTGAGGCCACGAAAAGCCCTGTCAGCCTCTGGGGTCCATGAAAAAGGCACCTTGGAGGAGGTGAGTCGTGTCAATGGTTCTGCCACTCGGCTGTAGTTCCGGATGAACCGACGGTAAAAATGTGCGAACCCCAGAAACTGCTGGAGCTTCTTTCTGGAGGCAGGCACCGGCCAATCCGTTACTGCCTTAACCTTCGCGGGGTCCTTCCTAACTTGACCCTTCTCAATGAAGATTCCCAGGAACTGTACAGAAGTAACGCGGAACTCGCATCTCTCTGCTTTAACGAAGAGCTGATTCTCCAACAGTCGTTGCAGGATCAGGCGGACATCTTTTTCAGCGTGAGAAATACCATGTGTGGTGGGAGTGCGTGAGTTAAGACCGAAATGCGTGAGTCTCACGCTCAATGTGTGACACTTGAGAGCCCTGCAGACAACTTCCCGACGCTTCGGCTTTGAGAGACATTTTGCAGCTTAATGCAGACCTGCAAACTTGTCACCTTTCGGTGAAATTCGTTTTTGGAATCAGTTTTTTTTTTTTTTTTTTTTGGGGGGGGGGGGGTCACCTGGCCCACTACTGTTGAGATTGCAGTGAAATGCGGAGTCAATGTGGAGTGGCGCACTTCGCAATAAAACATCTTTGATGGGACGTGTCACGTCTCGGCCAATCAGCGTTTAGATGTCTTCAGTTTGGTGGTTTAGGTTAGCTTCAATGTTAGCCCGCTACATCTGCTGCTGTCACGCTGCACGATGTAGCGATGCTAACAAAGGACCTGCATTAAGAGCGATGTGATTTAGCATATGTTTAGTATCGATACTACATTGAAAGAGCCCGTGATCAGCGCGCACGCACTGCTCCGCTCCGTGTCACGCTGTCACGCTGCTCGTCCGTGCACGCTGTCTGCACGCAGCGCCGCCCACAGCGAGGGGCGGAACGTGGCGGATCTTTTGAGACCGTCTTCGGCTCAAAAAAAAAAACATGCCAGAAGTGAAATGTTTCATTACTTTGTCTCCAACACAGATAGTCTGTAAAGTTGTGTAACTCTCCAGCTGCCCATCGTGATGAACTCTGTATCCGGTCAGATACAGACTAACGGCCTCATAGTGTATAATCAATGTATGACGGCTCCATGTAGTTTCATTCATATCTGGCTGTAGGCTAAAACTAATATTACTGACGTGTTAAGTGTTGGAACAAGTTGGTAAGAAGTGAACAATACAGATATTGTATTTATTACTATTATAGATACATATACCAGTCTCTTCTTCATGGTATCATATTGTTGTTATAGTATTGTATCTGGTATCCTGATATTTATGGCAGGTATGGTATAGAAGTTATGTTAGTATCGTGACAACCAGGTAGAGGCAGAATAGAGTTGGTTTATGAATGACTTTAACCATATTATATATAATGACAATGTATATTTATTACTACTATCATTATACGGCTTCGTCAGAGAGGGGGACCTTTTGCTCTGAAACTGTTTATTGTCATTATTTAGAATGTAGATTTGTGGTCGGGACAATAACATGACTGTAGTTGTAATTCTAAAAGTGTTGAGGCTTCATCAAACAACATGGATGTGGTGTGGTGACAAAAGAAAAAGTCACCTGCACAATTTTTTTCTTACCAAGCTATACTGATTTGCAGGCAGTCTGGCGGGCCGCTAGTTGAATAGGCCTGCTGTAGACAGACAACACAACGCAGACAGAAGGGAAACAAGACAGGGAAACACACACTAGGAGCTGACAGGGACCCTAACACCTTCTCCTCCAACACAAGGCCCAACATATATATATATAAGTGTTATATATGCAGCTGTGTTTCTGCAAGCTGCATATATAACACTGTGTGTGTCTGTGTGTGTGTCTGTCTGTGTCTGTGTGTGTGTGATCAGATCTCTGCAGGTTAGAATGAGTATCGTCTCCTACCTCCTATCTCCTTCCTGTCCTCCTTCCTCAGACTCCTCCCCCTCTCTTCGCTCTTCGATTTCTTTCCTCCCACATTCTTCTTCCTCTATCTTTTGGTTGCCACGGCAGCCACGGTATCCCAGCATGCTCGGCAGCAGGACCAGACTGCTCCTTAGACGAGTGTCTGATGGAGAGGTGAAGGGATGAGGAGGTGAAGGGATGAGGAGGTGAAGGAAAGAGGAGGTGAAGAGAAGAGGAGGTGAAGGGATGTGAAGGGAAGAGGAGGTGAAGGGACACACACACACACACACACACACACACTCACACACACACACCCTCACACACACTCTCTCCCAGCCGGCTGTCATCATGTCTTTGTTGGCGCTGCTGGTTCAGCTTGTTAGTCTGAGTGGTGTCGCCCAGCATGTCACGCTGTGTGTGTGTGTGAGGGTGTGTGAGGGTGTGTGAGGGTGTGTGAGGGTGTGTGAGGGTGTGTGATATCTGATGATTTATTTATATTTAAAATATTAATAACACCTGAAACGGCGTCCACTCCCTTGTTCCCTAGTCATTCCCTCACTCAAGGGAGTGAGGGAATGAATGCGTTCTTTCCCTTACTCCCTTTTTCCCTAGTCCCTCCCTCACTCCCTTGTTCCCTAGTCCCTCCCTCACTCCCTAGTCATTCCCTCACTCCCTTGTTCCCTAGTCCCTCCCTCCCTCCCTTGTTCCCTAGTCATTCCCTCACTCCCTTGTTCCCTAGTCGTTCCCTCACTCCCTTGTTCCCTAGTCCTTCCCACATACACCTTTGAGTCTCTAACTCCGCATCTCTGTCTCCTCAGAGCCGACGCCCACCATGACCTGCTGACATCATTAAGCCCCTCCCCTCTTCACAATGGTTCCGACCTATTGGTCGCCGTGGCGACCGCCCCCGTGGCCGGTGCCGCTGCTCGTCCTTACTTCCTGTTTCCTGTCCGAGTCGATCACGCCATTCCCCAAAGACCTGGAGCCAATCAGCGTGGTCACCTCAGAGCGTAAGGATCCGCTGCTACACCCGCTACTACACCTGTTACTACACCCGCTGCTACACCCGCTACTACACCTGTTACTACACCCGCTACTACACCAGCTACTACACATATTACTACACCCGCTACTACACCCGCTACTACACCTGTTACTACACCCGCTACTACACCAGCTACTACACATATTACTACACCCGCTACTACACCCGCTACTACACCTGTTACTACACCCGCTACTACACCAGCTACTACACATATTACTACACCCGCTACTACATCCGCTACTACACCTGTTATTACACCCGCTACTACACCAGCTACTACACCTGTTACTACACCCGCCACTACACCCGCTACTAGACCCCCTACTACACCCTCTAGTACAGTGTTTCTCAAATGGGGGTCCGCGTACCCCTGGGGGTACGTGAAGGCACTCCAGGGGGTACGTGAGATTTTTTTTAAATCTATTTAAAATTAGCATCCATTAAAAGATCCTTTAAAAATAGTTATTTAATAAATATTCCATAAAACACAAGTGTAAGTTCATAAACTGAATTGTATATTAAGTAGGCAATTTAACTTAATTATCCTAAAAACCCAGAGTCCCCCCCCCCCACCATATCAGGATGGTTTGACCCAACATCACGGGTGAGCCCTCTCACTAGCGCACACCCCCCCCGTCTCCAACTGTTCTCTGCTTGCGCCGCTAGAGTTCCGTTGCACCTCGCTCGGCGTGACGCACGCACCCTCACTAGCACCCACCCCCACCCCCCGCCGACAACGCTAGCCGGCACTAATCGCACTGGTCAGGGGGTACTTAGCTGAAAAAAAGGACATCAAAGGCTGAAAAAAGGTTTAGAACCACTGCTCTAGTACACCTGCCATCTGGAACACCCTACATTGTATTAGATTATTAGTGCTTCATGTTCATACCTTCATCTTTCCCTCTCCCTCTCTATCTCCCACCTCTCTTGCTCTCTCTCTCTCCCCCTCTCTCTTGCTCTCTCTCTACCTCCCTCTCCCTCCCACCCTCCCTCCCTCCAGAGTCCTACCAGTTTCCAGGTTTCCAAGGTCTTCTCCAGGACAACGACACCGTGCGTCTGGGTCTGGACTTCCAGAGGTTGTTACGCATCAACCACATGTTGTACATCGCAGCCCGGTCAGTGTCACACACACACACATAGACACACACAGACACACACACACACATCCAGACACTACACACAGACACACAGACACACACACACACACTACACACAGACACACACACACACACACATACAGACACGACACACAGACACACACTACAGACAGACACACACAGTCTCACACATACTACACACAGACACACACACTACACACACACACACCATACACACAGTCTCACACACACGCACAGACACACACACAGTTTCATACACACATACACACTACACACAATTATGACTATTATTAATCATGCAAATTAAAGGAACATTGACCATTGGCGTCCTTTCAAGTAACCTGATCATCTATCTGATCTGAGGAGTTGTTTTAAGAGAAGTCACGTATGTTACAGTCGTGATCAATAACACGCAAGTCATTCTGATCCTTAGGGATCACGTGTTCGCTGTGAACCTGACCACGGCAGCAGAGGACTTCGTCCCTCGGCTGGTGAGTCAAATGATTTATTTATTTATTAATAAATATAAATATATATATAAATACATATATATTTATTTGTATATATATATTTATATATATATTTGTATATATTTATAAATATATAATTATATATATATATTTATATATTATTATTTATATATTTGTGTGTATATATATATATATGTGTGTATGTATGTATATAAATTAATTACACCATGCTACATGTTAGCGGTAGCGCCCCCCCGCCGTGTCCCCTCAGAGACCTGGAGACCGAGGTGAACACACACCAGCTTCCTGCTGGCCTCCAGGTACATTGTGTGACGTTGCTCCTCGGAGGAAACGGAATGACATTTGTTTCCACTTCCTGTTCCAGAAGCTGACGTGGCGATCAAAAGACGTCGGCAAGTGTACGGTCCGGGGGAAGAACAGCGTGAGTGGTGTGAAGCCTGTTTGAGGCGGATGGGGAGGAGTCACCAATAAAGGAGGAGTTTGTCTGTCGTTTCAGGACGAGTGCTACAACTACGTCAAGGTGCTGGTGCCGCGCAACGACGAGACGCTGTTCGCCTGCGGGACCAACGCCTTCAACCCCACCTGCAGGAACTACAAGGTACCTGGGGCTGCGCTTTCAAAATAAAAGCGCTGCAAGTGTCCAGATGTTTCCACATGTTTTGCCTCCTTGTGTGGACACCTGGGAAAGTTAAGGCATTGCCTCCTTACGGCTCTCAACATGGCGACGGTTAGCCGCGGTGCCTCCAGAGCTAACCGTTAGCTAAGCACTGCGTCGCACTAGCTCCACACTTTCCTGCGTCCAGCAACACACGCTGTTACGTGAACCGTTCAAAATAAAGTTCACTGTTCACAGAATAACACAAAACCACTCACTCACGTGTCTCACTCCTCTCACGTGTCTCAATCTCTCGTGTCTCACTCTCACGTCTCTCACTCCTCTCACATGTATCACTCCTCTCACGTGTCTCACTCCTCTCACGTGTCTCACTCTCTCGTGTCTCACTCTCACGTGTCTCACTCTCACGTGTCTCACTCCTCTCACATGTCTCACTCCTCCCTCACACATGTATCACTCCTCTCACGTGTCTCACTCCTCTCACTCCTCTCACATGTATCACTCCTCTCATGTGTCTCACTCCTCTCACATGTCTCACTCCTCTCACATGTCTCACTCCTCTCACATGTATCACTCCTCTCACGTGTCTCACTCATCTCACATGTATCACTCCTCTCACGTGTCTCACTGCTCTCACGTGTCTCACTCCTCACGTGTCTCACTCCTCTCACGTGTCTCACTCCTCTCGTGTCTCACTCTTCTCACATGTCTCACTCCTCTCACGTCTCACTCATCTCACGTGTCTCACTCTCACGTGTCTCACTCTCACGTGTCTCACTCCTCTCACATGTCTCTCTCTCGCATGCCTCACTCTCACATGTCTCACTCCTCAGGTGTCTCACTGTCACGTGTCTCACTCTCACGTGTCTCACCCTCACGTGTCTCACCCCTCAGATGTCGTCCCTGCAGCATGTGGGTGACGAGGTCGGGGGTCAGGCTCGCTGCCCCTTCGAGTCGGGTCAGTCCAACGTGGGATTGTTTGCTGGTGAGTCGAATACTGAAGTACAAGTACACTGAAAGTACTCACGACGAGTACAAGTACACTGAAAGTACTCACGACAAGTACAAGTATGTTAACGACTAAAGTATTTATTGTTCTGTCAAATGTTTTCTTGTAACATCTATCAACAATTACTACGTGTACCTCTCAGAGGTAGTCCAGTATAAAGTACTACAGTACCTCTGAGAGGTAGTCCAGTATAAAGGACTACCGTATCTCTGAGAGGTAGTCCAGTATAAAGTACTACAGTACCTCTGAGAGGTAGTCCAGTATAAAGTACTACAGTACCTCTGAGAGGTAGTCCAGTATAAAGGACTCGGTTCCCCCAGGAGGAGACTTCTACTCGGCCACCATGACGGACTTCTTGGCCAGCGACGCCGTCCTCTACAGAAGTCTGGGGGCCGGCTCGGTGCTGAGGACCGTCAAGTACGACTCCAAGTGGCTCAGAGGTCAGTCCAGAGGTCACACTGAGGTCACACTGAGGTCACACTGAGGTCACACTGAGGTCACACTGAGGTCACACATAGGTCATACTGAGGTCACACTGAAGTCACACAGAGGTCACAGAGAGGTCATTCTGAGGTCACACTGAGGTCACACATAGGTCACACATAGGTCACACATAGGTCACACTGAGGTCAAAGAGAGGTCACACATAGGTCACACTGAGGTCACACAGAGGTCACACTGAAGTCACACAGAGGTCACAGAGAGGTCATTCTGAGGTCACACTGAGGTCACACATAGGTCACACTGAGGTCACACATAGGTCACACTGAGGTCAAAGAGAGGTCACACTGAAGTCACACAGAGGTCACAGAGAGGTCATTCTGAGGTCACAGGTCACACTGAGGTCACTCATCTTTAACATCATTATTTAGCACTAGAACAGTTAGCATATAGCCGTTAGCATGGAGCCGTTAGCATGCAGCCGTTAGATTACAGCCGTTAGCATGGATCTAATAGCATGCAGTCATTAGCGTGCAGCTCGGAATTAGTAACTGAATTGAAGAAGGTGAAGAGAATAATTTTAGGTGATGATAGCGTACTGTGTTTGAACTACTTCTTCTTCTTCTTCTTCTTCTTCTTCTTCTTCTCCTTCTCTCTTCAGAGCCTCACTTCCTGCACGCCATCGACTACGGTAACTACGTCTACTTCTTCCTCAGTGAGATCGCAGTGGAGTACACCGCCCTGGGCAAGGTGTGTGTGTCTCTGTCTGTGTGTGTGTGTGTGTGTGTGTGTGTCTCTGATGCTGGTCCTGAGTGAGGCGGTCTCTCTCCAGGTGGTCTTTTCCCGAGTCGCCCGTGTCTGTAAGAACGATGACGGAGGTTCACCCCGAGTCCTGGAGAGACACTGGACCTCCTTCCTCAAGGTGAGGACACGAGGACACAAGGACACAAGGACGTCCTCTGGTCTCACGCTTTATAACTGTGTGTGTGTGTGTCTCTGTGTGTGTGTCTGTGTCTGTGTGTGTGTGTGTGTGTGTGTGTGTGTGTGTGTGTGTGTGTGTGTCTGTGTGTGTGTGTGTGTGTGTGTGTGTGTGTGTGTGTGTGTGTGTGTGTGTGTGTGTGTGTGTGTGTGTTCAGGCTCGTCTCAACTGCTCCCTCCCCGGTGACTCCTTCTTCTACTTCGACGTGCTCCAGTCTCTGAGCGGCGTGCTGCAGGTGAACCGGCGGCCGGCGGTAGTCGGCGTGTTCACCACGCAAGCCAACAGGTGCGTCTCTCTTCTTCTTCTCGTTTTGCTAATGGTAGAAATGAACGCCGCCGTTTCCCCGCAGCATCCCCGGCTCGGCCGTGTGCGCCTTCTACTTGGACGACATCGAGAAGGCCTTCGGCGGCCGCTTCAAGGCGCAGCGCGGCGCCGACGCGGCCTGGACGGCAGTCCCCGAGGAGCAGGTCCCCAGACCCAGGTGAGGCCCGGGCCCTGTGGTGCCAGGGGTCGCACCAGGCTCTACAGTCGGCTGCTCTGCTCCTCCGCCCCCTTTCCTCCCCTCAGACCCGGGTCCTGTGCGGGCGACGGTCCAGCAGCAGACTTCAGGTCGTCGGTTCAATTCCCCGACGAGACGCTGGCGTTCATCAAGGCCCACCCCCTGATGGAGGAGGCGGTGCCCTCCATCAACCAGCGGCCCTGCTTCACCAGGACCTCCAGCAGGTGAGCCGGGGCCCGAGGGCACGGGGGTCAGGGGTCGGGGGTCTCCAGATCTAAAGGTTAATCCTCCTGGATTACCTCGACCCACCAGAACCCACCGGGGCGTCGGCACCGTCGACCAATCGCCAGCAGCGAGGCTCTCATCCAATCAGATCACAGGAGCAAAAGAAGACGAAAGAGCTCCGAGGTCAGAGAGCAGCTAGAGGTCACCGCCCTGACAAGCTCCGATTGGTCAGGCTGTCCCTGACCTTTAACCTGTTAACCTTTGACCTGTTGACCTTTGACCTGTTGACCACACAATAAACGGTTCCCTGGAGATTTGAAGCTCCTGCTCCCTGTGCTTGGCGGGCCGGTGGAGGGGGGGGCGTCAGAGAACCGGTGGTCCCGGTCCTCTTTCCATGTGGTCTCTGTCCTCTCGCAGGTCCAAGCTGACCCAGATCGCGGTGGACGCAGCGGCTGGGCCCTTCAAGGACCGGACCGTGGTGTTCCTGGGCTCCGACGAGGGCCGGGTGCTGAAGGTCCTGGCCGAGACGCAGCCCGACGACGGCTCCGGGTCCCGGCTGCTGGAGGACATCGACGTCTACAACCCGTCCAGGTGAGACCGGGGGGAAGGGAAGGGGGGAAGGGAAGGGAAGGGAAGGGAAGGGAAGGGAAGGGAAGGGAAGGGAAGGGAAGGGAAGGGAAGGGAAGGGGGGTGCGCTGAACCCCTCACGTCTGGTTCCAGGTGCGACGTTCAGGGTCAGGAGGACCGGAGGGTTCTGGGTCTGGAGCTCGACAAGGACCACCAGGCCCTGTTTGTGGCCTTCAGCAGCTGCGTGATCCGGGTCCCGCTCGCCCGCTGCCACCGCCACGGGACCTGCAGGGGGTGAGAGAGAGAGAGAGAGAGAGAGAGAGAGAGAGAGAGAGAGAGAGAGAGAGAGAGAGAGAGAGAGAGAGAGAGAGAGAGAGAGAGAGAGAGAGAGAGAGAGAGAGAGAGAGAGAGAGAGAGAGAGAGAGAGAGAGAGAGAGAGAGAGAGAGAGAGAGAGAGAGAGAGAGAGAGAGAGAGAGAGAGAGAGAGAGAGAGAGAGAGAGAGAGAGAGCCTGGCAGAGACCTCTATCATCTCGTGACCCGTACTGCATCTGGCTACGGACCGGGAGTTGTGCCAACATGGCGCCAGGTATCAAGTACGTGTCACTTCCTGTTTCATTTCGTAAATCACATATATATATATACGGGCGAGACCCTCGGGGAGCACATATATATATATATATATATATATATATATATATATACGGACGAAACCCTCAGGGAGCACATATACATATACATGTACATATATTATATATGTATATACATATATTTATATATGTACATATATATATATATATACATATATGTGTGTGTATATATATACATATATTTATATATATATGTATATGTGCTCCCTGAGGGTCTCTGTCTGGCTTCTGATTGGACGAGGAAAACCTTCCTCTTGTCCTGATTGGTGGATAGGTGTCCTGTGTGGCGCTGCTCTCCTCTGACCTCTGACCTCTGAGTCTCCTTCAGAGTGAAAGATGCCCGTGCGACAGCATCTCATTAGCTTCGTCTCGCCTCCTTATCTGGATGCACATCATCGATTAATTGCCCCGGCAACGGTAACCCACGACAACCGTCGTGAGACGAGGCGCCGCGTCCCCGCCCTCCGATGGACTGCTGCAGCCTCTCTCTGTGTCTGCAGGGCCGGCTTCGACCAGGACATCGAGGGAGACCCCGCCCCCGCCCCACCCCCCCCCGACGGCTGCCACGGTGAGGGCAGCGCAGGAAGTGATGCAACAGGGACGCCACGGGAGGGTGTAACCCTGTTGTTGTTGTTGTTGTTGTTGTTTACAGACGATGTGTTGACGACGACACGGAACCAGGAGTCTGCAGCCGACTCTGCCTACGGTGAGAAAGTCAAACATGCAGACCACCAGGGGGCTCCTCTGGTTGTATAGAAGTCTATGCTTCATGTGTTAAAGCTGCATTCTCTCTCCTGACCACCAGGGGGCTCCTCTGGTTGTATAGAAGTATACGTTCATGTGTTAGATCTGTACTCTCTCTCCTGACCACCAGGGGGCGTCCTCTGGTTGTATATAAGTACACGTTCATGTGTTAAAGCTGCATTCTCTCTCCTGACCACCAGGGGGCTCCTCTGGTTGTATAGAAGTATATGTTCATGTGTTAGATCTGTACTCTCTCCTGACCACCAGGGGGCGTCCTCTGGTTGTATAGAAGTATACTCTCATGTGTTAGAGCTGTATTCTCTCTCCTGGCCACCAGGGGGCGACTCCTCTGGTTGTATATAAGTCTATGCTTTGTGTGTTGGGGCTGTATTCTCTCTTCTGACCACCAGGGGGCGAATCCTCTGGTTGTATAGATGTCTACGTTCATGTGTTAGAGCTGTACTCTCTCTCCTGACCACCAGAGGGCTCCTCTGGTTGTATAGAAGTATGTGCTTCATGTGTTGAAGCTGCACTCTCTCTCGACCACCAGGAGGATTCTCTGGTTGTATAGAAGTATACGTTCATGTGTTAGAGCTGTATTCTCTCTCCTGACCACCAGGGGGCAAATCCTCTGATTGTATTGAAGTCTATGTTCATGTGTTAGATCTGTACTCTCTCTCCTGACCACCAGGGGGCGTCCTCTGGTTGTATAGAAGTATACATTCATGTGTTAGAGCTGTATTCTCTCTCCTGACCACCAGGGGGCAAATCCTCTGGTTGTATAGAAGTCTATGCTTCATGTGTTGAAGCTGCATTCTCTCTCCTGATCACCAGGTGGCGACTCCTCTGGTTGTATAGAAGTCTATGCTTCATGTGTTGAAGCTGCATTCTCTCTCCTGATCACCAGGGGGCGACTCCTCTGGTTGTATAGAAGTATATGCTTCATGTGTTGAAGCTCCATTCTCTCTCCTGACCAGCAGGGGGCGTCCTCTGGTTGTATAGAAGTCTATGCTTCATGTGTTAGAGCTGCATTCTCTCTCCTGACCACCAGAGGGCGACCATAAGGCACAGGATGGGCTACAGGTGTCTCTAAGCTCCGCCCCCTCGTGTCTCTTCTGGTTGCTAATGCTAATTCAAAGGCTTCAAAGCCAGGAAACGAACCCTCGGCTCCTCACCCGCTGTCAGCCTCCTATGTCCTAGGGCCCCTGAATGCCTCCAGCATCCAGCTGGTTACTTACACACCTGCCTCACCTCCTCCATCAACTCCTCCTCCACCTCCTCCTCCTCCTCCTCCCTTAACGAGGGTTTCAGCAGCAGTGTGAAGGCTGTCAGTGAGTGTTTGCCGACGTGCCCTTGGGCAGGACGCTGAACCCGCTGTGGAGGTGTCTGTTAGGAGGTGTTGGAGTCAGCTCTCAACAGCCTGTTGTTGTGTTGTTGTTGTTGTGTTTTTTTTGTTGTGTTGTTGTTATGGAGTAAAGCTCCAGCTCTTCTCGTCTCCAGAGTACCCGGTACCCGGGGGTTGTTCTGAACATGAGTCATACTTTATAGAAACGTTCCTGTGACATCATGAAGCAGCTGCTCCATCCGTGTGTGTGTGTGTGTGTGTGTCAGGTCTGTGTGTGTGTGTGTGTGTGTGTGTGTGTGTGTGTGTGTGTTGTATAACCTTTAAAGTGAGGGGAAAGTGTGTTACCATCATTTTCGGTGACGAAGCGAAAAAGTCAAACTTGACAAGGTCTCCACACACACAGACACACACACACACACACACACACACTGACACAGACACACACACACACACACTGACACACACACACTGACACACACACACACCTGACACACAGACACAGAGACACAGTCATAGACACTCTTTCATTTAGAGAAAGAGAGAGAGAGACTCTTTCATCTCCTCCCTCCTCCCCCCCCCTCTCTCTCTTTCCAATGCAACACTGACCTCCTCTTCCTCTTTTCCTCCTTCCTTTTCCTCTCCAATGTGACCTCCTGCGCCTCCTTCTCCTCAGTCTAATCCTCGTCTCCTCCCCTAGGCGTGCGGCGCCCCCTGGAGGCAGAGCGGCTCCCCTACACGCTGCTGCTGGCCTGCGTGCTGCTGGCCTTCCTGCTGGGCGCCGGCCTGTCCGGCCTCCTGGTGTCGTGCTGCTGCGGCGCCCGGCGGCTCGGGAGGGACGAGGAGGAGGCGCATGCCATGTCGCTGAGGACGCTCGCCAAGCTGCAGCAGGAGGTGGGCGGAGCTCTGGAGGCTCGGAGCGCTTAGACACCAGGGTCTGAATCTTCTTCTTCTCCTTCTTCTCATCCTCCTCCTCCTCCTCCTCCTCCTCCTCCTCCTCCTCCTCCTCCTCCTGCAGGAGGACAAGCTGGGCGTGTCCACTCTGAGGATGTACAGCTCCTTCATCCCCAACGGCCGGGCGGCCCCCCTCCTCCCCCCCCTCAGCCTCTCCCAGGTAGATCCTCATTGTTGTCTCTAGGCTCCGCCCCCCAGGTGGACCTCTGATGACCTCTGATGACCTTTGTCCCAGACGGACGGCGAGCTGTCCGGTCTGCCCACGCCGGCCTCCAGCCCGGAGCCGGCCGGCAGGAACACGCCGGCCCTGAACGCCTCGTCCTCCTCACTGCACCTCCCTGAGGAGGCCTTGCATGAAGGGCGTGAAGGAGGAGAAGCAGCAGGAGGAGGAGGAGGAGCAGCAGGAGCAGCCCCTCCCGCGTCGGCGCTGGAGGAGCTGCTCCTGCACATGCAGGAGGTGAGCGCGTCTGGGACCGGCGGCATCAAGGTCCTCACCTGCACCTCCTCCATGTTCCACGGGCCCTCGGCAGGAGGACGCCCCCCCCACTACCACCGCGGGCCCCATCAGCACCTCCCTGAGACCTCCTCTCCTCCGTACTGCAGCACCTCCTCCTCCTCCTCCTCCACTCCCCTCCAGGTGATCCCGGAGACCCGCCTCCTCTCCCAGCGCCACTCGCTCATCAAGATGGGCGCCGTGCCGCGCCACCACAGCTTCAACCACCAGGGGGCGCTGGCCAGGATGAACACCAACAGCAGCAGCAATGGCCCCGCCCCCTCCCCTCCCCCTGGGGGCCCCGCCCCCCCCAGCCCCAGTGCCTGCCTGACGCGGCAGCACAGCTACAGCGAGGCGCCTCGCGGGCAGCGGCCGCCGGTCATCCGCAGAACGGCATCGCTCAAACCTCAAGCTCCTCCCACAGCGCGGCTCCTCCCCCACGTGGGAAAATACCACTGAGGCTGTGGGAGGAGGCGGAGCCAATCGAACACGGCCAGAGCGGAGAGACACGAAGGAAACTGTGAGCACATCGCCAGGTGGCTCCTGGTGGCTCCTGATGGCTCCTGGTGGCTCCTGGTTGCTCCTGGTGGCTCCTGGTTGCTCCTGGTGGCTCCTCGTAGCTCCTGATGGCTCCTCGTAGCTCCTGGTGGCTCCTGGCAGCTTTCCCTTTCCGACAGACTACAAATCAAAACTTTCCAGAAGCAGAACCATTTGAAGCTAGTCCCCGCGGCTCGAGGCCTGAAAACCAAAACCGGTCGGACACCTCGCCACAAAGAGAGGGGCGGGCGCCGCCGCCGGGGGCCGGACTCTGAGTCAGTCTGAGTCTATAGTTAAGATCCTGCTCTCTCATTGGCCGGTGAGCTGGGAGGAAACGTCCGCCGTTCAGGAATACGATGACGTTTCCAAGGAAACAACTAAATAAGCAATAAAGCCTCGACAGGAAGTAGTTAACAGGAGGTGGTTTACAGGACGTGGTGCCCATGAGGAGCCTGGAGAACGTTCCAGTGCGACCGCAGTCTGTGGGAGTGTTCCTCCACAGATGGTCCAGGGATACGAGGGTCTCCTGCTTCCTGCTTCCTGTCCCGGGCCGTCTGAGCCTCAAGAACCTTTTTCTGTTCTGTGGCTGTTTGAGGTCAGAGGTCAACGGGGATGAAGTCATGACCAATGAGCTGCAGAGGAGCAGGTGGGAGATCAGATGTCGTCATGGTGAGTTCAGGGAGCCTCTGACATCCTTTAAGAAGCTGTGAATGAGACACGAGCAGCGGACCGGAGGAGAGGTCAAAAGTCAAAGATACCAACGGACCACTTGAGTTGATGTCAATCATGACCTCTGACCTTTGAGTACAGATTATCATCGTTCACACACACACAGCAATAAGAAGCCCGTTGATGCTGCAGCAGTGTTGGGGGGGGGGGGGGGGGGGTCAGGTCAGGTCAGGTTCATAACTTTATTGCTCTCTGCTTCTGGAGACATGGTCCAGCTGGTCTGGAGTCAGTTACCTCGTTGGTAGACCAGCAGACAGGAAGTAGATTTAACACCGAGGCGTTCAAGGACCTCGGTTCCAGTCGGAGAAACCTGTTTCTGGAGATTCAAAATCGAAATGACAGAAATAGGGGGGAGGGGTGCACAGCAGAGCGTCATGATGTCGCTGTGGTTACCATCCTGTTGATGGGCGACAGAATAAATCAAATAAAAGCTTCTGTGGAACGTTTCCTCCGAGTGCTTCTTGTCTCTGTGGACCTCCACAACCGGGTCGCTGGGCTCCTGGGGGCCTTTGGGGCTCTTTGGGGCTCCAACTGAATTCTAGTCCACCAAGGTGTATTCCCTTCAGATATTCTTGGCCCTGGACAGGGTTCAAGGTCTTCAGGAGGTGTCAGAGGGTTCTAGGATACCCAGAGGTCTGCATGGGGGTCTGGGGTACCCAGAGGTCTGCACGGGGGTCCCCCAGTAGACCCTCAGGTCCTCAACAATATGTCTCATAATGTAAGACCTGGTTGGTGTTATATATAAAGGAACGTTTTAAATGTCACGTCGCCCCCTGCTGGTGAGAAACCGGCAGGTCAGGGAGAGTTTGGTTCTTGACAATGTTTACAACAAATGTTTTGATTATTCTTGTTTTTATCAAATATGAATATAAACAGCAACATTAAAACAATAATAATCCTTGTTACATTTGAGTTTAAGGATAATTCTAAATGTTTATTTAACGGTTTAGACGTTCATAACTTTAGTTCTTGTTTCACGCAACACAATCTGGAAATACATAGATATAAATTAGTAAAAACATGAACGTTTTCAATCCTTTCCTTTTATTACTCAGTGTTGAGGGACAATAAGATATACATCAATATATATATTGATGTATATTTATATCAATAAACGTTTCATAAACGTATTTATAATAGTGATGTTAGATTTCATGTGTGGGCAGCCATGTTTATATCTAATAATCTGAGTTTTAAATGTTCCTGACGTCCCTGAACTCCTATGTAGGCTCCTCCAGAGGGGGTGGGGCCAGGCTCTGAGCTGCCTTCAGGGTCCAGAAGACAAACCTCATTAAATATGAAGTTCCCCGAAAGACATTTTAGATTTAATTCTTCTGTTTGCATTCTGTAATCAAGCGCAATGCATTCTGGGACATGTAGGCACAGCTCAGAGCGACAACATTAACCACCTACACTGATTGGACAGTCATAAGGAGGCGGAGCTTCCTTTAAGATACATTTAAGTAAAAGGACATTAAGACACGTCGATGAGTTTCCTCCAAACGCCGTTAAAAACATACAAAAGTACTAAATATAAAAATGTCTCTTCATCTTTGTCTTCTTTCACCGACGTGAAATATGAAAACACAGAAAGTTTATTCATGGAGTGACAGTAAAACAGCAGAACGACCGGAGGAGTTAGGCTCCTCCTCTTTAAGTATGGAGGACACGCCCCAATTGTCAAAGAGATGGGGCCAGACTCTTCATCTCTGAAGGACACGCCCCCATAGTCAAAGAGGAGGGGCCAGACTCTTCATCTCTGAAGGACACGCCCCCATAGTCAAAGAGGAGGATCTGGCTCCGCCCCTCAGCTTGGCGTCTTGGGGCCGGCGTGCGTGCGGATGTGCCGCTTGTAGTTGGAGTTGTCGCTGAAGCGGCGGCCGCACGCGCCGCAGGTGTACGGCTTCTCGCCGGTGTGGATCCTCAGGTGCTTCTGGTAGCCGTCGAACCGCGTGAGCCGCTTGCCGCAGATGTCGCAGGTGTACGACTTGTCCACGCGGGGGTCTGCGGCGCGGTGCACCTGCACGTGTTTGACCCACAGGCTCCGCTGGGGGAAGGCGCGGCCGCACACGGTGCAGATGTACGAGCTCGCCGCCGCGTCCGGCCGCCCGTCACCGAACACCGGCCCCGATGTGTCCTCAGCGGAGCAGGTTTGCTGGAGCGAGGGGCCCGGCTCAGAGTCCTCCGGGTCCTGCAGCGTGGCGAGCGGCGAGGTCGTGCGGTCGCGGTGGCGCTCGTCGTCGTCTGGCTCGCTCCTCACGCCGCCGCTCTGGAAGAACAGGAACTCCTGGCTCCGCTCCTCCTGCTGAGCCGACCACAGCTCCTCCTCCTCCTCCTCCTCCTTCTTGATGGGAGGAGCCTCCATATCGCGGAGGGCGGGGCTCCAGTTCCGCGGCTCCTGGGCTGCAGGGAGACAGAGAGAGTCTCTGAACCAACATGCACATACATACACGTTGTGCAGAAGCTGGACGCGCTGGAACCACTCAAGTTAGCCAGGTGTCACACAGCTGTGACGTCATGGATCAATATCTAAATCACTTAAGCAGAAACAGGTGAAGAAGACACAACGCGGAGGGGACCGGTTAGGGTGTAACACCGTGCCGTTAGACCGGGTGTCGGCCGTCCCGACCCCTCGGGTCCCCTCTTCATCAGACTCACCTGAGCTCTCCTCCTCCCGCTCCTCCTCCTCATCTTGCAGACACACCTGCGGCTTCCGGGAGAGCTCCAGCAGCCGGCGCTGGCGGGAGATCTCCATCTTGGAGCGGGAGATCTCGTCCTCGTACTCCGCGATGGTTCTGCCGAACACGCCGAAGATCTCCTCCGCGGCGGCGGTGAGCCGCTGCGTGATGAGCAGCCGCAGCATCTCGATCTGAGACATGCGGGCGACGTGCGGGGCGCGCGGGGACACTGGCGCGGCGCGGCGTGCTGTTTACGGCGGGCACTTCCGGGGCAAAGGCTTTGCGCATGCTCAGTGAGCTTTTCAGTTGGATGAGACGTGTGGAGCTATCGCCCCCTGCTGGCCTGGAGGTCCGAAGTATTTACGGTGAGTGTTTATAACAGAACTAAAGATCACGAAGTGAAGTTATGAGATCAGATCAGCCTCAAAACACGAGATTCATAAAACACGCAGAACTATTCAGAGGCGGTCCAACGCACAGGAAGCTACGATTTATATAAATGTAAAGGAATTATCATGTGTGTGTGTGTGTGTGCGTGTGTGTGTGTGTGCGTGTGTGTGTGTGTGTGTGTGTGTGTGTGTGTGTGTGTGAGAGACGGGGAGAGGCTTTGATGTTAAACATAAACACTTTCATATGAACTCAGCTGAGTTCCAGTAGATGAAAAGGGACGGAGCCTCAATATGACCATGTGACCCAGTGACGTGGGAACAGGAAAAGAAGGGTTGCGTCATAATGTCCAGACTCCATTTAATGAGAAGCTGAAACACGGTGAGTGTGTGTGTGTGTTCTGATTCTTGAGCTCATCATTGTTCCTGTTTAACTCTCAGACTTCAGATCTGAAGATGAGCGGTTGTGAGGAGGAAGAGGCTCTGGTCTCCGGGTGTCCGTTGATGAAGAGTGATCGGTCCAAAGATCTTCCTCTAGTCCTCAGTCCTGAACCAGGAGATCTTCCTCTAGTCCTCAGTCCTGAACCAGGAGATCTTCCTCTAGTCCTCAGTCCTGAACCAGGAGATCTTCCTCTAGTCCTCAGTCCTGAACCAGGGACCTCACACACAAAGTAAGTGAACTCATGTTCAGGTTTTCTGTTTGTATCATTCGACTGATGTTGATAACTAAATTAAAGATGAATCCAGCTCCTCCTATGTGAGTGACAGCTTTGATGTCAGTGAAGGACCAATCACTGATGAAGACATGTCTCCACAGAGAGAGGAAGAGGAATCCTGTTTCTGAGGAGGAGCTGAAGTCCAGATCCAGAGCTGGACCGCAGACCGCCAGTGAGACCAGCGCTACTCAAAGTAAGACTTCATGTCCACAAGAAACTAATCTAATGTACACTTTCACATGTTCTCTCTTGTGTCTCTGGTTCTTCAGATCGTGGTCTGCAGGAGGTGTTGGAGGAACACAAGATCAGTCTGAGGAAGAGATGTGAACGTGTGACTGAAGGAAGCGGTGAAACAGGAAGCGGAACCCTCCTCAACAGCATCTACACGGAGCTCTACATCACAGAGGCACAGAGTGAAGAGGTGAACACCCAACACGAGGAGAAGAGGAAGAAGACCCTCCACGACGCTCCCATCAAGGGAGTTTGAAGTTAAGTCAGTTTTATTTATTTATGATGATTGTTCTCTTTGATATTGATTCTTCCTCATTTCATCTTCCTTTTGGGGGAAGGAGGCGACATGCCCGTGTGACAACGCATGAAGGACGTTGGAGGTTTTATCTCAGACACAACTTTGGACTTTGGGTATGCCAAAACAAGACATACCCAAACTCAATACCTATACAAGACATACCCAAAGGTAATAGCTATACAAGGCATACCCAAACTCAATACCTATACAAGACATACCCAAAGATGATACCTATACAAGGCATACCCAAGTCAAATTATTTGAATGTCTAACACACGTAGCAAATACATGTTTCTGATTGTGACGCCTTGTATAGGCATACCCAACCTCAATACCGATACAAGGCATACCCAAGGGATTGACTTTGGGTATGCCTTGTATGAGACTGGTTGTCGATCTCGGTGAGTTGAGGCTCAGCTCGTAGCAGGTCGGTCATTCCAATGTAGAACCAAAGGATTCTGAAAAGTGAGCCCTCTGGCCTCTAGGAGACTATGCAGACACCTCAGACTTTCGTCGGGATGTACACAATACAAACAAGGTTTATTTGTTTATTATGAATTGAAGATTGTGTGAAGGTGAATACATATTCTCTTGAGCCTCAACCAAAGATGAAGAGTCCGCAGGAAGTTTTTCTTTAATGTGAGACACAGTGAGATAAGATCAGCTTGTCCACTGATGTGAAGAGCTAATGTTCATCACAACCGGAGCAGTAAGTGGATAGTTTGCGCTTTCTCAATATGTTATAATGTTTTCTTCATGACAGACTTTTTCACTGTGGACTCTCAACAACTCACTACGGAGTTGTGGCCTCAGCTCTGAAGTGCAACCCCTCCCATCTGAGAGAACTGGACCTGAGTTACAACAACATCCAGGTGGTTTCAGATGTGGAGCTGCTGTCTGCTGGACTTGAGAGTCCTCACTGTCGCCTTGAGAGTCTGAGGTCAGTTCACTGGAAGGCTTCAGGATGACTCTGACAACAAAAGGAGTGAGACCAGCAGGAGAACAGCTCATTGATGAGGACACCATCATGTTGAGCTACTCAGTTAAAACCTCAACACAATGATCATCTTTTATTCTTTATTCAGATTAGATTGGTGCAAGTTGTCAGAGGCCAGCTGTTCTTCTCTGGTCTTGGTTCTGAAGTCCAACCCCTCCGGCCTGAGAGAACTGGATCTGAGTGGAAACGAGGTGAAGGATTCAGGAGTGAAGCTGCTGTCTGCTGGACTAAAGAGTCCACATTGTAGACTTGAGACCCTGAGGTCAGTTCTCTGACTGTTCCTATTATACACCGTGTGCAGAATTATTAGGCAAGTTGTATTTTTGAGGATTTCTTTTATTATTGAACAACTACAGTACTGTCAGTCAATTCAAAATGTCAATAAACCTCCAACCTGAGTTTCAGAAAGTAAAAGTGAGGTTTTGGCTTTCTTAGGAGAAAATATATGTGTGCACAATTATTGGGCAACTATTAGTGTGCACAATTATTATGAAACTAAATAAAAAACAACACATTTCCCATCTCATTTGTTATTTTCCATATGTTTACGTGAGAATAATAAACAAACAACTAAAAATGTACAATCAAACATTTCTGACATTAAAGAAAACGAGCTCAGTGACTAATATAGCCACCCTTCTTTTCAATAACGGTAATAAGCCTTCCATTCATGGACTCTGTCAGTTTCTTGATGTGCTAACGATCAACGTGTTGTGCAGCAGCAGCCACAGCCTCCCAGACACTGTTCAGAGAGGTGTACTGTTTTCCTGCACTGTAAATCTCCTGTTTAAGAAGCTCCACAAGTTCTTAATCGGGTTGAGGTCCGGTGAGGAAGGGGGCCATGCCATTATTCTGTCATCTTTAAGGCCTTTGCTGGCTCGCCACGCAGTGGAGTGCTTCGATGCATGCGCTGGAGCATTGTCCTGCATGAAAATCATGGTCTTCTTGAAAGATGCAGACTTGTTCCTGTTCCACTGCTTGAAGAAAGTGTCTTCTGAAAACTGGCAGTAGGGTTGAGTTGATTTTAAGTCCATGTTCAACCCGAAAAGGTCCAACTAGCTCATCTTTAATAATACCAGCCCATACCAGTACCCCACCTCCACCTTGCTGGCGTCTGAGTGGAAGTGGAGCTCTGTGCCCCTTACTAGTCCAGCCCGGGCCCATCCATCTGGTCCGTCAGGACTCACTCTCTTCTCATCAGTCCATAAAACCTTTGAAACATCCGTCTTCAGATAGTTCTTGGCCCAGTTTTGACGTTTTACCTTCAGTGTCTTGTTCACTGGTCATTGGTGGTCGGGTTTCAGCCTTCCTGACCTCGGCTGTGTCTCTGAGCGATGAGCACCCATTACCTCTGGGCCCTGCAGGTAGGTTGCAGTTCTGTAATATGACAGCACTGGAGGAAGATGGTTCCTGGTAGCTTCACGTTTCATTCTTCTCACATCTTTGGCAGTTACTTTGCGTCTTTTTCTCTCAACACGTTTCTTGCAACCCTGTCGACTATTTGCAACACAGCGTTTGATGGTTCTGTGATCAAGCCCCAATATCTTAGCACTTTCAAGAGTGCTGCATCCCTCTGAAAGACTTTTTACAATTTGTGACTTTTCAGAGTCAGTTACATCTCTTTTTTGGACTATTTTGCCTGAGGAAAAGAAGCTGCCTAATAATTATGCACACCTTGATATAGGGTTTTGATCTCCTTAGGCCACGCCCTCCCTCATAACACATGACCTGATATGCTTAAATACAATTAAAATTCAAGTTTATACAACTTGGAGTTGGAAAATATGCATCAAATTTATGATATGGTCAAAATACTCACTTGCCTAATAATTGTGCACACAGTGTAGATAATCTAACCTAATCTATTTACAAACATAACTTACATCCACAAAGTAAAATATTTTGAAACGCTAGTAATGAATGATTTCAAGAAAGAACGTTGTCATCTAGAGTTTCATCTTTTGTGCTTTATTCAGGTTGAGGTGGTGCAGCTTGTCGGAGACCAGCTGCTCGTATCTGGCCCCGGCTCTGAGGTCCAACCCCTCCAGTCTGAGAGTTCTGGACCTGACTCGAAACCAGCTGAAGGATTCAGGAGTGAAGCTGCTGTCTGCTGGACTGGAGAGTCCACATTGTAGACTGGAAACCCTGAGGTCAGTCGAGGGTCGGAGTCGGTCCATGCTGATTCCAGCAGTATTGGACTAAACACTAATCCAGTATTTTCTGTAGACCTCCAAAAAGTTTTCACTCTGTTCATCTCACTTTACCTTATTTTGAATAGACCGAAGGCCAATTAAATAAAAATATTATCAACTATTAACTTGTGACTTAGTTTCATCCATCCTGGTGATTTTAAATATTAACACATCATTCAAAGGATCAGAAAATAAAAGTTTCTATTTGTATTGATGAATACATCTTTTCATTATTGGTGTTAATTAAAAGCTGTTGGTAAGTTAAACAGCTCACCAAAACTTCATTTTACCTTTATAATTAAACTTTCTTCCCATACTAATTTTTACTGAATGGAGGTTAAATGCACCTCAATGGGACCTCCGTACACGATGACTTTACGTCACGTTCACGCCACGTTCACACCAAAAGTGTTGTGAAGCTCCGCGAGGGGCGGGGCTTATAGGGGGCGTGGCTTATCTCTGTGGCTTATCATCTCCTTCATCCAGCATGAAGAACTAACTTCTAGTTCTGCTTCATATGTGTTGAGGACATCTAACGCCCTTGTGTCTGGGTTCATAACGTGTGTGTGTGTGTGTGTGTGTGTGTGTGTGTTGCGCCGCTAAAACACATCCATCACAACCACAGCGTTGTGCGCTGCCTTCAGGGAACGTTCCTCAACCCATTCTGACATCACTAATCACAGGATGACGAACGTCGTTATGCTGAGCTACACATCGACACCTCAACACATCCGACTGGTGATGAACGGATTATAATCTTCATCTTCTCTTCTTCATTCAGGTTTTTGGGCTGCAGGTTGTCAGAGACCAGCTGCTTGTATCTGGCCTCAGCTCTGAGGTCCAACCCCTCCAGTCTGAGAGAACTGGACCTGAGATACAACCGACTGACGGCTTCAGCTGTGGAGCTGCTGTCTGCTGGGCTCGAGAGTCCCGACTGGAGACTGGAGACCCTGAGGTCAGTAGAGGGTCAGTTGGTCAATGCTGGTTCCAGCAGTATTGGACTAAACCACAATACGCCCCTGGCTGCACTGGGACACCCTGACCACTTCCGGGTCCTGCATCCTCTCCTCCTCCATCATTTAGTCCACCCCCCACGACTATCTGGTTTCTCCTGCACCGCTTTGCGCTCAACTCAACTTGTTTTATACTCCGCGACTTATTGAGGGCTGTAATAATCGCGCAACACAACAAATCGATAATGGAATTCGTTGCCAACTATTTTAATAATCGATTCATATCGATTCGTTGTTGCAGCCCTCAGACCGTCCTCTGCTCTCTGTGCCTCCATCCCGGCTCATCAGCTGAAGCCAATCGGGCCTCTTTCCGGAGCCCCCCCTCCCCAGCTGAGCCTAACCACGTCCCAGCTGAGCCTAACCACGCCCCAGCCACCACGTGTGGACTGATTGTTCTGATGGGTTTTTATCAGCTTTAACCAGCTACTTCTTCTGCTCCTCCTCAGGTGGAAGAAGTCTCACTAGGAGAGTCCACGGCATCTCTGGACCGGGCCGAGCGTCTTCAGTAGACATGGACTCCATCTTGACTCCACCAGGACCTGGACTGGTCCCTTGGGTTCAGACACATGAAGGATCTAAAGTCCCTGAGCTTCTCATCTGATCTCCAACAGGAGGAGATGTTCAGTAGCGTCCAAGAAGTCATCGTTTTTATGTTCAGAAGTTGAGACGTTAAACTATGTATATATGTATACATATTAAAAACATCACCCGGACTGCATTCTTCCACCTCCGCAACATCTGCAGACTCCGCCCATCACTCACCCAGTCCAGCACCGAAATCCTGGTCCACTCATTTGTTACATCCCACATCGACTACTGCAATGCCCTCCTCACCGGACTCCCCACCAAACTCATCAACAGACTGCAAATCATTCAGAACTCGGCCGCCCGGATTATCACCTGCACCAAATCATCGGACCACATCACTCCTGTACTCATCCAACTTCCCTGGCTCCCTGTACAATACCGCATCGACTTCAAGAACCTTCTCCTCACCTACAAAGCTCTTCATAATCTTGCCCCCACTTACCTCTCCGACCTCCTTCAGGAATACACTCCCTCCCGCACCCTCCGCTCATCCTCTTCTGGACTGTTAACCATCCCCACGTCACGCCTCAGTACCATGGGTGCCCGAGCCTTCAGTTGCTCAGCACCCAAGCTCTGGAACTCCCTCCCCCCACACATAAGACAATCAGACTCCATCACATCATTCAAGTCTCAACTCAAAACCCACCTGTTCAAACTGGCATACTCTTTATAACTGGATCCTGTGCACTTCACTTGTTTTTATGTTGATGTTCTGTTTTAATGTTTCTAGCTCTCATACCTTTATCCTGTATCCTGTTCGATTTTATTGTAAGGTGACCATGGGTGACTTGAAAGGCGCCTCCAAATACAATGTAGTAGTAGTATTATTATTATTAAACTGGCAGAATCGGAAAAGTGTTCAAATAAAAGTCATTAAAGTATTTAAAGCCCCACTATGTAACTTTTCCACCTTAAAATAACAGCGTGAAAAATTTGTGCCACTACAATGACTTTTAATATGTTGATTTGGGCCTCCGCCACTGCCATCGGGGGTCTGTGGCCAGAAAACTGCTGAATGTAAGATGTTGCGAGCCGCCCGGTGCCTCCGGTTGAGGAACAGGAAGTACTTCAACTTGCTGTCTGTCAGTGATTACCAACGTCATATAGTGCCAGTCCACGCTCACAGGTGACTTTTTATTTGCTCCTCTACGCAACGCGTACAGACAGAATGACATGCTGCGGCTGCCAGGCGCGCTGCAGCTCACATCGATCAGCTGTGAGTCACAAGCCGGAAGAGCCATATATGGCTCGAGAGCCAGAAGTTCACGACACTGAAGTAAACGTTAAATACCTGAAGGGGGCGCTACAGGGGAAAAGTTACATAGTGTCGCTTTAAATATATAAATGTAATGTTAAACACAATATAAAACTGGGCCCAGGAACATGTATAAATGTACGCGTTCATGTGTTTCAATACAAAGTTTAAATAATACAGGTTGATGTTTTTATTTTAAACATGTCCAGTGAGCAGGGTGTCCGGCTGCTGCCTGATCACAACAACAACAACACCGTCAACCGTCAACCGCATTATAGTCATGATACAAGTCAATGTGCGTCCCCTGGATACCGGCGTGCGTCCCCTGGCTGCCGGCGTGTGGCTCCTGGCTACCGGCGTGTGGCCCCTGGCTGCCGGCGTGCGGCCCCTGGATACCGGCGTGTGGCTCCTGGCTGCCGGCGTGCGGCCCCTGGATACCTGCGTGTGGCTCCTGGCTGCCGGCGTGTGGCCCCTGGCTGCTGGCGTGCGTCCCCTGGATACCTGTGTGTGGCCCCTGGCTGCCGGCATGCGTCCCCTGGATACCGGCGTGTGGCCCCTGGCTGCCGGTGTGCGTCCCCTGGATACCGGCGTGTGGCCCCTGGCTGCCGGTGTGCGTCCCCTGGATACCGGCGTGTGGCCCCTGGCTGCCGGCGTGTGGCCCCTGGCTGCTGGCGTGCGTCCCCTGGATACCTGTGTGTGGCCCCTGGCTGCCGGCATGCGTCCCCTGGATACCGGCGTGTGGCCCCTGGCTGCCGGTGTGCGTCCCCTGGATACCGGCGTGTGGCCCCTGGCTGCTGGCATGCGTCCCATGGATGCCGGTGTGTGGCCCCTGGCTGCTGGCATGCGTCCCCTGGATACCGGCGTGTGGCTCCTGGCTGCCGGCGTGCGTCCCCTGGATACCGGCGTGTGGCTCCTGGCTGCCGGTGTGTGGCCCCTGGCTGCTGGCGTGCGTCCCCTGGATACCGCCGTGTGGCCCCTGGCTGCCGGCATGCGTCCCTTGGATACCGGCGTGTGGCCCCTGGCTGCCGGCATGCGTCCCCTGGATACTGGCGTGTAGCCCCTGGCTGCCGGTGTGCGTCCCCTGGATACCGGCGTGTGGCCCCTGGCTGCCACAGTGCGTCACCTGGATACCGGCGTGTGGCTCCTGGCTGCCGCCGTGTGGCCCCTGGCTGCCGGCATGCGTCCCCTGGATACCGGCGTGTGGCCCCTGGCTGCCGGCATGCGTCCCCTGGATACCGGTGTGTGGCCCCTGGCTGCCGGTGTGCGTCCCCTGGATACCGGCGTGTGGCCCCTGGCTGCCGGCGTGTGGCCCCTGGCCCCCGGCGTGCGTCCTCAGGTGCACCGTCAGGTTTCCCTTCTCCACGAAGCCGCGGCCGCAGAGCGCGCAAGCGAACGGCTTCTCGCCCGTGTGGCTGCGGACGTGCCTCACCAGCGTGGCTCGCCGGCCGAAGCTCTTCCCGCAGACGGTGCAGCCGTGCGGCCGCTCGCCGAAGTGGATCCTCGCGTGCGTCCTCAGGTTCCCCCGCAGGGTGAAGCTCCGCCCACAGACGCCGCAGCGGAACGGCGCCTCCTCCTGGGCCCGGAGGCGACCCCTCGGGTTCTCCAGCCGCTCGGCCCGCAGGCCGCAGGCCCTCGGGGGCGTGGCGGTGTGCGCCAGCAGGAAGCGCCTCGACGGGAACGACTCGCCGCAAACCTTGCAGCCGAATGGTCCCGGGGGCCCAGCCCGGCGGGCTACTACTGCTGCTGCTGCTCCTCCTCCTCCTCCTCCCGCCCCCTCGGGCTCCGGAGGTCCGGTCGCTCTCCAGTAGTCTCCGCTGTCCTCGGTGTCGGAGGACTCGGCCAGCTCTCCGGCGCCGTTGGGTTCTGACTTGATCTCCCAGTCCTGCAGACGCTCTGCAGGAGGAGGAGGAGGAGGAGGAGGAGGAGGAGACAACAATATGATGGATGTATTAACTGTTGCATCTAGTTAGACGTGTAAATAAAAAAAAACATTAAACATTAAATAATATAACAAACTAGAAAGAGCATTTCCTTCTGAAAATGCGTTGGAATGCTTAACATTTGAAAGCTTGAAGCTGAAAAATAAAAAATAAATAGCTGAAAAAGGTTTTAAAATAGCTGAAATAGGTTTGAAAATAACTGAAAATGTCTGAAAATAAGAATTGAGATCGATCAATCGAGATCGATCAATATGGAAAAACATATCGTGATAAAAAAAAATTCCATATCGCCCAGCCCTACCCATGGGACATATTTTTATATCTTTACCATTAAATCCACTATTATTTTCCCTGGGAACATCAATAATGTAAAAAATCTTAAAGCCCCATTATGTAGTTTTTCCCTTGTAGCGCCCCCTTCAGGTATTTAACGTTTACTTCAGTGTCGTAAATACCCAGTTACGACAGACCAGGTGTCGTGAACCTCTGGCTCGCGAGCCATATATGGCTCTTCTGGTGACGCATATGGCTCTTTTGACTTTGAGGTTGTTGTTTTTTTTAACTCCGCCCGCCACTCTCTAACTTTCTCTATCCTCCAGATGACAGCAGAAGTAATGTCAGGTCCCTTTCTTAAAGACGTCTTTGTTCTTTTATTAAACTAAACGTCTGTTATTGGTCGTCTCCACAGCAGCATGTCTCTCTGTCTCTACGCAACGCGTAGCGGAGACAATAAAAAGTCACCTGTGAGGTGGACTGGACTATGTGACGTTGGTCATCACTGACAGAAAGCAGGTCCAAGTACCGGGAGGCTACAAAATGTTACATAGTCAAGTTTTCTGCCCACAGACCCCCGATGCCAGTGGCGGAGGAGCAAATCAACATATTAAAAGTCATTGTAGCGGCACAATTTTTTTCAAGCTGTTATGTTAAGGTACAATTGTTACATAGTGTTGCTTTATTGAGTGAGGGTTTTTTGTTGACATCTCTAGTAAATAACATGGAAAAAGACAGAAAAATGTTTAATATGAAGAATGTTTAATAAACAGAATGTATCATGTTATTGAGGTTAGATCTACTTTGTTTTTCTGAGACATCTAAAATGTTTGAAAGTTCATTGCAGTTCTTTCTAGTCCAGACACCTACAGCTGCACTTTCTCTTTTTTGACAATTGACTGAGGGTGAGCCATGATGGAAGAAGTTTGTGCAGTTCTTCTTGATAGGCTCATAAAGCCTGTGCTCTTTTTCCTCTAATCCTTTCATGAACTCTTGGAAACGGGCTCTATACCTCTCAAAATGGGTATGAATAAACACAGTGACACTTGAGTTTGCAATATCCTTTGTGTCAAGTGAAAACAGATCATGGCTTTCCTCAGCAAAAGGATTCCCAAGATCCTCCAGGACACTGGTTAGCTTATTGATTCTATCAAGGAATGATATTTGAGCATGTTCTGTCTGTTCATGGTGACTGGTGTGCTTTGCACCCTCCCTGGCACTGGATGATGCTTCATATTGAAGAACCAAGCGACTGACTTCAGGTCCAGCTACCATCCACCTCCTCAGTGCTGATGGATCCTCAGTGAAACCTATGGCTCCCCCACTTGCCTTGGTGACAGCATTGCCATTCCACAGTATTATACCTCACAATTAGACTTATCTTTAGAATTATAAAGTGCATGGTGTTGTGTATGGTATCACTGTAATCCTTAACCATCAAAACATAGGGGTAGATATTACCACTTTTCATTTATTGTGTTTGGCTGAAGAGATATGACGCAAAATACAGAATTTGGTTATGGAGGAAGGCAAAATGGTGGCCTTGAATGCCACAAAGCATTCAATGATGCTGTCTATGGTATCATTGCAATCCTTGACCATCAAAACATAGGGTTTGACTTATATGTGCTTTGATGTTTTTTTTCCAGGAGATATCATGGAAAACGCATATTTTAATAATGGCGGGAAATAAAATGGCCGCCGCGACTGACATGAGCTTTTTTTGCATTGGCTAACGTTCTTCATTGGAAGAGCAGAATCCATAGAGTAATTGTCCAATTTTGGTGCTTGTATCCACATTTGAACAATTCTTCATCAAAAAATGCTGTTATCTGTCCCACTAACTGAAAATAACTGAAAATAACTGACAATATCTGGAAATAGCTGAAATAGGAAATGAATAACTGAAAATAGCTGAAATATGAAATGAATAACTGAAAATAGCTGACAATATGAAATAAATAACTGAAAATGTCTGAATTTAGATGAAATAAAAAAAATAAAGCTGAACATAGCTTAAAATAGCTGCCAACAGATAAAATGGGCTGAACATAGCTTAACTATCTGAGAGACAGACAGCTGAGAATCTGACGAAAGCAACCTGTCAGAACATTTGGATTTGACAGAGAACTATAACTCTGATCCTAAAGACGTCTACATTAGGAGATGCTCAAGGCTTGTGTGAATGTGTACATGTCCTTAAATATGTTTTTAGGTTTAGAAATGAGAGTGTAATCACAGTTCAAATGTTCCTGTTTGCTTGAAAAAAGTTGAAAGGTGCTCGGAATTACAATGGAGATGACTGAGGAGAAAAGTGGACTTCCTCCTTCTTTAAGGCTTCTCTAGAGAAATCTGGGAAACTGTTGGATTCCACAGTCACATTTCTACGACAAGCACAATATTCCCTACTACTTTATTAACAGATTATGTATAAAGAGTAAGAATTGTGGCCGTAGTGACGATATACAAAAATAATTTCCGCTTGATCCTGACGCAGCTGTCCCCTCTAGCGATGACATCACAGCTCTAGACTTCCCCACACACACCCATTGATAACTCCAGGAGGAGCGGAAAAACACATAAAACTAAAATAGTAACAATTAAATAACTATATGTCAACATTTTAAAAGGTGGAATTGTGTTTTTAGCTGAATGTATGCAGATATGGTAAGCTTTTTAAGTTGAACAAGTTGAAGCGGATTTGAAAGATAAAAAATATTTGAAAATATACAGTAATAGCTGAAAAATATCTGAACATAGGACAAAATAAATTGCTGAATTTTCTGAAAATATGAAGATACTGTAAGCTTTTTAAAGTTGAATATTTTCTCCATAGGAACTCATGAATTACAAATATCGCGGCCGCGATATATTTAAATAATTATTTAAATATACAAATATTTGAAACATTTGAAACATGAAAAGTAATGCCATTCTAAGTCTGAAGAAGCTTTTTTAATATTTGAATGGTTCAAATAGCTGAATATATGAAGGAGTAGAAGAGGGACAAAAAAGGTACGGAAGAAATAGAATAATAAAAAAGAGAAGTTTAATAAAGAAGACAAGAACAAGAGTTGGACTGCTGAAGCATTCCAACTAATAATAAACATTCAACACTATTAAACATTAATGTCAGTGCACTTTAGATGAGGGCCGTACCCGCGCCGCGGCTCCTCGCGCGCTCCTCCGCCTTCAGGCCGTCCAGCTGCTGCCGCTGCAAGTCGATCTGGTCCCGGTACCGGGCCACGGTCCTCCCGAACTCCCCCAGGATGTCGTCCACCGCCGCCGCCAGCCGCTGGTGCAGGACCTCCCGCAGGGCCTCCATCTCCCCACTCAGGGCCGCTGCCTCACCCGCGGGAGTGCGCTCCGCCCCGGGCGGCCGCGCGCGCTGGGCCAACATGTCCAGAAGAAGAAGAAGAAGAAGAAGAAGAAGAAGAAGAAGAAGAAGAAGAAGAAGAAGAAGAAGAAGAGGCTTCCGAGAACACAATACGGCTGAGGTCCGACTAAGAATTATGTCGTAAAGAAACAATGTCTGACACTCAATGGTTCCGGGAGGACAGAAAGTTACCGATTATATATTTTATATTTTTGACCACTGTTAACAAAATGATATTTTATGCACTGCGGAGTAGTTTAACTTGTAACACATAATTAATGCCGGAGATCTCATGTGAATGTAATCAGGTAGAAAACGTTGTTTAGTAGCTTCACATTAGTTCCGAGTATTTTTGTAAACATAATTATACAATTAATATATATATATATATATATATATATATATATATATATATATATATATATATATATATATATATATATATATATATAAAATATACTATTTAAAAATACCCTCCTACGAGTAAAAGGCTGGAGTTCAAACCCACACATCAGTAGTTCGTTATATTTGATTAAGTAAATACAAAGGTAATTGCTATATATAAACCTGTGATAGCCAATGGAGCGAGTTTTATTTTGAAGTTTAGCCGACCGGAAGTCCTTGATCACTCTGGACAAGATGGCGTCCTAAGTCCTCGCCGACGCTCCCGTTTAACGCATCGCTGTCCTCTCGGTCCACAGGATGAGTTTTAAAATGTCTAAAGTCCACATGCTGAGAAGTTTTGTCAACCAGCGACTCACTGCGGCTGCGCAGGAGATCTGTGGGCTGTTTGAAAGAACGCTAGCAGAGTACGAGGAGGAGCTGTGTAGTTCTCAAGAGGAGAACGAGCGGAAGAAGAAGCTGCTGGACGCCGTGACCCGGAGACCCGGACCTCTAGAAACCGGTATGGAAAGGTTGTTCCTCTATAACAGGTCATGTGACGTGGTGGAGCCCCTCTATAACAGGTCATGTGATGTGGTGGAGCCCCTCTATAACAGGTCGTGTGACGTGGTGGAGCCCCTCTATAACAGGTCATGTGACGTGGTGGAGCCCCTCTATAACAGATCATGTGTCGTGGTGGAGCCCCTCTATAACATGAGGTCATGTGACGTGGTGAAGCTCCTCTATAATAGGTCATGTGACGTGGTGGAGCTCCTCTATAACAGGTCATGTGACGTGGTGGAGCCCCTCTATAACAGGTCATGTGATGTGGTGGAGCTCCTCTATAACAGGTCATGTGACGTGGTGGAGCCCCTCTATAACAGGTCATGTGACGTGGTGGAGCCCCTCTATAACGGATCATGTGTCGTGGTGGAGCCCCTCTATAACATGAGGTCATGTGACGTGGTGAAGCTCCTCTATAATAGGTCATGTGACGTGGTGGAGCCCCTCTATAACAGGTCATGTGACGTGGTGGAGCCCCTCTATAACATGAGGTCATGTGATGTGGTGGAGCCCCTCTATAACATGAGGTAATATGATGTGGTGGAGCTCCTCTATAACAGGAGGTAATGTGACATGGTGGAGCTCCTCTATAACAGGTCATGTGACGTGGTGGAGCTCCTCTACAGACAGGAAGTCATGTGATGACGACAACAAACATCCGTCATCTAAGAGTTTGAGGGTTCTGTGTTTTTCAGGGTTCCCTACGGACCTCAAGAGGTTTGAAGTGGTTCAAGAAGAGGTTCTCCCTGAGCAGCAGGTCTGGAGTACCAGTCTGGACCAGGAGGACCCAGAGCCCCTCCACATTAAAGAGGACCAGGAGGACCCAGAGCCCCCCCACATCAAAGAGGAACAGGAGGACCTCTGGACCAATCAGGAGGGAGAGCAGCTTGAAGGTCTGGAGGAGGCTGGCATCAGGTTCTCATTCTCTCCTGTGAAGAGTGAAGATGATGAAGAGGAAGCTCAGTCCTCTCATCTTCATCAAAGACTAACTGAACACATGGAAACAGAAGCTGATGGAGAGGACTACAGAGGACCAGGACCAGACAAGAAGTCAGATCCACATAGGCGTCCAGGACCAGATAAAACGTCACACTCCTCTGAGACTGGAGACAGTGATGATGGTGTGAAGCTCTACGGGGGAACCGGGTCCGGTAACGGAACCTCCAGCTGCTCCGAGGAGAACCTCAGGAGCCGAGACGGAACCTTCACCTGCCAGTTTTGTGGTAAAACATTTTCAAAGTCATCAAATTTGACGCGTCACCTGAGGGTTCACACGGGGGAGAAACCCTTCAGCTGCTCCGTCTGCACCACCAGCTTCTCCCTGCGCAGCACCTTGGTGCACCACATGAGGGTCCACACCGGGGAGAAACCCTTCGGCTGCTCTATCTGTGGCAGGAGGTTCTCAAAAAAGACCAACCTGACCGCGCACGTGGTGGTCCACACGGAGGAGAGACCCTTCAGGTGCAGCGTCTGTGACAGGAGATTCACGTGGTCCTCGCAGGTCAAGAACCACAAGTGTAGGAGCCAGACCGTCGGCTTCCAGGACTGAGCTCACACAGCGGGTACTGGCGGCCCCCGGTGGTGGACTTCTGAACTGTCGTGCAAGAATAGTCATGGGAAACTGAGAAACTCCTTTCAACCACAGGACCTTTCTGCAGGGACAAGGAATGTTTTTATGGGACTCGTGTTTCGATAACAGGGTTTCCTGGTTTAGTACTTTATGAAGGTAGAAACCTTTACACTGATTGTCACACACACACACACAGTACCTCACCTTGTGTATTAAAAAGAAGCCAAAGCTCCCTGTGGTGAAGCTGCATTCTCCCTCCTGACCATCAGGGGGCGACTCCTCTGGTTGTATAGACGTCTATGCTTCATGTGTTAAAGCTGCTGTGACTGTCACATGACCAACAAGTGACATCATTGTCATGTGACGTCATGCCCATGAAGTCTTTAGTCTTTAGTTGGTCTTCAGTTTGGGCTCAATGAGGACGTGTTTACGTTCCGTACCTGTGCGTTTAGCAACTTGTAGATACTGACGGCCTCTGACTCGTTCACACAGACCCAGCAGCTTCTCACAGGGGTCCCTCAAGGCTCCGTCCTGGGTCCCTTCCTCTTCCTCTCACTACTGGGGTCCCTCAAGGCTCCGTCCTGGGTCTCCTCTTTCTCTCACTACTGGGGTCCCTCAAGGCTCCGTCCTGGGTCCCCATCTCTTCCTCTCACTACTGGGGTCCCTCAAGGCACCGTCCTGGGTACCGTCCTCTTCCCCTCACTACTGGGGTCCCTCAAGGCTCGGTCCTGGGTTCCCATCTCTTCCTCTCACTACTGGGGTCCCTCAAGCCTCTATCCTGGGTCCCCATCTCTTCCTCTCACTACTGGGGTCCCTCAAGGCACCGTCCTGGGTACCGTCCTCTTCCCCTCACTACTGGGGTCCCTCAAGGCTCTGTCCTGGGTTCCCATCTCTTCCTCTCACTACTGGCGTCCCTCAAGGCTCGCTCCTGGTCTTGTTAGACCTTAGTGCTGATAGAGGACTCATCTTTGTACTGATCTTGTTAGACCAGTGGTCCCCAAACTACGGCCCGCTGCCGTTAAGATTGCAGTGAGACGCGGAGAAAATGTGAAGTGGTGCTCTTCTTCGCAATAGAAGATCTTTGATGGGACGTGTCGAGTCTCGGCC
Organism: Liparis tanakae; assembly: GCA_036178185.1. Classification (NCBI taxonomy): domain Eukaryota; kingdom Metazoa; phylum Chordata; class Actinopteri; order Perciformes; family Liparidae; genus Liparis; species Liparis tanakae. The sequence continues at coordinate 16,748,646 of CM070106.1, forward strand.
AATCAGTGTTCAGATGTCGACAAGAGCGCACGATCAGAGCTCCGCTAAATGCTGCCTGCACGCGCAGCGCTCACAGTGAGTGGCGTCAACCCCGGTCCTTTCTGTGTGGAGTTTGCATGTTCTCCTCGTGTCTGCGTGGGTTTCCTCCGGGTCCTCCGGTTTCCCCCACCATCATAAAGACATGCACACAGTGTTCACCCTGGTTCATATGGATGTGAATGAATGTCGGTGGTGGTCGGAGGGGCCGTAGGCGCAGATTGGCTGCCACGCTTCCGTCAGTCTGCCCCAGGGCGGCTGTGGCTACTTATGTAGCTCACCACCACCGGGATGACTGTGTGTGGATGACTGGACTCTGGACTCTGTAAGCGACTTTGGGTACTCAGAAAAGCGCTATATAAATCAAAATCATCATTATTATTATTATTATTATTATTATTATTATTATCTCAGTACTGGTCTTATTAGACCGTATAGCTGATAAAGGATTACTAATATTCATTGGTTGTGCTGTAACTCTGTCAGATTGTTCATCTGGTCACATGAAATCTATTGTTCTGTTCTCCTGTCTTCAGTTCTCAACTGGATCCGGTTCCCTGAGGCTTGAGGCCGGCAACATATACTCAGTTTATTTCTAAGTGATGTCGGCCAAAGACTATTTAACAAATCAGTGATTGATTAATCCCGTGTCCTTATTAATCCTACACACAACCCTGAAGTTACGGCAAACATTGTGCCAATAATTCTGGGGCAAAGCTTTTTAAAACGTAGAATACCGGGGTTAACCGAAGCCCAGTGTCCTTATTAGTCCTACACTTCCGATTATTAATGTTTCTCCAACAGACATCGATATTTCTCTAACAGACTACCATCAACAACTCAGTATTTGTTTTGGAAGCTTGAGGGCAGAGGATCGGACCCCAGCCAACTGTGTACAGTGAATGAAGGGCCGTACCCTTTGGAGTGAATCCACAGATGTTGTTATCAAGTCATTCACATGATGGACCCTTTGGACTGTTGGTATACATGTCTGACCTCATTCTGGAGATGTCCAAGTCTGTGACTTCTGGGGGAAACCGAGCTTCTTAAAAGACTGAGCAGCCGGCTGAGCCTCAGTCACCGCTACCTCTGAGACGAGCAGCTGTCACCTGAGATCCTCCACAGCTGGACATCATGACACTGAGGCTCAGCTCTCTTCTCCTGGCCGCCGGCTTGTTAGCGAGCAGCTGGGCTCTGACAGACGAAGAGTGCCGGCCTCTGATCACGCCGTTGTCCCTGAAGCCCTCCACAGTAAGTCTTCATCTGGTCCACGAGGCCTCAGCACGGAAGCACAATTCACATGTTTGGGAAGTTCTTCCTAACCTGTATGGTTCTAGTCCTCTAGTGGTATAGTGATGATACCCTGTATGGTTATAGTCCTCTATGGTATAGCTATGTTACCCTCGATGATTATAGTCCTCTAGTGGTATAGTTATGTTACCCTGTATGGTTATAGTCCTCTATGGTATAGTGATGTTACCCTGTATGGTTATAGTCCTCTATGGTATAGTGATGTTACCCTGCATGATTATAGTCCTCTAGTGGTATAGTGATGTTACCCTGTATGGTTCTAGTCTTCTATGATATAGTGATGTTACCCTGTATGGTTCTAGTCTTCTATGGTATAGTGATGTTACCCTGTATGGTTCTAGTCTTCTATGGTATAGTGATGTTACCCTGTATGGTTCTAGTCTTCTATGGTATAGTGATGTTACCCTGTATGGTTCTAGTCTTCTATGGTATAGTGATGTTACCCTGCATGATTATAGTCCTCTAGTGGTATGGTTAAGTCAGCCTCAAACTAATCTCTGTCTCCTCCAGCAACCCTCCGTTGTGTTGCAGCGTGTCCCCAATATCAGAGATAAGCCTGAAGTTTAAACTCTGGGTAGTCCGTATCGATAACAACTAGTCTCCCTCTGGTTAAAGGCTTGTTATGATTTACTCCGAGGGAATTAGTCCGATATTCAACCCACTATTGAATGATGTGTCTGTTGCCACTAACTGACTTCCTGTTTGTGTGCAGCTGTACGGCAGGTTTAACTTCCTCTCTGGTTACACTGATAATGGAGTCTACAACGACATGCTGAAATTTACTGAAAGCTACTGGATGGACGGGAGCCCCTCCCCCTCCAGCCCCGACATGGTTGCTGCGATGACACACAGCAAGTTGTGAGTTGTTAACGACGTACAAATACACAACAGAATCAAATCTGGACATTATACTGTTACCAGTAAAATTATTTCACCTTTTGTAGGACACACTAGATCAGGGGTCGGGAACCTATGGCCCCGAGGGCCATATATGGCCCTTTCGGTGGCGGCATATGGCTCTTTTGAGTTTGAGTAAAAAAAAAATATATATATATATTATTATTTTTAATCCGCCCCTGTAACTTTCTCTATTCTCTAGATTACAGCAGAAGTAATTTGAGGTCCCTTTCTTAAAGACGTCTTTGTTCTTTTATTAAACTAAACGTCTGTTATTGATCGTCTCCAGAGCAGCGTGTCATTCTTTCTCTACGTGTCGCGTCTCTGCTTGGCAATTCGGGTGAGCAAATAAAAGATATTTGGCTTTTATGGCTCTCACAGTCAAAAAGGTTCCTGACCCCTGCCCTAGAGGGTACTTTAGTATGTTTTCTTCACTGGAAAGAAACACCAGAGGCCACTTAGGTAGTTTTTCTTCCACTAGAAAGATGCCCTAGAAGGCGCTTAGTATGTTTTCTCCACTTGAATGATAACCTAGAGGGCACCTTATTATCTTTTCTCCATTTGAAGGACACCCTAGAGGGAACTTTAGTATGTTGACTATACTGGAAGGGCACTAGAGGTCCCTTTCATATGTTTTCTCGACTAGAAAGACGCCCTAGGTGGCTCTTTTGTATGTTCCCTCCAATAAAAAGACACCCTAGAGGTCACCGTATTATGTTTTCTCCACTCGAAGGACAACCTAAACCCTACAGAGCTTTCAAAAGGATCCCTCGGTGTTTCTCAGTGGGAGGAATCTTAACTTTACAAGCGAATATGGAGGAGAAGTTATAAAAGATGTTAGAAGAGGAACTCAACTCTTCCTCTTCTCTTTTCTCAGAAATGGAACATGTATGTCTTTAAGGTCCAACTTTACTGTTGACGGCAATACTGGATCAACGTCAGGTAAGTTCTAATAATAATATTAATGTGACCTGATCAGCGCCACGCTGGAGCTTCTACATGTTGTGTTAGTTCTGTCAGAGAATCCAGAGGAGAGATCGTGTTTCGATTATTAAAAGCTGCTTCACACTCATCGTCCTGCTCACTTCAGCTGCTTCTGAAGTTTCATCTTACGTTCCTCAGTTGCCAACATCACGTCGGTGTTCCGCCTGCTGCCGTCCTGCGACGGCTGTCTGCTCATGAGCATCAACAGCACCGCCACCAACCTGGACAAGTTGCTCACTGAGATGAACTTCAAGAACAACGTCACAGCGGAGAAAATCAGCGTCCATGCTCTTTATCTGATGGGTAAGAAGTCTGAGAGGAAACATGTCCACTTAAACTCAAACAAATTTCACATCTGAGCATTCGTCCTGTGTTGTCTCCAGCTAGAGGAACGACCTTGAAGGACTCTGACATGGAAGACTTCAGGAAGCAGGCGAGCTGCTTCGGCTTCAACAGGGAACCAGACTTCATCCAGGACCCCAAGAACGGTGCTTCACCTTCAGACCATTCAACGGTGACATGAAGTGACGACAGAGGAACTCATTTATTTTTGTCTTTCTCTCTGCAGATTTCTGTCCTGAAGGTGAGGGGCGTATGCTACTTGAGAAATCTGCATAATGTTCATGGATGTTTCAAACTGAAACTGAGTAAAGAGACAAAAAGTGACAAAAAAGATTTAACGTGTGGCTCGTTTTTAATTCATAATCTAATAAATGACTCTGGAGGTGTGTGGGGGAGTGGCTCTGGGACAGGTGCCACACATGGGCTTAATTGGCTCCAGATGTGGAGCATCTGTGTGATTAGCCCTCAGCTACATAAGCTGGAGGGGAGATGGAGTGAGTAGTAGCCCGCATTTAGTGAGGCAGCTCTCTAGTAGGACAATACGGTACTTCAATTCAGTTTATTTGTATAGCCCGATTTTAAAAATTACAAATTTGTCTCGGAATGCTTTACAATCTGTACACGGACATCCCTGCCCCAAAATCTCCCATCGGATGAGGGAATGATACCGTTCTCTGATTTGCCGAATAGTCCAATCACGTGAAATAAGAAACGATGTGATTCGCCAGGACGCACATTTCTGCACCCCAAGATTAACGTTTCATCCGCCAATGAGAAGCCGTCCTTGCCGAAACGACTGTGAAATGTTTTCTCGCACACATACGTTTGGCCGGTGCCCTCTAAAAGGGGGAGGGGCTTCTCTCAGTGATGACTACTGGCGATATATTATATTTGGTCATATTTAACTTAAGTGGTTGTTGACAGGCTGACGGTCTCCCACACACATTTAGCGCGTCAACACGGTATATTTATTATTTAAATTATTTGGTATATAATATTTTTGACGGTATATATTATATTTTTACATCCCAAAATTGTAAGAGGGGCGGTGCTCTCTATGGACTCACCGCCACTGAACATGGTACTACAAGCTCTCGAGTGGGGTAACATGGAACTACAAGCTCTCTAGATGGCCAATATGGTACTACCAGCTCTTTAAGATATGATGGTGCATCACCAATCAAGGCTTTGTAGGTCAAGAGAAGAATTTTAAAAGTGATTCTTGATGTTACAGGGAGCCAGTGCAGAGCAGCTAGTGCAGGAGTCATGTGATCTCTTTTCTTAGTTTTAGTGAGAACACGAGCTGCAGCTTTCTGGATCAACTGGAGGGACCTAAGAGACTTATAGAGCAGCCTGATAATAAGGAGTTGCAGTAATCCAGTCTAGAAGTAATAAACGTGTGAACCAGTTTTTCTGCATCTTTTTGAGACGAGATGTCTCTGATTGTTGAAATATTATGTAGATAAAACGATGCATATGAATTTGACTACATTTGTTTACATATACATTCATAACCATTTATATATTAAGTACAACAAAAAATGTCAGGAGAGAATTGCTAAAGTGAGCATTTATCTCAATAATGATGCTTTCTTGCAATGTGTGCAGTTGTTTTTTTGTGCCTGGTATTTATAATTTTGATTAATTGTTTTTTCTTACTTGTTCTTCTGCATTCAATTTCCTGTGGTTGGATGTATTATCATAAATCACCTGCCACAGACTTCTCACAAGCGGAGCACCTGAAGGGTTTCTCTCCTGTGTGCGTTAACAAGTGTGTCCTGAGATGTGTGTTTCTTAAATATCGTTTATCGCACATGGAGCAGCTGAAGGGTTTCTCTCCTGTGTGGCGCCTCATGTGAATCTGTAAATCACTATTCTGTGTGAACGGTTTCTCACAGACGGAGCAGCCGAAAGGTTTCTCTCCTGTGTGACTTATCATGTCTCTTCAGATGTGTGGAAGAAGAAAAAGTTTTCTCACACGCTGAGCAGCCGAAGGGTTTCTCTCCCGTGTGAATTAGTGTGTGTCTCTTCAGACTCGTCTTGGTCCTAAAGCTCGTCCCACACTCGGAGCAGCTGTACGGTTTACCCCTAGTTCCACTCCTCGCACAACGAGCATGAGAGTTGAGACTTGAATGTGGTGTGGGGGGGGGGCTCTGGTTCCTCCTGTTCCTCTTTAATGGGGGGGGGGCTCTGGGTCCTCCTGGTAATACTCTTCCTCTTTGATGTGGGGGGCTCTGGGTCCTGCTGGTCCTCCTCTTCCTCTTTAATGTGGGGGTCCTCCTGGTCCCATTTACTATGAGGAGGGTCTGGGTCCTCCTGGTTATCTTTAATGTGAGAGTCCTGCTGGTCCTCCTGGTCCTCCTGGTCCAGACTGGAGCTCCTGTCCTGCTCAGGAACCTTGTGTTGACCCACCAGCTGCTGGCCGTCTGAAGACGGAATGAAGTTCTCACATTACTGAGTAGCGCTCAGAGGGCCGGTTCTAGCCCTTTGATTGCCCTAGGCGAGATTGAATTTTGTGCGCCCCCCCCCTTCCACACACACACACTTTGTTTTTTATTACTTCAAATAATTTATTAAACACTCAAAATTAGGATTAAATTAACTCCATAAAATGTGCAAAACAGTCTTAAGCACCTGTAAGGAAATTTAAGCAAATGATGACCCTCTATACCCTAACTATACCCTCTACAAACAAAAGTGCTTTTATGGATTAAGCATTAAAATGTATTACGTCATTTTAATTTAGAGAAGCTTCTTTCAGCAGAAGCTACTGTCACAGGGAGTGTGACAGCAACTCTTAGGGCCACCCACATCATGCCAGTGTTACACCCCTACTGGTTTAAAACTTCTGGTTTCCTGCTGCGTGTGCGTTGTGTTCTCTTCATGTCTGCAGCGGAATCTGGTGTCTCGCACCAGATTCCTCACACATTCACAAACATATTGCTGGAGATCTTTAAGCCACTGTTCATATCTATTTTGGCAATTACGATTGTATAAGTGAGCAGTGCATCACAGCCACGTATGAATAAATACATTTTAGAAAAATAAAAATAAAAGACCGCTCCGACCTGGGTTCGAACCCTTTCACTCAAAATGATTCTGCACTCATGGCAAGAGAGTCTATGTGCTGCGCCACCAGCAATTTCTTACAGCTCAGGTAATTTAGAGGCATAAATTAACTAACGTAACGTAACACAATTTAACGCAACTTCTCCAGATTAGGAGAATTACGACAATAACCATCAATTAAATCTAAAAACTAGGTTGACAAATAAACGTGTGGCTGAGGGGGCGCCCTAGGATGATCATGATTAATACACATGTTTTAATATGCTTGTTATTCTAACTATGATTCGGGAAGTAGGTCTACGGGCGACACTCAAGGGCCCCCCCAGACCATTTTTCGCCCTAGCCGGTCGCCTAGGTCGCCTATAGCAATCCCCCGCCCTCCCCGCTCACGAGACCGTCACCATGGTGACGACCACACGCCTGTGTCGGCAGCAGAAGAACACATTACTATTATTATGATTATTACTATTTTTACTATTACTATTATTATTATTGTTACTATTATTATTATTATTATTATTGTTACTATTGCTATTACTATTATTAATAATAATATTATCAATATTACTATTATAACTATTATTATTATCTTTATTAAACAGATCAAGCGATCCAGACTCAGTGGTGGACATGTGTCTTCTCTGAGAGAAGAGAGGACGTCCAGATGAAGGTCCGGTCCAGACCACCTGGACAGGATGCTGATCTGAGGTCAGTGTACCAGAGAACAGAAGCACACTGCTGATCTGAGGTCAGTGTACCAGAGAACAGAAGCACGCTGCTGATCTGAGGTCAGTGTACTAGCGAACAGAACCGACCTGCTCTGTGGAGCCGCAGCTGCAGGTTGAGCACCGCGTCCAGGAGTTCCCGGTGCCGCTCGTTCTCCTCTCTAGAAGCACACAGCTCCTCCTCGTACTCTGCTAGCGTTCTTTCAAACAGCCCAAATATATCTTGCGCAGCCGCAGTGAGTCGCTGCTTCACCAACGCTCTCAGCATGTGGACTTTACACATGTTCACACAACGACACACACTTGTTGTCCACACGCAGTCCGTCACGAAGCCCGCTGGTCTCCATCAACAGGCCCTCGGACTAGCGCTGTGGTTAACGTGCTAAGCTAACACTCCGCGGACCCGCAGGTTCCTGGTAGACGCCATCTTGAAGAATATGTTTCAAAATAAAAGTCTCAAAATGTGACTGAAGTTAAATGTTTTCTATTTTTAATGAATCTACTGCATTAAACAATTATTCCTGTTTTATGTACATTACTTTCAGGCTATATTTAATAAAATATGTAGATTCAATTCAGTTTATTTTGTTGAGTCCAGAAACACAACCTCCCCTCAGAGGGACGAGCTGCACATCGACCGTCCGACCTTTGTGAAGGAACGGTGACCGGTCCATGAACTGAGCGGACCAGGTCTATTTGAGTTGGACACACAACGAATTGGACTTGTTATGTAAACATTGGTGGACAAATACTATTAGAATCTCAGTGACCTCAGTGTCCTCAGTGTCCTCAGTCAGTTCAGTTAGACTCCGCCCATCTCCTCCTCCAGATCATGGGGGACTGGGTGCTGGTCTGGTCCTCACCAGACCCCTCATTTGTAGTCCTGACCCAGAGTTAGTGACCCCCCCCCCTTATTGGTTATATAATGTAGCGACCCTGTGAAGTGGCTGTCAATCACAGTGTGGCACCGTGCATGCTGGTCGAGGGGCGTGCCTGTGATTGGCGGAGTAGAGGGGAGGTGGGGTTAACCGGAGAAAAGGGGAGTTAAGTGTGGTTGACGGGAACCGTTGTTGTTGACGTTCGAGTTGCTGATCTGAGAGGAGCACGCTGTCTGTGTTGGTGGATGCCCAATAAAATGAGGATTAAGAACATCGTCCCGTTTTCCATTTCATCAGTGCCATAACGTCCGAAACATTACAATATTGTGTACAAGACAACTTCCCCACAGGTACACCGTCTTTAGGGCGGGGCTTCAAAGTGATGACGGGTTGCTTCTGGTTGCAAAAACCAAGAGTTGTGATTCAAACACGTCTCACACATTTATATATGTTTAAGCAATAAGGTACGAGAGGCACGACTGTATCGCCAATAATGTCCACTTCAAAGGCAAACTTGTTACAAGTGTTGCACCCTTCAGGTGCAGCGTCTGTGCAGCGTCTGCGTCTGTGCAGCGTCTGTGACAGGAGATTCACGTGGTCCTCGCAGGTCAAGAACCACAAGTGTAGGAGCCAGACCGTCGGCTTCCAGGACTGAGCTCACACAGCGGGTACTGGCGGCCCCCGGTGGTGGACTTCTGAACTGTCGTGCAAGAATAGTCATGGGAAACTGAGAAACTCCTTTCAACCACAGGACCTTTCTGCAGGGACAAGGAATGTTTTTATGGGACTCGTGTTTCGATAACAGGGTTTCCTGGTTTAGTACTTTATGAAGGTAGAAACCTTTACACTGATTGTCACACACACACACACAGTACCTCACCTTGTGTATTAAAAAGAAGCCAAAGCTCCCTGTGGTGAAGCTGCATTCTCCCTCCTGACCATCAGGGGGCGACTCCTCTGGTTGTATAGACGTCTATGCTTCATGTGTTAAAGCTGCTGTGACTGTCACATGACCAACAAGTGACATCATTGTCATGTGACGTCATGCCCATGAAGTCTTTAGTCTTTAGTTGGTCTTCAGTTTGGGCTCAATGAGGACGTGTTTACGTTCCGCACCTGTGCGTTTAGCAACTTGTAGATACTGACGGCCTCTGACTCGTTCACACAGACCCAGCAGCTTCTCACAGGGGTCCCTCAAGGCTCCGTCCTGGGTCCCTTCCTCTTCCTCTCACTACTGGGGTCCCTCAAGGCTCCGTCCTGGGTCTCCTCTTTCTCACTACTGGGGTCCCTCAAGGCTCCGTCCTGGGTCCCCATCTCTTCCTCTCACTACTGGGGTCCCTCAAGGCACCGTCCTGGGTACCGCCTCTTCCCCTCACTACTGGGGTCCCTCAAGGCTCGGTCCTGGGTTCCCATCTCTTCCTCTCACTACTGGGGTCCCTCAAGCCTCTATCCTGGGTCCCCATCTCTTCCTCTCACTACTGGGGTCCCTCAAGGCACCGTCCTGGGTACCGTCCTCTTCCCCTCACTACTGGGGTCCCTCAAGGCTCTGTCCTGGGTTCCCATCTCTTCCTCTCACTACTGGCGTCCCTCAAGGCTCGCTCCTGGTCTTGTTAGACCTTAGTGCTGATAGAGGACTCATCTTTGTACTGATCTTGTTAGACCAGTGGTCCCCAAACTACGGCCCGCTGCCGTTAAGATTGCAGTGAGACGCGGAGAAAATGTGAAGTGGTGCTCTTCTTCGCAATAGAAGATCTTTGATGGGACGTGTCGAGTCTCGGCCAATCAGTGTTCAGATGTCGACAAGAGCGCACGATCAGAGCTCCGCTAAATGCTGCCTGCACGCGCAGCGCTCACAGTGAGTGGCGTCAACCCCGGTCCTTTCTGTGTGGAGTTTGCATGTTCTCCTCGTGTCTGCGTGGGTTTCCTCCGGGTCCTCCGGTTTCCCCCACCATCATAAAGACATGCACACAGTGTTCACCCTGGTTCATATGGATGTGAATGAATGTCGGTGGTGGTCGGAGGGGCCGTAGGCGCAGATTGGCTGCCACGCTTCCGTCAGTCTGCCCCAGGGCGGCTGTGGCTACTTATGTAGCTCACCACCACCGGGATGACTGTGTGTGGATGACTGGACTCTGGACTCTGTAAGCGACTTTGGGTACTCAGAAAAGCGCTATATAAATCAAAATCATCATTATTATTATTATTATTATTATTATTATTATTATCTCAGTACTGGTCTTATTAGACCGTATAGCTGATAAAGGATTACTAATATTCATTGGTTGTGCTGTAACTCTGTCAGATTGTTCATCTGGTCACATGAAATCTATTGTTCTGTTCTCCTGTCTTCAGTTCTCAACTGGATCCGGTTCCCTGAGGCTTGAGGCCGGCAACATATACTCAGTTTATTTCTAAGTGATGTCGGCCAAAGACTATTTAACAAATCAGTGATTGATTAATCCCGTGTCCTTATTAATCCTACACACAACCCTGAAGTTACGGCAAACATTGTGCCAATAATTCTGGGGCAAAGCTTTTTAAAACGTAGAATACCGGGGTTAACCGAAGCCCAGTGTCCTTATTAGTCCTACACTTCCGATTATTAATGTTTCTCCAACAGACATCGATATTTCTCTAACAGACTACCATCAACAACTCAGTATTTGTTTTGGAAGCTTGAGGGCAGAGGATCGGACCCCAGCCAACTGTGTACAGTGAATGAAGGGCCGTACCCTTTGGAGTGAATCCACAGATGTTGTTATCAAGTCATTCACATGATGGACCCTTTGGACTGTTGGTATACATGTCTGACCTCATTCTGGAGATGTCCAAGTCTGTGACTTCTGGGGGAAACCGAGCTTCTTAAAAGACTGAGCAGCCGGCTGAGCCTCAGTCACCGCTACCTCTGAGACGAGCAGCTGTCACCTGAGATCCTCCACAGCTGGACATCATGACACTGAGGCTCAGCTCTCTTCTCCTGGCCGCCGGCTTGTTAGCGAGCAGCTGGGCTCTGACAGACGAAGAGTGCCGGCCTCTGATCACGCCGTTGTCCCTGAAGCCCTCCACAGTAAGTCTTCATCTGGTCCACGAGGCCTCAGCACGGAAGCACAATTCACATGTTTGGGAAGTTCTTCCTAACCTGTATGGTTCTAGTCCTCTAGTGGTATAGTGATGATACCCTGTATGGTTATAGTCCTCTATGGTATAGCTATGTTACCCTCGATGATTATAGTCCTCTAGTGGTATAGTTATGTTACCCTGTATGGTTATAGTCCTCTATGGTATAGTGATGTTACCCTGTATGGTTATAGTCCTCTATGGTATAGTGATGTTACCCTGCATGATTATAGTCCTCTAGTGGTATAGTGATGTTACCCTGTATGGTTCTAGTCTTCTATGATATAGTGATGTTACCCTGTATGGTTCTAGTCTTCTATGGTATAGTGATGTTACCCTGTATGGTTCTAGTCTTCTATGGTATAGTGATGTTACCCTGTATGGTTCTAGTCTTCTATGGTATAGTGATGTTACCCTGTATGGTTCTAGTCTTCTATGGTATAGTGATGTTACCCTGCATGATTATAGTCCTCTAGTGGTATGGTTAAGTCAGCCTCAAACTAATCTCTGTCTCCTCCAGCAACCCTCCGTTGTGTTGCAGCGTGTCCCCAATATCAGAGATAAGCCTGAAGTTTAAACTCTGGGTAGTCCGTATCGATAACAACTAGTCTCCCTCTGGTTAAAGGCTTGTTATGATTTACTCCGAGGGAATTAGTCCGATATTCAACCCACTATTGAATGATGTGTCTGTTGCCACTAACTGACTTCCTGTTTGTGTGCAGCTGTACGGCAGGTTTAACTTCCTCTCTGGTTACACTGATAATGGAGTCTACAACGACATGCTGAAATTTACTGAAAGCTACTGGATGGACGGGAGCCCCTCCCCCTCCAGCCCCGACATGGTTGCTGCGATGACACACAGCAAGTTGTGAGTTGTTAACGACGTACAAATACACAACAGAATCAAATCTGGACATTATACTGTTACCAGTAAAATTATTTCACCTTTTGTAGGACACACTAGATCAGGGGTCGGGAACCTATGGCCCCGAGGGCCATATATGGCCCTTTCGGTGGCGGCATATGGCTCTTTTGAGTTTGAGTAAAAAAAAAATATATATATATATTATTATTTTTAATCCGCCCCTGTAACTTTCTCTATTCTCTAGATTACAGCAGAAGTAATTTGAGGTCCCTTTCTTAAAGACGTCTTTGTTCTTTTATTAAACTAAACGTCTGTTATTGATCGTCTCCAGAGCAGCGTGTCATTCTTTCTCTACGTGTCGCGTCTCTGCTTGGCAATTCGGGGCGGAGCAAATAAAAGATATTTGGCTTTTATGGCTCTCTCAGTCAAAAAGGTTCCTGACCCCTGCCCTAGAGGGTACTTTAGTATGTTTTCTTCACTGGAAAGAAACACCAGAGGCCACTTAGGTAGTTTTTCTTCCACTAGAAAGATGCCCTAGAAGGCGCTTAGTATGTTTTCTCCACTTGAATGATAACCTAGAGGGCACCTTATTATCTTTTCTCCATTTGAAGGACACCCTAGAGGGAACTTTAGTATGTTGACTATACTGGAAGGGCACTAGAGGTCCCTTTCATATGTTTTCTCGACTAGAAAGACGCCCTAGGTGGCTCTTTTGTATGTTCCCTCCAATAAAAAGACACCCTAGAGGTCACCGTATTATGTTTTCTCCACTCGAAGGACAACCTAAACCCTACAGAGCTTTCAAAAGGATCCCTCGGTGTTTCTCAGTGGGAGGAATCTTAACTTTACAAGCGAATATGGAGGAGAAGTTATAAAAGATGTTAGAAGAGGAACTCAACTCTTCCTCTTCTCTCTTTTCTCAGAAATGGAACATGTATGTCTTTAAGGTCCAACTTTACTGTTGACGGCAATACTGGATCAACGTCAGGTAAGTTCTAATAATAATATTAATGTGACCTGATCAGCGCCACGCTGGAGCTTCTACATGTTGTGTTAGTTCTGTCAGAGAATCCAGAGGAGAGATCGTGTTTCGATTATTAAAAGCTGCTTCACACTCATCGTCCTGCTCACTTCAGCTGCTTCTGAAGTTTCATCTTACGTTCCTCAGTTGCCAACATCACGTCGGTGTTCCGCCTGCTGCCGTCCTGCGACGGCTGTCTGCTCATGAGCATCAACAGCACCGCCACCAACCTGGACAAGTTGCTCACTGAGATGAACTTCAAGAACAACGTCACAGCGGAGAAAATCAGCGTCCATGCTCTTTATCTGATGGGTAAGAAGTCTGAGAGGAAACATGTCCACTTAAACTCAAACAAATTTCACATCTGAGCATTCGTCCTGTGTTGTCTCCAGCTAGAGGAACGACCTTGAAGGACTCTGACATGGAAGACTTCAGGAAGCAGGCGAGCTGCTTCGCATTCAACAGGGAACCAGACTTCATCCAGGACCCCAAGAACGGTGCTTCACCTTCAGACCATTCAACGGTGACATGAAGTGACGACAGAGGAACTCATTTATTTTTGTCTTTCTCTCTGCAGATTTCTGTCCTGAAGGTGAGGGGCGTATGCTACTTGAGAAATCTGCATAATGTTCATGGATGTTTCAAACTGAAACTGAGTAAAGAGACAAAAAGTGACAAAAAAGATTTAACGTGTGGCTCGTTTTTAATTCATAATCTAATAAATGACTCTGGAGGTGTGTGGGGGAGTGGCTCTGGGACAGGTGCCACACATGGGCTTAATTGGCTCCAGATGTGGAGCATCTGTGTGATTAGCCCTCAGCTACATAAGCTGGAGGGGAGATGGAGTGAGTAGTAGCCCCGCATTTAGTGAGGCAGCTCTCTAGTAGGACAATACGGTACTTCAATTCAGTTTATTTGTATAGCCCGATTTTAAAAATTACAAATTTGTCTCGGAATGCTTTACAATCTGTACACGGACATCCCTGCCCCAAAATCTCCCATCGGATGAGGGAATGATACCGTTCTCTGATTTGCCGAATAGTCCAATCACGTGAAATAAGAAACGATGTGATTCGCCAGGACGCACATTTCTGCACCCCAAGATTAACGTTTCATCCGCCAATGAGAAGCCGTCCTTGCCGAAACGACTGTGAAATGTTTTCTCGCACACATACATTTGGCCGGTGCCCTCTAAAAGGGGGAGGGGCTTCTCTCAGTGATGACTACTGGCGATATATTATATTTGGTCATATTTAACTTAAGTGGTTGTTGACAGGCTGACGGTCTCCCACACACATTTAGCGCGTCAACACGGTATATTTATTATTTAAATTATTTGGTATATAATATTTTTGACGGTATATATTATATTTTTACATCCCAAAATTGTAAGAGGGGCGGTGCTCTCTATGGACTCACCGCCACTGAACATGGTACTACAAGCTCTCGAGTGGGGTAACATGGAACTACAAGCTCTCTAGATGGCCAATATGGTACTACCAGCTCTTTAAGATATGATGGTGCATCACCAATCAAGGCTTTGTAGGTCAAGAGAAGAATTTTAAAAGTGATTCTTGATGTTACAGGGAGCCAGTGCAGAGCAGCTAGTGCAGGAGTCATGTGATCTCTTTTCTTAGTTTTAGTGAGAACACGAGCTGCAGCTTTCTGGATCAACTGGAGGGACCTAAGAGACTTATAGAGCAGCCTGATAATAAGGAGTTGCAGTAATCCAGTCTAGAAGTAATAAACGTGTGAACCAGTTTTTCTGCATCTTTTTGAGACGAGATGTCTCTGATTGTTGAAATATTATGTAGATAAAACGATGCATATGAATTTGACTACATTTGTTTACATATACATTCATAACCATTTATATATTAAGTACAACAAAAAATGTCAGGAGAGAATTGCTAAAGTGAGCATTTATCTCAATAATGATGCTTTCTTGCAATGTGTGCAGTTGTTTTTTTGTGCCTGGTATTTATAATTTTGATTAATTGTTTTTTCTTACTTGTTCTTCTGCATTCAATTTCCTGTGGTTGGATGTATTATCATAAATCACCTGCCACAGACTTCTCACAAGCGGAGCACCTGAAGGGTTTCTCTCCTGTGTGCGTTAACAAGTGTGTCCTGAGATGTGTGTTTCTTAAATATCGTTTATCGCACATGGAGCAGCTGAAGGGTTTCTCTCCTGTGTGGCGCCTCATGTGAATCTGTAAATCACTATTCTGTGTGAACGGTTTCTCACAGACGGAGCAGCCGAAAGGTTTCTCTCCTGTGTGACTTATCATGTCTCTTCAGATGTGTGGAAGAAGAAAAAGTTTTCTCACACGCTGAGCAGCCGAAGGGTTTCTCTCCCGTGTGAATTAGTGTGTGTCTCTTCAGACTCGTCTTGGTCCTAAAGCTCGTCCCACACTCGGAGCAGCTGTACGGTTTACCCCTAGTTCCACTCCTCGCACAACGAGCATGAGAGTTGAGACTTGAATGTGGTGTGGGGGGGGGGCTCTGGTTCCTCCTGTTCCTCTTTAATGGGGGGGGGGCTCTGGGTCCTCCTGGTAATACTCTTCCTCTTTGATGTGGGGGGCTCTGGGTCCTGCTGGTCCTCCTCTTCCTCTTTAATGTGGGGGTCCTCCTGGTCCCATTTACTATGAGGAGGGTCTGGGTCCTCCTGGTTATCTTTAATGTGAGAGTCCTGCTGGTCCTCCTGGTCCTCCTGGTCCAGACTGGAGCTCCTGTCCTGCTCAGGAACCTTGTGTTGACCCACCAGCTGCTGGCCGTCTGAAGACGGAATGAAGTTCTCACATTACTGAGTAGCGCTCAGAGGGCCGGTTCTAGCCCTTTGATTGCCCTAGGCGAGATTGAATTTTGTGCGCCCCCCCCCTTCCACACACACACTTTGTTTTTTATTACTTCAAATAATTTATTAAACACTCAAAATTAGGATTAAATTAACTCCATAAAATGTGCAAAACAGTCTTAAGCACCTGTAAGGAAATTTAAGCAAATGATGACCCTCTATACCCTAACTATACCCTCTACAAACAAAAGTGCTTTTATGGATTAAGCATTAAAATGTATTACGTCATTTTAATTTAGAGAAGCTTCTTTCAGCAGAAGCTACTGTCACAGGGAGTGTGACAGCAACTCTTAGGGCCACCCACATCATGCCAGTGTTACACCCCTACTGGTTTAAAACTTCTGGTTTCCCTGCGCGTGTGCGTTGTGTTCTCTTCATGTCTGCAGCGGGAATCTGGTGTCTCGCGCACCAGATTCCTCACACATTCACAAACATATTGCTGGAGATCTTTAAGCCACTGTTCATATCTATTTTGGCAATTACGATTGTATAAGTGAGCAGTGCATCACAGCCACGTATGAATAAATACATTTTAGAAAAAATAAAAATAAAAAGACCGCTCCGACCTGGGTTCGAACCCTTTCACTCAAAATGATTCTGCACTCATGGCCGCAGAGTCTATGTGCTGCGCCACCAGCAATTTCTTACAGCTCAGGTAATTTAGAGGCATAAATTAACTAACGTAACGTAACACAATTTAACGCAACTTCTCCAGATTAGGAGAATTACGACAATAACCATCAATTAAATCTAAAAACTAGGTTGACAAATAAACGTGTGGCTGAGGGGGCGCCCTAGGATGATCATGATTAATACACATGTTTTAATATGCTTGTTATTCTAACTATGATTCGGGAAGTAGGTCTACGGGCGACACTCAAGGGCGCCCCCAGACCATTTTGCGCCCTAGGCGGTCGCCTAGGTCGCCTATAGCAATCGCCGGCCCTGAGCGCTCACGAGACCGTCACCATGGTGACGACCACACGTCTGTGTCGGCAGCAGAAGAACACATTACTATTATTATGATTATTACTATTTTTACTATTACTATTATTATTATTGTTACTATTATTATTATTATTATTATTGTTACTATTGCTATTACTATTATTAATAATAATATTATCAATATTACTATTATAACTATTATTATTATCTTTATTAAACAGATCAAGCGATCCAGACTCAGTGGTGGACATGTGTCTTCTCTGAGAGAAGAGAGGACGTCCAGATGAAGGTCCGGTCCAGACCACCTGGACAGGATGCTGATCTGAGGTCAGTGTACCAGAGAACAGAAGCACACTGCTGATCTGAGGTCAGTGTACCAGAGAACAGAAGCACGCTGCTGATCTGAGGTCAGTGTACTAGCGAACAGAACCGACCTGCTCTGTGGAGCCGCAGCTGCAGGTTGAGCACCGCGTCCAGGAGTTCCCGGTGCCGCTCGTTCTCCTCTCTAGAAGCACACAGCTCCTCCTCGTACTCTGCTAGCGTTCTTTCAAACAGCCCAAATATATCTTGCGCAGCCGCAGTGAGTCGCTGCTTCACCAACGCTCTCAGCATGTGGACTTTACACATGTTCACACAACGACACACACTTGTTGTCCACACGCAGTCCGTCACGAAGCCCGCTGGTCTCCATCAACAGGCCCTCGGACTAGCGCTGTGGTTAACGTGCTAAGCTAACACTCCGCGGACCCGCAGGTTCCTGGTAGACGCCATCTTGAAGAATATGTTTCAAAATAAAAGTCTCAAAATGTGACTGAAGTTAAATGTTTTCTATTTTTAATGAATCTACTGCATTAAACAATTATTCCTGTTTTATGTACATTACTTTCAGGCTATATTTAATAAAATATGTAGATTCAATTCAGTTTATTTTGTTGAGTCCAGAAACACAACCTCCCCTCAGAGGGACGAGCTGCACATCGACCGTCCGACCTTTGTGAAGGAAACGGTGACCGGTCCATGAACTGAGCGGACCAGGTCTATTTGAGTTGGACACACAACGAATTGGACTTGTTATGTAAACATTGGTGGACAAATACTATTAGAATCTCAGTGACCTCAGTGTCCTCAGTGTCCTCAGTCAGTTCAGTTAGACTCCGCCCATCTCCCTCCTCCAGATCATGGGGGACTGGGTGCTGGTCTGGTCCTCACCAGACCCCTCATTTGTAGTCCTGACCCAGAGTTAGTGACCCCCCCCCCTTATTGGTTATATAATGTAGCGACCCTGTGAAGTGGCTGTCAATCACAGTGTGGCACCGTGCATGCTGGTCGAGGGGCGTGCCTGTGATTGGCGGAGTAGAGGGGAGGTGGGGTTAACCGGAGAAAAGGGGAGTTAAGTGTGGTTGACGGGAACCGTTGTTGTTGACGTTCGAGTTGCTGATCTGAGAGGAGCACGCTGTCTGTGTTGGTGGATGCCCAATAAAATGAGGATTAAGAACATCGTCCCGTTTTCCATTTCATCAGTGCCATAACGTCCGAAACATTACAATATTGTGTACAAGACAACTTCCCCACAGGTACACCGTCTTTAGGGCGGGGCTTCAAAGTGATGACGGGTTGCTTCTGGTTGCAAAAACCAAGAGTTGTGATTCAAACACGTCTCACACATTTATATATGTTTAAGCAATAAGGTACGAGAGGCACGACTGTATCGCCAATAATGTCCACTTCAAAGGCAAACTTGTTACAACGCGGTTGCGTGCGACATTATAAACAGTCATTAATCAGTGAGCCAAACATTGAGTGTCACATTTCAGGAGCTGAGAGAACACGGTCCTGTGTGTTGGTCTGTTGCCATGACAACAGCCAATACACAGGAAATCCCAATCTGTGAATATCTTTCCACCTTTACCGGACTTGGTTTAGTCGTGTCAACGACGTCTACACCGACTGCTGCCCCCTAGTGGTCACCCTTCATACTGCAACTGCTGCCCCCTAGTGGTCACCCTTCATACTGCAACTGCTGCCCCCTAGTGGCCACCTGTTCTATTGTAACTGCTTCCCCCTAGTGGTCACCCTTTCTACTGCAACTGCTGCCCACTAGTGGTCACCCTTTATACTGACTCTGCTGCCCCCTAGTGGTCACCCTTTATACTGCAACTGCTGTCCCCTAGTGGTCACCCGTTATATTGTGACTGCTGCCCCCTAGTGGTCACCCTTTATATTGTGACTGCTGCCCCCTAGTGGTCACCCTTTATACTGCAACTGCTGCCCCCCAGTGGTCACCCTTTATACTGCAACTGCTGCCCCCTAGTGGTCACCCTTTCTACTGCAACTGCTGCCCCCTAGCGGTCATCCTTTATACTGCAACTGCTTTCCCCTAGTGGTCACCCTTTATATTGCATCTACTGCCCCCTAGTGGTCACCCTTCATACTGCATCTGCATCCACCTAGTGGTCACCCTTCATACTGCATCTGCTGCCCCCTAGTGGGCACCCTTTCTACTGCAACTGCTGCCCCCTAGTGGTCACACTTCATACTGCAACTGCTGCCCCCTAGTGGTCATCCTTCATACTGCAACTGCTGCACCCTAGTGGCCACCCGTTATATTGTGACTGCTGCCCCCTAGTGGTCACCCTTTATACTGCAACTGCTGCTCCCTAGTGGTCACCCTTTATACTGCAAATGCTGCCCATAGTAGTCACACTTTATACTGCAACTGCTGCCCCTAGTGGTCACACTTCATACTGCAACTGCTGTCCCCTAGTGGTCACCCTTCATACTGCAACTGCTGCCCCCTAGTGGTCACCCTTCATACTGCAACTGCTTCCACCTAGTGGTCACCCTTCATACTGCATCTGCTGCCCCCTAGTGGGCACCCTTTATACTGCAACTGCTGCCCCCTAGTGGTCACCCTTTATACTGCATCTGCTGCCCCCTAGTGGTCACCCTTTATACTGCAACTGCTGCCCCTAGTGGTCACCCTTCATACTGCAACTGCTGCTCCCTAGTGGTCACCCTTTATACTGCAACTGCTGCCCCTAGTGGTCACACTTTATACTGCAACTGCTGCCCCTAGTGGTCACACTTTATACTGCAACTGCTGCCCCTAGTGGTCATTCTTTAGTGGTGTCCCTTCTTTCTTTTCTCTGGTAGCATGACATCCACATCCACCTAAAGGATCCTATTGGCTCAGATAAATGTAAACAGCTGTCAGGCATTATGGCTGAATAATGTACACTGTGACTCTTAACCAATCGGAAGGCTTGTGTAGTGGCACTCCGTCTAGTTCTGGGGTCTTACGTACCACTCGTTTGAGATCAGTCTTTGAAGCTATTGATTGAAAACGCGAGTGACAAGTGGCTTTTTCATACAAAATGGTGTTTACTAAAAACGTAAAGTTTACAGGTTCACAGGTCACACGGTCAAAAAACTATATCGCTTCCATCTCTCTCTGAACTCAAAACAAGACTGACAGCTCAACGCACAGCTGATATAGTGACGCCATCTGATTGGACGCTTAGATTCTAACAAATTATTAAGCTTTTAAATACAATACCAAATTATAAATGTTAACATAAACATTCCTTCAAATCATAATAAAGATTTATCTTTAGTTAACATTTTAAATCTTTTTAAACTAAATTAAATCAGGCATTTGGCTCTTACATTACCCGGCCCCTAACAAACCCATTTCATCTACTCCTATTATACATTTCTTTGAAGTGTTCCACAATCTCCACAGACGGTTTCAGTCAGCAGGCTCTGGGTTTTGAAGAGACCTGGTGGTGTTCTTCTGGTCTACACGACCACCAAGAGAACGTCAAGCGAGGGTGTCACAGGTTCCAAGGGCACGCTGAGCACACACACACACTTTGTCCTGCACTGTAAAAGAAATAAATCGTGAAATATACGGCAAATTACTGGCAGCTGTGGTTGCCAGAACTTCACCGTAAAAAATAAAGTGAGAACGTATAAGACATTATGGTATACATTTTTGAAACCGTAAAATTCACAGTTGAGAACTGCTTTTTGTTAACGGTAAATTACTATCAAAAAAACGGATAGATCATAACTCTGTTTACGGTTATTTGCTTTAGAAAAAACAGCTATGTTATAAACATGTTTACAGTAGATTCTTGTAAAAACAGCAGTTATACTGTAAAGCTAATTCAGTCTCTGTGAAAAACAGTACAACTGTATAATATATTACGGTATTTTATTGAAAAGTTCAATTTAACGGTGAATTACCGGCAGCTATGGTTGCCAGGAAGTCACCGTAAAAAGTGAAAACGTATAATACATTGCAGTATGTTTTGAAAAAAAAGCAGTTATACTATAAACCTAATTACGGTCTCTCAGAGATAAACAGTACAATTATATGAGTACTGTTATTTTATTACAAAGTTCAAAGTAAATGGCCAGGAACAGGCGGTTCTCCTCCGCCTGTACCCACCCCATCTCTTCAATCCGGGCCAGTATCTGACCCAAGCTTCTCATCAGCTCCTCTTCTGGCTGCATCCCTTCTAGGCGCTGGGTTCCAGGGGGCCCCACATTGGGCTCCAGTGTAGCAGGACTCACACCACTACCCGTGGGTTTCCCCCACCAGTGCCAAGGATCAGCCATGATCAGAGGGTTAGGGTTAGATGCGTCTGCTCACTCTCCTCTCCCTCCAGTTCTGCCCCTTTTATACCAGCAGCATCGGCTGCTGACTGATTGCCAATCAGTGAGAACAGCTGACTGATTGTCAACCAGCCAGCAGCCGAGGCCAAATTGGGGAGAGCTGCCACAATCTCATGAACACGTTTTAATACCTTATTAAGTTAAGTAAGGACTAAAACACTTAAAACAAGTGAAACAGTCCAACATGAAAACTGCCTTGTAAGAAGAAATATCTTGTCAAAAAACAAGCATAGATTGCCTTAATTTAAGATATTTTATCTTACTTAGATTTTAATTTGTGCAGTGCAAATAATAAATGCAAATAATACAGGACTGGTAAATTCATAATACGTTATATTTCCATTTGCAGCACAATAGTTCGTACATTTAAGAGTAACAAAATGTATTTTTAAAGAGTAATACATGCAAAAACTACGGTATTAATTGTTGTTCATATTTCGGTATATTTCCATTATCAGTACAATGTTTAGTGCAATTAAAAGTTCTGAACTGTATTTTGTACAAACAATAAATGTGAAAATGACAAGGCTGGCTGTTACTTTCATAAAACGTTATAGCTCAGTTGTCAGCATAGTAGTCCGTACATTTAACAGTGACAGATTGTATTTTTTAAAAGTTATTAATGTAAAATTTACGGTATTGATTATTGTTCATAATACGGTGTATTTCCGTTATCAGTATAATGTTTAGTACAATTAACGGTGACAACATTTATTTTTTACAGAAAATACATGCATAAATTACTGTTTGGGCTGATATATACATACACAGTGTTGCAATGTGATAGAAACGGAATATAACCTATTTTGAATTAACGGTCTCTTACTGTTGGGATTTAACAGTTTTTCACTGTAAAATCTACGTTCTTTTTTTACAGCGTGGAGGAAGGTCCTGCAGGGTCCCTCTGGGTCCTGTGGACCCTCTGGACCCTCTGGGCCCTGTGGACCCTGTGGACCCTCTGGGCCCCTTATAAGCCGACCTGCCGCTTCACAGATCACACAGTGTGATTTCCGTCTCCAGGAAGATGAGTTCCCTGAAGGCAGCGCTGCTGCTGCTGCTGCTGGCGGCCGTCACCACGGCGACCCAGGGCGCCGAGGACTGCGACGGTGTGAAGAAACTGTCCACGTCGAACCTGCAAGAGGTGAGTCTGGATCGGTCTAGATTCGTCTGGATCCAATCTGGATCCATCTGGATCCGGCCTGTATCGGTCTGGATCCAGTCTGGATTCTGGTTCAGTTAACTTTAACAGCGAGTGTCCCAACTAGAAGCTATTTGACCTTTTCTGTTTGGCTCGTTCCACTTTGACCTTGGACAGATGGACATATTTAAAGTGTCTCTCGGGTCTCAGCCGATGTTTCTGTTCTCACGTCATTCACGGATTTAAAGGAGACCATGAACTGAGCCACCAGCTTTATTTGAATTGAACACACAACGAATTGGACTTGTTATGTAAACTTAGTGGACAAATAATATTAGAATAACAGTGTCCTCAATGTCTTCAGTGTCCTCAGTTTCCTCAGTGTCCTTGTGTCCTCAGTGCCTCTGTCTCCCCTGCAGGTCATGGGGGACTGGGTGCTGGTCTGGTCCGTGACGGACCACGCAGAGGGCTGGGACCTGCTGCCCAACATCTCCAGCTCCCACGTGGAGTTCAGCCTTCTCCATGGCAACCGCACGGTGCAGCTCAAGGAGAGGAACCTGTACCGGTGAGACGCTGCGACGCCTCCTTGTCCCTCAAAGCCTCCTGGGAACTGTAGTCCCAGAGCTGCTCTGCTTTGTCTCTTTCAGGGACAAGTCGTGTTCCAACTACTTCATGAACTTCACAGTGGCCGACGCAGGAAACCACACGCTGGACGTCATCGCCGCCAGTGAGTCCCCCTGCTGGTCCAATGACTGTGACTGTTGTTGTTGTGGTTGTTGTTGACGTGTGTGGTTTGTGTCTCAGCGCTGGAGAAGGACGGCGTTGCTAGTGACTTGAACCAATCGATACAGATCGATTTCTACGAGAGCTGCTCTGAGTGTCTGATGGTGGTCTACACGTTGCCATCGGGCCGATACCTGCTCAACTACAGTGAGAACTTCACACGCCTCCTACACGCCTTTTACACGCCTCCTACACGCTTCTTACACGTCTGCTACATGCCTCCTACATGCCTCTTACACGCCTCCTACACGCCTCTTACACGCCTCCTACATGCCTCCTACACGCCTCTTACACGCCTCCTACATGCCTCCTACACGCCTCTTACACACCTCCTACATGCCTCCTACACGCCTCTTACACGCCTCCTACACGCCTCTTACACGCCTCCTACATGCCTCCTACACGCTTCTTACACGCCTCCTACATGCCTCCTACACGCCTCTTACACACCTCCTACATGCCTCCTACACGCCTCTTACACACCTCCTACACGCCTTCTACATGCCTCCTACACGCCTTTTACACGCCTCCTACACGCTTCTTACACGTCTGCTACATGCCTCCTACATGCCTCTTACACGCCTCCTACACGCCTCTTACACGCCTCCTACATGCCTCCTACACGCCTCTTACACGCCTCCTACATGCCTCCTACACGCCTCTTACACACCTCCTACATGCCTCCTACACGCCTCTTACACGCCTCCTACACGCCTCTTACACGCCTCCTACATGCCTCCTACACGCTTCTTACACGCCTCCTACATGCCTCCTACACGCCTCTTACACACCTCCTACATGCCTCCTACACGCCTCTTACACACCTCCTACACGCCTTCTACATGCCTCCTACACGCCTCTTACACGCCTCCTACATGCCTCCTACACGCCTCTTACACGCCTCCTACACGCCTTCTACAAGCCTCCTACACGCCTCCTACACGCCTCCTACACACCTCTTACACGCCTCCTACACGCCTCTTACACGCCTCCTCCATGCCTCCTACACGCTTCTTACACACCTCTTACACGCCTCCTACACGCCTCCTACACACCTCCTACAGGCCTTCTACACGCCTCCTACACGCCTCTTACACGCCTCCTACACGCCTCCTACAGGCCTCCTATAGGCCTTCTACACGCCTCCTACACGCCTCTTACACGCCTCCTACACGCCTCCTACAGGCCTCCTATAGGCCTTCTACACGCCTCCTACACGCCTCCAGAGCCTCACCAGTGTGTGTGTGTGTGTGTGTGTGTGTATCAGAGAGGGAGGGGCAACACCAGGACGTGGAGGAGATGACGTCTCACCACGACGCCCACGAGCGACTCGCCAAGTGTCTGAGAATCAGTCACGACCAACACTTCAGCTACGATGGAGCTGCAGGTCTGATACACACTAGTACACGAGTACATCACTAGTACTAGTACATCACTAGTACATCACTAATACATCACTAGTACATCACTAGTACTAGTATATCACTAGTACATCACTAGTACTAGTACATCACTAGTACATCACTAGTACAGGTAAATGAAGCGTCTTCTCTTCTCAGATTTCTGTCACAGGAAGTCGTCTCCGGCGTTGGATGACGCCGCGGCGCCGGTTCTTCCTGAGTGACGACGTGTCAACAAATAATCAATAAAACAACAACTCAAACCTGCAAGTGTGTGTTTGTGTGTGTACTTTGTATGTACTCGAGGTAGTTTACGTTTGAAAGACGAGGTATCTGTGGTTATCCAGAAACAACATGTAGTTCCATGCTACACTACATGTATGTCCATGCTACACTACATGTATGTCCATGCTACACTACATGTAGCTCCATGCTACACTGTATGTCAGGCCTATTTAACTAGCGGCCCGCGGGCCGGATACGGCCCGTTTGAATTTAACTCCGGCCCTCCAGACTGCCTGCAAATCAGTATAGCTTGGTAAGAAAAAATAAAACTGACGGACACGCCTCTTTTATACATTGAGACATCTGACAAAGAGCCGTTGAGTTTCACTGTTGCCTCCACCAGACCTGTATGGTGACATCGTTATGTTACGCCCCGTGTTGGTTGCCGTAACCCACTCCTCACCAGCGCTCTGGTCTGACTGACCACTGAAACACAATAGCCAATCAGAAAACAAACGTATCTGTTGTGTCTGGGTAAGATTTAATCCAGCAACCAATGAAAGTAAAGCATCCAGGAATTGCGCGTGACAGAACTTCTAAAGTTTCGTTCTGCAGGGGGCTCAAACAGCAGTGATTTTCTCATTCGGCCCACTTGCTACTGAAGTTGAATAGCCCTGCTGTATGTCCATGCTACACAACATGTAGCTCCATGCTACACTACATGTATGTCCATGCTACACAACATGTAGCTCCATGCTACACTACATGTATGTCCATGCTACACAACATGTAGCTCCATGCTACACTACATGTATGTCCATGCTACACAACATGTAGCTCCATGCTACACAACATGTAGCTCCATGCTACACTACATGTATGTCCATGCTACACAACATGTAGCTCCATGCTACACTACATGTATGTCCATGCTACACTACATGCATGTCCATGCTACTCTACATGTATGTCCATGCTACACAACATGTAGCTCCATGCTACACTACATGTGGAGAATACAGCCTCTTCTTACTCAGAGGGCAGCACAGGCTCTGGTCCAAGTTCTGGTCCAAGTTCTGGTCCAAGTTCTGGTCCTAGTTCTGGTCCAAGTTCTGGTCCAGATTCTGGTCCAGGTTCTGGTCGCAGGGCGAAGCGTTGGCCAGGAGAAAACGCGTTGAACCCGTCCCGCCCTCCATCGTCATGGGAACCGTGAGGTCTCTCGTCAACTGGATGGACGAGCCGACCGCAGCGACCGACACCGGAGCGAGTACCGGGAATGTAGCCTCACGGAGGTCACTCCGACACGCACGCTGCGCTCCACGCTATATTTTGTATTTTGTATTGTGTTTTGTGTTTTTATTTGTATATTTTATTTTTATAAATGCTCTAATGCACACCCACTGCTGTGATCCTGAAATGTCCCCACTGTGGAACTAATAAATGAATATGTTATCTTATCTTCTATCTTATCTAAATGATATACAACATAGTAATATAGTATACATAAGTATACTCAGGCACATGCACAGACATTTTGGGGGGCCGGTGCTCAAACAAAAAAAAAGGGCATCCAATGCCCCAAAAGAATCTGACCGAGTTGAAGCATAAGCAGCAACACAATGATGATGCATTACATCCTCGGCCTGCATTTCCTCTGGGCAGCATCAGACCGCTAGCTTACATTTTCTTTATGAATAAAGATGAATTATTATAGAGCATCAACAGTACAAGCTTTCTGATTGGCTAATGGGTCGTCATACCAGCCACGTATCGCCCTCCTCGTCAGTCTGATTCTGATCCGTATTGAGCTCTGACCAAATTTTCAAAATGAGCAATATTGATAGATATCAACAGCCAAGAGCAGTGGTCCTGTGCGTTACGGATTAAGTCGGGGCGAAATTCTCACAAGAACTCAAATAAATGCCCCGTCGGATATTAAAACACATTTGGGGGACTTGTTGACAGAGAGAGTGACTTTTATTCTTAAATACTGAAGAATGAAAAAAGTGTCTCCAGCCAAAAGGGAACTTTACTCATCCAGGGCAAAAGGGGCTGGTGCTTGAGCACCACTAGGGCTCTAGCTGTGCACGTGCCTGAGTATACTAATACAACACATTACTCAGATTCTGGGGAGTACACAGCAGTGTGTAACTTGTGTCGGCCAACAGGGGGCGGTGAAGTGCCGCTCCGTGACGTCAGCCAGGTTCACGCGAACAAGAAGACGCCTGGACGTCACTTCCGGTAAAGCATCTTCCAACATGGAGTCGAGCGGCTTGAAGCTGAGTTTCTGGGAGAACGGACCGAAGCCCGGGCAGCTCTACTCGCTGGCCGGCGGCCGCAGCGGGCCGGCCGCCTCCTGCGGGCCGGTCAAACACACACTGTGAGTCCTCCGAGCGGGAACCGGGTCCGCGCAGCGGATATTCCGTTTTGTGCTGTATCATCATGGAGGAGCTAACTATGGCTAAGCTAATTGCCGCTTCAGATGAACGGCTCTAAAACAGAGCAAGTTATTAAACGAGTAATACAACCTGTATAATGTATATTAATAAGAACACATGTTGATTTATAATGTGGATATAAGCATGTGTATATTGTTTAAGATTTACTTAAACATCAGTTTATATATTGGAAAGTGTATTTATGTTGGCTGACTAATTTTTGAAGCCTCGAATTTTAAGAAAGATTTTGTTTTTATGATCTTTAATATATAGTGCAGAACGTGTTGCACAATTAATCCCTTCATGTGAAGCCATGCCTGCTAACTGATCGATTACTTCATCAGCTAAATACAATATAAAGTTGTGTATTTGACATGTAAACCCTGTTAATAACCTCCCCCCCCAGGAACCCCATGGTCACCGGCACCTCGGTGCTCGGCGTGAAGTTCAGCGGCGGCGTCGTCCTCGCGGCCGACATGTTGGGCTCCTACGGCTCGCTGGCTCGCTTCAGGAACGTCTCGCGCCTCATGAAGGTAAGGCGGCCGCGTGCTTGTTGTTTACTAGAGATGTGATGTTGTTGTTGATGTGTTTGGTTACAGCGTTACTTTGTGCTTCCAGGTGAACGACAACACCATCCTGGGAGCTTCGGGGGACTACGCCGACTACCAGCACCTGAAGCATATCATCGAGCAGATGGTGTAAGCCAGCAGAGACGTGTTAGTGCGATCGATCAGTGATCAATACCTGGTGTATTTGATCGATCGGTGATCAATACCTGGTGTGTTTGATCTATTGATGATCAATACCCTGTGTGTGATTGGTGATCAATACCCTGTGTTTGATTGGTGATCAATACCCTGTGACCGTGATCAGTACCCTGTGATTGGTGATCAATACCCTGTGATGGTGATCAATACCCTGTGACCGTGATCAGTACCCTGTGATTGGTGATCAATACCCTGTGATGGTGATCAATACCCTGTGATCGGTACCCTGTGCGCAGCATCGACGAGGAGCTGCTGGGCGACGGCCACCGCTGCGGCCCCAAGGCGCTGCACTCCTGGCTCACCAGGGTGATGTACAACCGGCGCAGCAAGATGAACCCGCTGTGGAACACCGTGGTCATCGGGGGCGTGGATGGCGGCAAGAGGTGGGCGGGGGGACCTCCTATGTGCAGATATATATATATATATATATATATATATGTACATACTTACTATACTTATAAGCTTGATAGCTTCAGCCTTGACCCTTTCGGTTAGCCGCTTTCTTCTTTTGTTGTAAAAAAAAATCTTGTTTTTTGTATATAACCGGGAGAAAAAAAAACATATTTATATATATATGAACAACAATATATGTATGTATGTATGTATGTATATATATGTATATATATATATATATGTACACATATATATATGTATATATATATATATATATGTATATGTGTGTGTACTCAAACATCACGTGTGTTTATACAAACAGAAGTCGTTGTTCTTCTGCTTCTTGTCTTTGAAGTTATTAAAGGACTCTGTGCCGCTGCTTCACTCCAGAACCTCAAGAGAAGCTTTTCTACTTTATATTTCTAATGGTTCTGAACCTTTTCTTATCAGTAATGCCATTTATTAATTGTGTATTCTGATGAGGAGTTGTATTTAATGTTGTCTGAATGAAGTCTGTTGTGAGCTGCAGTGAGCCTTCTTGCCTCCCTCTAGTTTCCTAGGTTACGTGGACAAGCTGGGCGTGGCCTATGAGGCGCCCACCGTAGCCACGGGCTTTGGAGCGTACCTGGCCCAGGTGAGCCCCGGCCATCCAAATCTTTACAGATTAAAAGAAATACTTATCGGTCTGATTCATGTTTCTCTCTCCTTTCTGTCTCCCTCTTTCTCTCTTATCTCTTGCCTTTTTCTACACTCTCCTCTCTCTTACTCCTTTCTTTCTCTTCCCCCACCCCTCTCTCCCCATCTCTCTCTCTCTCTCCCCCATCTCTATCTCTAGCCTCTGATGAGGGAGGTGGTGGAGAACAAGGAGGAGATCTCTCAGCAGGAGGCCCGTGAGCTGGTGGAGCGCTGCCTCAAAGTTCTGTACTACAGAGACGCTCGCTCCTACAACAAGGTACATGATCAATGATTATTACATCACATGA
This sequence comes from Liparis tanakae, assembly GCA_036178185.1. NCBI lineage: Eukaryota > Metazoa > Chordata > Actinopteri > Perciformes > Liparidae > Liparis > Liparis tanakae. The sequence goes on from CM070106.1 coordinate 16,778,503, forward strand.
TCAATAACATGATTATTACATCACATGATCAATAACATGATTATTACATCACATGATCATAACATGATTACTAAATCACATGATCAATAACATGATTACTACATCACACGATCAATAACATAATTATTACATCACATGAACAATATCATGATTATTACGTCACATTATCAATAACATGATTACTACATCACATGATCAATAACATGATTACTACATCACATGATCAATAACACGATTACTACGTCACATGATCAATAACATGGTTACTACGTCACATTATTAATAACTTGATTATGAAACGCTAACGGTTGAGTGTATTTTACTTCAGCATGAGATCGCCATAGTAACGGAGGCGGGTGTGGAGATCGTTGGTCCTCTGTCCTCTGAGACCAACTGGGACATCGCTCACATGGTCAGGTAGGTCAAAGGTCACCGGGGGCGGAGCTTCTTCAGCTCCATCTATTTTATATCAGTGTTTATATTTCCTACAGAAAACTTTTGAACCCATCATGAACCCGACACTCATTTCTACTGAGCCGAGCCTGAACGCACCCTAATCCCTGAGCTCTTGTTTCTGTGCAGCGGGTTTGAATGAAGACGAGCCGATGAAGACGAGCCCATGAAGCTCTACGGTGACTCCTGCAACTTATGTCAGTTTATTTAGTTTTTTCTGATGTTCATTGTAACTTTTGTATAACGGAAAATAAATGTGGAAAATCCAGAAATGTCGTGGTTTCTTTCTGTTTTTATTTGTGTTTAGTTCAGATGAAAGTCGCCGCTCTTTAAATTCTTGTGAATTAAAAAGTAATTTCCCAAGATAAAACATGGATGATGTACGTGTCTTTATGCATCAGCTCCAGGTGTAACAGGTCTCAGAGTAGTGCAATCACACAATACATGTTTTCATTTAAATTCACCCTATAACATGTATATTTGTTCAAATGACTTCATAGTGAACAAGTTATATCACCTTTTTTTTTTTTTTAGGAGAGGGATTAAAAAATGGGTCTTTAATAAATGTTTATAGAGTAGATATACATTTTGTTTATTATTTAACATACAATTGCGTTTGTGAAATGTACTTTTCGATTTCGCAGCCTGAACAAGCGGCTGTTGCTGGGCAGATTACGCGAAATCGCTCCATCTGTTTTGTAACTGGGCAGACCACGTAACCGGGTCCAATCAAAATAATCCCCGTCAGAGAAATAATTCCTCTCGACGAATGGATTTTCACTGGCTTTCGGTATCCGGGTAGGTTTGCGATGGCTGACCAATCGTAAGAGACGTCAGCTTTGTAGTCAGGCAGACATAACGGAGTCGGCCAATCACAAAAACATCTGAAGGGGATTTTTGCTGTATCTTGGCTCAGGTACTTTCTTTTTGTTTTTAAAAATAATTACTCAAACGTGACTCACTGACTCGATGAATCGTTAATAACAGAATAAATAAACTATCACCGGGAAATATTTTTTAAACGAGAATAGCGCGTAAAACACGTTTAATGGCGGCTTCTAGCCGAAGCTAGCTGCTAACAGCCCAGCTACACTCGCTAGCAGCTAGCAGGACTCAGTATTCTTGCTCCTACCACTTCCGGTGGTTGTTACAGCAGTTTGTATTCAAAGCTCGGTCATCTAGCGTTGCTGGTCGATCGGCTAACCTGTTAGCTCTGCAGTACCGTGTGTGTGTGTGTGTGTGTGGCCGGCCGTCGGTGCGCGTGTGTGTGACACATGAGCACCGGCTCTCCCCGCTGTAGCCCGTCAGGAGGCGCGGAGGGGGGCGGCTGTCACGAGCTGCCGAGGCAGAGCGGCAGCCTGGGTTTCGCACCCCAGAAAACATGCCTCCCTCCCGGGGAGTAGTGGGAACGTGTAACGCCCCCTCAGGTTTGTACTGGTGGCAGCTAATGGCGCCCCACGGTACGAGTAGTAGTAACGGGGAGCGCCCCCTCTCCTGGGTAGTAGTATGATATATATATATATATATGTGTATATATGCGTGTATATATATTTATGTATATATATTTATGTATATGTGTATGTATATATATATATATATATATGTCGACGGTTGGGAAAAGATGACCAGGACGGCAAAGTAAAATTCAAAACAAAGTGGATTTAATCCAGTGTGGTACAACAAAAAGTCCAAAAGACACAAAGTGTTTAACGTGCAGCACGGGCCTGAATGAAGTCAGCTGAAAGCATTGTTCGATAACAGACTCAAGTTCTCAACAGGACTCTTTGTAGTCTTTAAAAGTAGGCGTGATTGGATAAAATAGATGGAGACGTCCCTCGGTTTAAACGTTGTCCATCTCATCGTTGGAGCTCAGGGTGGTCCCACCCTCTGGGCTCACGACAGCAGCTCTGGTTGGTTAAAACAGATGGAGGTGTTCCTGGTTTAGACTCTGAACACCTTCTGATGGAGCTCAGGGTGATGTCACCCTCTGGGCTCACAATCTTCTCGCCATCATGTCTCTTATCATATCAGTGTGTGTGTTGTTCTCTATCTAAAGCAGGAGCTGTGCAGCTGTGGAGTTTTAATATAATAGAAACTTTAAAGGCTTTGAAACTATCTGTTGCTTTCATAAACAAGTTCTTTGACGGTGACAGGTACGGCTCTTATTACATCTCAAGTCTACAACTGAGTGGTCAGGGTGAGGTGATAGCCAGGGGTTGTGCATAGTTTTGTGTCTAGTGCTCCCTTCGTGTCTAGTCATCCTCCCGTGTGGATGTGTCATCTTCTGGCCGAGGTCACAAAGTGTTTGTACCTATCTGTGCTTCTTATCCAGTGAGGTCAGATGTTCCAAAACATGTGTGTGAGCCGAGTATGTGCTGTTCTCTCTGGTCAGGGCGCTACTGTCATAGAAAGACACAATATATGGTGCTTCATGGCCTTAATGCAAAGTAAGGGATATGGGGTACTAAATATGTGTTTTATATTCTTAAATTTCTTAACAATATATCTATATATATATATATATATATATATATATATATATATATATATATATTTGTAAATATATATATTTGTAAATTCTCCTCAGATGCCGCGACCGCTCAGCACCAGTTAGTCGCTCCAGATGTCGGAGGACCAGCGGGTCGAGGACCAGAAAGTCCAGGACCAGCAAGTCCAGGACCAGAAATTCCAGGACCGGCAAGTCCAGGACCAGCAAGTCCAGGACCGGCGGGTGGAGGCCTCCCGGAGGGGGGACGGCTCTCTGGAGGGGGGGGAGGGCGACACTGAGCCCAGCATGCTGCTGCAGAAACTCAAGAGCAACATCTCGTAAGTCCTGAGAGTACAAACATGTAAACAAACATGGACACTGTAAACAAACAAACATGTAAACAAACATGGACACTGTAAACAAACAAACATGTAAACAAACACATATGGACACTGTAAACAAACATGGACACTGTAAACAAACAAACATTTAAACTAATAAACATGGATACTGTAAACAAACAAACATGTACATAAACACATATGGACACTGTAAACAAACATGTACACTGTAAACAAACATGTAAACAAATAAACGCTGATACTGTAAACAAAAAACATAAAGAAACATGTAAACAAACAAACATGGACACTGTAACAAACATATATCATCGATGTACACACATCTCAGGCTCACCCGGTGGGCGTCATCTCTGTGACCATGTTTTTCTCTGCTGCAGGAAAAGTGTTCAGATCAAAGTGGACCAGATCCTGGTGAGACGTGTGTGTGTGTGTGTGTGTGTGTGTGTGTGTGTGTGTGTGTGTGTGTGTGTGTGTCAGTACCCAGGTGTGTGTGTGTGTCAGTACCCAGGTGTGTGTGTGTCTCAGTACTCATGTGTGTGTCAGTACCCAGGTGTGTGTGTCAGTACTCATGTGTGTGTGTGTGTCAGTACTCATGTGTGTGTGTGTGTGTCAGTACTCATGTGTGTGTGTGTATGTCAGTACCCAGGTGTGTGTGTCAGTACTCGTGTGTGTGTGTGTCAGTACTCGTGTGTGTGTGTCAGTACTCATATGTGTGTGTATGTCAGTACCCAGGTGTGTGTGTCAGTACTCGTGTGTGTGTGTGTGTGTCAGTACTCATGTATGTGTGTGTGTGTGTGTATGTCAGTACCCAGGTGTGTGTGTCAGTACTCGTGTGTGTGTGTGTCTCAGTACTCACGTGTGTGTGTGTGTGTGTGTGTGTTCCTCAGCAAGATGTTCAGCGTTTCTCCGACAACGACAAGCTGTACCTGTACCTCCAGCTGCCCTCTGGACCGAGCTCCGGGGACAAGAGGTGAGACGGGCGACCCCACAGACCCGGTTCTGAAGAGTTCTGCTATCGGTACTTTATTGATCCCCGAGTGAGACCTCCTCCTCTAAAACCTCCTCTGTGTCTGTGTCTGTCTCCTGTCTCTTGTCTCTAGTGTTGCTACTGACTGCAGTTCCTTCAACACAGCCGACCAGCTCCACACCTGTAACTGGATCCGCAGTCACCTGGAGGAGCACGGAGACACCTGTCTGCCCAAACAGGACGTCTACGAGACCTACAGGCGAGTGTCTCAGGTCACGGGGTCACGGGATCACGGGGTCACGGGGTTCGGTCACGTGACCTGCTGTCTCTGTCCCTGCAGGAGGTACTGTGAGAACCTGCAGCATCGTCCTCTGAGTGCCGCCAACTTCGGGAAGATCATCAGAGACATCTTCCCCAACATCAAGGCCCGGCGGCTCGGCGGCCGAGGGCAGTCCAAATATCCTTCAGAGCCTCGGGAACGAGGAGGCGAGGAGCCGAGGAGGCATGGTCACAGAGTACTGATGTGTGTTGTTCTTAACCTGCCGTGTACATACTGCTACAGCGGCATCAGGAGGAAGACGGTGCTCAACATGCCACTGCTGCCCCACCTGGACCTGAAGAACGACCCGGTACACACACACATACACACAGACATATACACACACACACACACACAGACATACACACACACACACAGACACACACACACACAGACATACAGACACACACACATACACACACACAGACACAGACACACACATACACACACAAAGATATACACACATACACAGAGACACACAGATATACACACACAGACACACACAAAGACATACACACACAGAAACAGACACACACACACACACAGACACAGAAACAGACACACACACAGACATACACACACACACACAGACACACACACATACACACACACGCACACACACACACATACACAGAGACACACACAGATATACACACACAGACACACACAAAGACATATACACACACACACAGAAACAGACACACACAAAGACATATACACACACACACAGACACAGAAACAGTCAGACACAGACACTGAGCGTGCCTCTCCTCCAGGCCGAGCTGACGGAGCTGGTCCAGACGTACAAACAGGAAGTGACGGAGGCGGCGTGCCAGCTGATCTGCGACTGGGCTCAAAAGATCCTGAAGCGCTCGTTCGACACGGTGGTGGAGATCGCTCGCCACCTGGTCCACGAGCACGTGGTCAACCCGCGCTGCAGCCAGGCCGAGCTGGTGGCCTCCGCCGCGCTGGCAGGTGTGTGTGTGTGTGTGTGTGTGTGGTAATACCGCACTGGTAATCTCCGTGAATCTCCACCTTAGCGTGGTGGAGGAGCTCGTTAAGCTCGTTAAGCTCGTTCAGCTCATCTGTTTCTTTGAGTCGTTGCAGGAGGTCCAGCCAAAACGCACAAGGTCATCAAGAAAGCCCCCCCCGCCTCTAAAGCCGAGAGCGACGGCGCCGATCACAAGGTGATCCGATCACCACTTCCTGTCTGCTCATCACCACTTCCTGTCTGCTCATCACCACTTCCTGTTTGCCCACAGAAGGAACCTGGAGACTCTTCGTCCTCGTCTTCACTGAAGTCATCTTCATCGGCGGCAGCAGCCAAGTCTTCCTCCCTGGAGGCTCCGCCCTCCTCCTCCTCCTCCTCTCTGCGTCCGGCAGTACGTTTCTCAAGGTGTGTGTGAGCGGCGCCTCTTCGCTGATGATCAAAGTCCCTTCCTGTGCTGCAGGTGGAGGCCTTCATGAAGCAGCTACCCAGAATCCTCCCCCGGAGCTCCGCCCCCGAGAAGACGCAGCTCTCCGTCCGCTCCTCTCCGCCCTCGCTGGCGCCTAAAGACGTCCCCGGGGCGGTGGGCGGCGGCGGGGGGGTGAAGGTCATCGCCGTGGCGGCGCTGCCCCAGCAGCAGGGCGTCCCGGTGATGATCCTGCCTCAGGGCTGCCTGTCGTACGAGCGGGAGAAGATCGCCCCCCCGCTGCCTCTTCCTCCCCCGCCGCCCGCTCCTTTTTCTCAGCACGCGGCCCCCGCCCCGAAGCCACGGGGCAACGGCAACAAGCGCCCCGGAGGCGCGGGGCTCTGCCGCCCGCCGTGAAACGAACGCGTCGCCCAAAAACCCCGCGAGGACGCCCGCCCCCGCCCTCCGCCGCGCTCTCCCCCAAGCCCCTCCCCCACCCGCCCATCATCACCTCCCTGACCGGGGGCGTCATCCAGAAGGCCTCCTCGTCCTCCTCTTCTTCCACGCAGCCGGTGCTGGAGCTGGTGATCCAGGATCCCCGGCTGGTGGAGCACCGCGGCGTGGTGGTGCAGTGCCGGCCGGCCGCGGCGCCGGAGCCGGAGCGTCACGGCCGGCCGCTGCTGCTGTTCCAGAGCGCGGGGGGGGCCCCCGGCTGGGAGCGCACCCCGATGGTGGAGGTCATCCAGAAGGCCCCGAGGCCGGGCCACACCCACCTCCACCCGCTGGCTCCGCCCCCGCCGCACGAGGAGCGGCGGGAGGTGGAGATGACGCTGACGCCGGTGCACCTCAACCCTTCCTCCTCCTCCTCCTCCGTCTGCTCCGTCATGGTGGTGAAGAGCGAAGAGGAGGAGGCGGAGAGTGCCGTTTCCTCAAAGACAGAGGCTCACTAGCTCCTCCTCTTTTTATTTAATTTAATTTATGTTGAGCTTTTACCTCACCTTTCAGATAAGCCCCGCCCCCTTACCTCTCTCTTCTTCTCCATTGGTGGAAATCCCAGATGGTTGGCTGCCAATCGGAGGATAAATGAAGCCTTCCGCCTCATTGCACTCGTTAGAGACTCCTCAAGTCCTGCCCTCTTGCCTCCTCGTCTCCTTCGCCTCCACACGAGAGGAAGGAAGCGATGCAAAGGAAGGAGGGAAGGAGACAAGTATACAGGAATGAATCCAGAAGGTACTACGGGTCAGAGCCTCATGAAGGCTGAACATTAAAACTATGACTTTAAGGAGCGCCGCCTCGATTCACTCAGACCCACAGTTATAGACTCTAGTTATAGAGTTACACAACTCTAGTTATAGAGTTACACAACTCTAGATCTAGAGTTACACAACTATAGTTATAGAGCTATACAACACTAGTTATAGAGTTACAACACTAGTTATAGAGTTACACAACTAGTTATAGAGCTATACAACACTAGTTATAGAGTTACACAACACTAGTTATAGAGTTACACAACATTTAAAAGATGAACAGATGTTTAAAGCGTCTCAAGTCTTTGGCGAGTGAATCGAAGCTGCTCTCGTTAAAGAGCTGTTCTAAACAGTGTGTGTGTCTGTGTGCGTGTGTGTAGGTGTGTGTGTGTGTGTGCCTTTGTCTTGTGACACAGAGCTTCAGGTTTAAAGGGACGCCGAAAAGATGTTTGACTGTTAAAACTGTTGCATGCTGGGAAAGTGAGGGGGCGTGGCCTGACCCACAGCCCCGCCCACATTCTCTATTAAAGCTTTCAACGCTCATATTTTTAAGTTAAGTGCCAATATGTGAAAATCGACTCGGCCGCCAGGCCGCCGCCCTCTTTCTGACGAGCCTGAACCAATCAGAGAGCTTGTTGTTGTTTATTGTTTACGCTGACAGGTCAGAATGTTGTTCAGCTAGTGGGAAAAGTTACCTGGTGACCCAGTGACCTGAACTTCACCGGGACTCCGAGAAGTTCCTAAAGGATCCTAGAGGTTCCTAAAGGCTCCTAGTGGTCCCTAGAGGTTCCCTAGAGGATCCTAAAGGTTCTTAGAGGATCCTTAAATTTCCCACAGTCTCTTAGAGTTTCCTTAAGGTTCCTAAAGGCTCCTAGTGGTTCTTAAAGGTTCCTTAGATGACCCTAAAGGTTCCTAGATGATCTTAAAGGTTCATAGAGGTTCCTAGAGGATCCTAGATTATCTTAAAGGTTCCTAGAGGATCTTAAAGGTTCCTAGAGGTTCCTAGATTATTTTAAAGGTTCCTAGAGGTTCCTAGAGGATCTTAAAGGTTCCTAGAGGATCTTAAAGGTTCCTAGATTATTTTAAAGGTTCCTAGAGGTTCCTAGAGGTTCCTAGAGGATCTTAAAGGTTCCTAGAGGATCCTAGAGGATCTCATTGTGGGATGCTGAACTGTAATTTGACAGTTTGGAAACGTTCTGGACATGAAACGTCCTGTGATGTCACTTCCTGTTCGGTCGGCGGCGCTGAAACCAGTTCCCTCAGGTCAACCACCAGATGGAACCGGTTCCCACCTCAGCCTGTTACACAGGAAGTAAACGGGAAGTAAACAGGAAGCAAACAGGAAGTACAGCGATCAAGAGACCTTTAATGTTGCGTTCATATACGATACGTCATGACGAGGGGACAAGGAGACAAGGGGATGAGGAGATGAGGAGACAAGGGGATGAGGAGATGAGGGGACAAGAGGATGAGGGGATGAGGAGATGAGGGGCCTGTCCAACTGAGCTAATCCTGGTTCAGCAGTTTTTGTCCAACAATGATGATGATGAAGATGAAGAAGTTGATGAAGGTGATGAAGGTGAAGGTACATTAAAGTCTCTTCAGCCGCTAGGGACTCTGGGTAATGAAGTCCTGAAGTCAGGTTCACGTCTCCTGTTGTTCCTGTTGACGTTGTTGCTCTTAGGGACAGTTGTACAACAGATTATTGTTGTTGTTGTTGTTGTTGTTGTTCTTCTTCTTCTTCTTCTTCCTGCATGGTGACGTTCTGTCTGTTTATGTAAATTATTCACTTTAAACAAAGATGAAGGTTGAAAACACGAGTTAAAGGAACAGTGAGACATTTAGTAACACACACACACACACACACACACACAATAACACACAGAGGGAGGACAGAGGACACAAGCTACTCCTCAACCTACAGGCCACCAGACTGCTCTCAGAAAGGGGCGGGGCTTAGCCGGTTGCAATCTGCCACGTCGCCACTAGATGTCGCTCAAACGTCCACCCTGTCCCGTTGGCTCCGCCCCCCCGTTTGGGTGGGACGCCACAACAATCAGTGGAGCGCCCCTGTTGTTGACTTGTTTGTGTTGTTGTGGGAGGAGCCAGAACTTTAATGTGAATCTATTTTGCTACTGAAATAAAGAACGAGGCGTTCACTGGCAGAGGACACAATCCGGCTGCTCGCTTCTTTCACTTCCATATGTCGCCTCCTCTCCTCTCTCCTTCATTACCTTCGCATTGAAAATGCAGAAGGTAATGTTTTGGCTTGCGTGTATTTATTTGTGAATATGTCCGTTTGTCCGTCCGTTATTCATCTAAATCAGACAAAACTAAGCCGATTCTTATGAAATTTGGTGGGATGATTGGTCATGACCCAAGGAACAATCGATTAGTTTTTGGGAGTGATTGGGTCAAAGGTCAAGGTAAAGGCCACGAAAAGGTGAAAAACTTGTTATTCGTCTAAATCAGACAAAACTGAGCCGATTCTTATGAAATTTGGTGGGATGATTGGTCATGACCCAAGGAACAATCGATAGGTTTTGGGAGTGATTGGGTCAAAGGTCAAGGTCAAGGTCACGAAAAGGTGAAAAACGTAAATTTGCGATATCTCGGTTAATTGGCATCCGATTTGCGTGAAACTAGTGCCAAATTGTTCATAATTCAATCTTGTGATATGCGAAGGTATGCGCTCTACCGAGTGCCCATTCTAGTTTGCTTCATCTTTTCCTTGTGTCTCTTCCTTTCCTCTTCCTCTTATCCTTGTTTGTTTTCCTTCTCTCCTTACCTTCCTAGTCACCTTCCCTCTTTTGTTTCCTTCTTTCTTTTCCTGTCCTCCTTTCTCTTTTCCACTTTTCCTTTCCTTTTCTCGCTTCCTTTCTTTTCCGTCATATTTTTTCCTTCCGTCCTTTCCTTCTCTCCCTTTTCTTTCTTTTCCTCTTCTTTCAAATTGTTTTATTTATTTAATTTAAATGTTACTTTACTTTTCGTTCATATTTTTCTACTTTTTCCTTTACTCCTTCTCTTCCTTCCTTTCTTTAAATGTTCTCCTGTAGTTTTCTCTCTCGGCCACTGGGTGACGCTCTTTAGGTTTGAGTGACTAAACTTGTGATGAATCCTTATTTACTACCTGTATGAAGCAGCTGGTGTTTATCAGTGTTCATGTGTGTACTGCAACTAAATAATGCTAAAAATAAATATATATTTACAAAAATATATTAATAAGTTAAATGTGATCAAACTTCGATACAAACATGTTTTTGAAGGAAAGTGTTGGTTTTATTGAGAAGAAGTTCAATGTAATGAAATCAATCGTTGCTGCTCCATCATGTTAACCGGGCTAGTGGAACCGGAACCGACCCTTCAAAATAAAAGCGTTTCTGTTAAAAGGAATTAATATGCAAAAACATTCAAACAGAAATAAACAAAAACACATTAAAACAAAGGAATAAACACGTATTTAAATTAACTGAAATAAAATTAAATACATAAACTGTCAATAATAATAATAATGTATTAATAATCCCATTATTCATGTACAATTAGGAATAAATGGAGCTGCGGATACATTTCATGTCTACCAATTAACTGATTGATTGAATATTTGTTTCAGTTATACATTTAATTTATAATTTACATACACATATATTATTATAATTTATTTGTGTAATGTTTGAAATTCAAATGACAGCAACCTATGAATCAGGAAACGAGGCCTACAATGTTTGTTTATCTAGCTATAAAAGGTGAACAGATTTATTGAAACATTTATTTCACGGTCACAATTCATTTTTATTGTGAAAGTATTAACCGGAAGTGCCATTTCGCACTGCGGCTGTCTTCACGGATGTTGCGTCACGAGTCGAGCCGAGCGGAGCCAGGCCACAGCAGCCGGACCAGATGGACCGCCCCGGAGCCTGAGAGCCCGAGACCCTGGACCGAGACCAGGACCGATACCAGGACCGAGGCCAGGACCAAAGACCCGGACTACTTCCTGGACCAGAGGCCTCGATCCAACCCGGAAACCAGCCCCGAGTCCCCGGACATTTAGCCGGTAGCTCTTCTTCTCTCCTCTTTCTTCTCTTCTCTTCTCTTCCTCTCTTCTTCTCTTCTTGTCTTCTTCTTATTATTATTCTCTCCGCCTCACTTTTCTTCTTCTTCGTTTGTTCCTGCTCCTTCGAGCCGCTCGTGTTGTCCGGTGGTTCCGGAGCTGAGCAGCGGGCTGTCGAAGGCCCGCCGCTCAGCGCCTTCCTCCGGCTTGTTTTCATCAGGAGGGAGCGGCTCTGCTCCTCCTCCTGATCCTCCTCCTCTTTCTCCTGCTCCTCCTGCTCCTCCGCCTCCTCCTATTCCTTCTCCTGCTCCGCCTTTTCCTCCTGCTCCTCTTCCTCTTCTTTCTTTCCTTCTTCCTACTCCTGGATTTTAAACTAGTGTGTAGTGTGTGTAGTATTATTTGTGTTTTTTATCTGCCGTTAATGTTTCCATAATAATTAGTTTATTTACTTTATGTGTAAAACTACTATAGTACAATACTATAGTACAATACTACTATGGTACAATACTACTCTTTTACAATACTACTATAGTACAATAGTACAATACTACTATAGTACAAAACTATAGTACAATACTACTCATGCTACTACTACTACTACCTACTTTACTGGACTACCTCTCAGAGGTACATGTAGTACTCGTATGTTTTGGTATTGTGAAGATGACTCTCTCTCTCTGTCTTTCATTAGTTCGTCCAAAATGGCCGACGCCGAGGTCTCCTTGTCCCCGGCTCTACGGCCGCTCCGCCTAAGCCCCGCCCCCCCGGCCCCGCCCCCCCCTCATGGCTCCTCCTCCTCCCCCACTACCTTCTCCTGCCCATCTTCTCCATCCAGCGCCTCCTCTTCGTCCTCCTCTTCGTCCTCTTCCTCTTGTTCCGAGAGTTCCTCCGACTGCCCCGTCCACCACCACCACCACCACCACCCCCCCCCACTGCGCCCCCAGCTGGCCCCGCCGCCCCACGGCGAGCAGCCGTCGTCCCCCAGCGCCAGCCCCCGCAGCTCCAGCCCCAGCGGCAGCATCGGCAGCACCGGCAGCCTCGGCAGCAGCGAGGGCATCGGCAGCGGCGTGTCGAGCGGCGCCGACGCCCGAGGCCCCACCCCCCCACTGGACGCCATCTCGGAGGACGCCATGGAGATGGACCTGGGGGTCGACCAAGGTACCGGCGCTGAGCACATCGCTGTGGTCTTAAGTGGAAGTGTTGGTTCTGCTGCCCCCTGTGGACTAAAGTGGTAGTGTTGGTTCTGGCGCCCCCTGTGGACTAAAGTGGTAGTGTTGAAGTACGTTGGAAGAGAATGAGAAGCATTGCCTTTAGTCTGGACCCTCACCTGGGACCAACTTATCTTTGGGGGGCCACATAAAAACCTTGGTGGTTCTCGGAGGAGAACTTTGAGGAAGAAGTTTCTAGCTCCTGAATAAACAAGGTGGTCTGGACTCCAGAACCCTCTAGAACAGGGTTGCAAGGGTGCAAGTGACTTTTTCTCTGCTCCACCCCAATGCGCGCAAGCCAGACGGCGAGCAGAGGACTGTTAACGCGACACAGAGACAGAAATGACTTCTGCTGTAATCTGGCGCTATACAGAAAGTTACAGGGGGCGGGACAACTTTTTTTTTTCTGTCATGCGATCTACCAACACTACGCCGCGATCGACTGGCAGGTCGCCGCGATCGACCGGTCGATCGCGATCGACGTATTGAGCACCCCTGGTGTAGAACCCTCTAGAACCCTTCAGAACCCTCCAGAACCCTCTAGACCGTCTCTCTGAGGCCCGGTGGTTGGGTCCAGTCTGCATGTGGATGCTCGTGCTCTGATGCTCTGCTTGTTCTCTGCCTCCAGTGATCGACCCGGAAGTGGCTCTGAAGGCTTGCCAGGAAGTTCTTCTCAAGGTCAAGCTGCAGAACAGGGAAGTGCCGGAACAGCAACCAGTTGACAACAAGCAGCAACAACAACAACAACAACAACACGTTGAGTCAACAGAGGGCTCCGCACTGCCGTGGCTCGTCAGTCCGGATACCAGCTCCATCAAAGAGGAAGATGAGGAGGAGGAAGAGGTTAAATCTTTGGTGGGCGGAGCCAGACAAGGCGCCAGCCGGCGAGACACACCTCCTTCGGCCCGCCAGCCGGTGGCGTTGGCGGCGGCGGCGGCGAAGCAGTCGTGGCTGCTGCGCCTGTTCGAGTCCAAGCTGTTTGACGTTTCCATGGCGATCTCCTACCTGTACAAGTCCAAGGAGCCGGGGGTGCAGGCCTACATCGGGAACCGGCTCTTCAGCTTCCCCGACAGCGAGGTGGACTTCTACCTGCCACAGCTGCTCAACATGTACGTGCACATGGACACCGAGGTGGGGGACGCCATCAGACCGTACCTGGTGAGTCCTCCGGTGGCTGCGTGGAGACCCTTGTGTCCTCAGGGTCTCGTTAGTTCAGCTTCACAGGTTCTGACCCGGTGGTCTGGCCCTTAAGGTAAACGTGAAACCGCGACTCTTTGGAGGTTTAGTTTTGGCGATCCGGTGGCCGGACGACGGCCTGTCCACCACTAAGTGATCCAATGTAAGTAACGGGGTGGATGTATTAAGACGGGGAGCTCTTCCAGAAGAGGTCCTCGTCCACCGGCAGCAGCAGGAGGTCAGGTGAAGGAGGACGGACGGATTTGTTGGCTCAAAGCAAGTTCTCCAGGAACCCCCTGGAACACGCCGTTCCAGAACCAGCTCAACAGACGGGTATCGGTAGGCCAGAAAGATGCAGCTCTTCTCGTTTGGAGGAAGGAGACCATAGAGAAGGACTTCCAGTTGGCCTCTAGAAGTTCTAGATCCTCAGGTGACTCAGAAGGTAGGGTTTCTCCTGCATAGAGAAGATTTGGGTTCGCGCCTAAGCCGTTTTCCAGAACGCCTATGACAAATCCCGAGCGCCTAAGGCAAAAGTCAATAGTCAATAGTTTTGAGTCGGCTACTGCCGAACCCTCGTTCTGTTTTGACCAATAGTAATCGAGTTGATAAGCGTGTCTTGTCTGCTCAATACGCTGTGAGGAGGCGAACGGACGGAGCGCCAGCTGCTGAGCACTTTCTCGCGCGGCAGAGCGATGCGTGCGCCGGCATTGGAGCTCTGCCGCGCCGACGAGTGAGCACACTCTCACTAGCCCTCCAACGCCCCACCACCCCTTGTCAACAACTGTTCTTTGCCCGCACACGGGTGAAACATTTTTTTTTGGGAGCACCGAAGACCCATTTTGACCCAGGAAAAACCCTGAGAAGGAAGAAGTGGATCCAGCATGATCAAGGGGCTCCAGAACCCGACCGACGGATGGTCCACGGAGGAGGCCCAGTCAGAGGACTCTGAGGAGGTCTCTGAGGTCGATGAAAAGCTGGTTGATGGTTCCCATTCTATCTGAAATAGCCAAGAGATGCAACTCAAAGTCCCGAACCCCCCGTGAGGTAAGCCATGTTCCGGGGGAGGAGTCTCTGGGTCCCAGGATCAGTGACGCACTAATGGTCGTGGTTACTGTCTCTGAATGTTTCCCCCGGGGTCCCCAGTCACTACTGTCTCTAGAAGGGCTCGGTATCCCTCGGGGGGCGTCGGCCCGGACCCCGGTGTGATGCTCGTGTCTCCTGTGCTTCTCAGATCTACCGCTGCACAGGAGGCATCACCTTCTCGCTGCTGACGGCGTGGCTGCTGGGCGCCTACTCCGCCGACATGCACATCTCCACCCAGCGGCACTCCCGAGGGACCAAGCTCCGGAAGCTCATCCTGTCCGACGAGCTCAAACCCGCGGCTCCTCCGCCGGACGCCCACGGGGCCGCTTCCTCCTCACCGTCCCACCGCCGCTGCCACCGGAGGCACAACAGCAGCAACGCGGAGGCCGCCTCCTCCTTCTCTCCGGGCGGCCCCGCCCCCGGCAGAGAGGGGGAGGGGCTTGTTTCCCCATCCAGGAGGACCCACCAGAGATCCAAGTCGGACGCCACCACGGCCAGCAGTGGGCCCGGACCCGGCCTTCGGCGGACAGGAAGTAACCCGAAAGGGGACGCCGTCCACGAGGAGGTGAGGACTGCGCTCTTCATTCCGTCGGCCATCTTTCTGCAGAACTCCCTTTATCAACTATCACGCGGTGTTCCTGTTGTCCATGACGACACGTTTAAACTCAATAAATACACATTTAAACACAGTAAATACACATTTAAACTAGGGATGCACCGATCTGATCGGCGCCGATCGATATCGGCCGATATTGCCATTATCGGTTTTGATCGGCGTTCTCAAAACGGCCGATCAAACCGATCACTCAAACCGATCGATCAGATGACGTCACATCTGCGAAATACTATCAGAGACGTTTCAATCTCCGCGCGCCGCAACGGAGACGATGCGCCGGCGAGTGCAGAGTGAGAGGTCCCCCCGGGGATCCTCCCGCACCGAGCGGCACCCCGTCCCCCGAGTTGAATCTCTGGGTCAACTCACCGACACTCGCATGTCTGACCCTACAGGCTTTATCAAAACCCTCGCGCGCTCCTGATCGAATGCTAACTGTTAGCGGAAGGATTTACATGACACAACATCCGGTTTTGCAAAGTTAGCGGAAAGAGTCACGTGAAACAACATCGGTTTTTCAAAATAAGATGTCGACAAATCATACACTAACATATCTGTAATTTCTTTAATATGTGAGGTGCTTTAGATGTGTATTTCCTCATAGTCCTAGGCAATAATGCTACACAATAAATAGAATGCTCCAATCGACATTGTGATCGGTATTATGGGATCGGCAAATACTATTTCAGTGATCGGTGATCGGTATTATCGGTGATCGGCTGACACTGATTTCTAGGGATGAGAATCGATAGGATTTTAACGATTCCGATGCCTTATCGATTCCTGCGTATCGATTCGATTCCTTATCGATTCTTTTATCGATTCTTATTGGGCAAGGGGTGGAAAAAAAAGCACATCGGGTTTATTTACATTAATTGTCTTTTCTATAATTTTCTATAATGCTGCACACACCATATACAGTATAGATATACACATTTTCATTTGTTTAAATAACCAAATACATTTATACATATTCCTCTTGAACTTAAAATAAAACTTAAATTAAGCGATTAAACATCTCTCTTGTTCTGCCTGTTTTGATATACATGCCTAAAAGGTGCCTAATATTTCTAGACTGAAATAATATCAGCATTATAATTATTATAACTGAGGATTTTTTTAGTTGCCTATTCTGTGATGCCCCCTCAGGACTTGGTGTCCTACGCACAGCGCGTAGTGCGCGTTAAGGGAGCGGGTGCTGGTAGTAGTGTATAGCATGTGTATCAGTAGTAGTGTATAGCATGTGTATCAGTAGTAGTGGATAACATGTGTATCAGTAGTAGTGTATAGCATGTGTATCAGTAGTAGTGTATAGCATGTGTATCAGTAGTAGTGGATAGCATGTGTATCAGTAGTAGTGGATAACATGTGTATCAGTAGTAGTGGATAGCATGTGTATCAGTAGTAGTGGATAGCATGTGTATCAGTAGTAGTGGATAGCATGTGTATCAGTAATAGTGGATAGCATGTGTATCAGTAGTAGTGGATAGCATGTGTATCAGTAGTAGTGGATAGCATGTGTATCAGTAGTAGTGGATAGCATGTGTATCAGTAGTAGTGGATAGCATGCCGCACAAACAACAATGCAACTAGTGGAGGCGGCAAGGTGCTCCGGGTTGCCAGATTGGAGATGGTGAAGTATCGTACCAAAGGCTCAAAATGGTCTTATATGGAGGATAATCATTGTGTATCTGGCAACCCTGAGATCGGTTGACCAATGACTGTTCTCTATACCGTCAGCGCTCGCGTCAGAGCTCGCGCCTAAAGGTGGACCGTACCATTTCCAAAACTTGTAAGGGGAGAAACGCTAATATCCGACGAAGCAAACTCCCCGGACGTTTTTGGAATCCCTGCCGGACGCATTTTTTAGGGCTCAAAAACAGACAATGTCGGGTAAAAGAGGACGTCTGGTCAGCCTAAGATAAAGCCACATTAAGAGGGGAGGCAAACACTACCTCTGCCTCAATGCAGGGGGCTGAAAATGGAAGATTCTATAGCTAAGCTATAGACACGATAACGCAAACGTTTGCTGATAACACACGCCCTCCGATAATTAACACCGTTACGATCAAACATTTCTCAAAACTGGACTTTCAATCCAAACGTGAAGTGATCACTAATGGGAGACAATGCTGGAGCATCTTAGCTCCAATGCCGGAGCTCAAACGTATGCTTCAAACGAAGGGACAGAAGATGACTTGATCCACTACACACAATAAAGGCAACTTGCTTCACACAGTGAGTGGTTGTGATCACTTTGAGGAGTTTAGCTTGGACAGAAAGAGATGAAGTGCCGACGTTAGCCGAGCAGCTGTTAACACATGACATCCTGTCATTTAATTCCATGCTGTGTGTTCAAATGCTTATTCATATTTGTTGTATTTCCTCCCTTCGACGAAAGACTTTTTACACATGTTACAAGTGGCGTAGTTGTCATTGTGTCGTGTGAAATAGAGCCACACTTTAGAATGCTTCTGCTAGTTGCCATGTTTGCTGCAGTCTGAAGAAGAAACCGAAAAAGTTTGCGCATGCGCAATGCCACAGAGGATCGTTAGCAGAACCGTTAAGGAATCTGGCTAACGATTCCAAACAATCGGTCCACTGGGAACCGGTTCTAAAACAGAACCGGTTCTCGATGCCCATCCCTACTGATTTCAGTGATCGGTGATCGGCCCAAAAAACCTGATCGGTGCATCTCTAATTTAAACACAGTAAATACATGTTTAAAGTTAGTAAGTATAGGTTTAAGCTCAGTAATTACAGGTTTAAGATCAGTAAGTACAGGTTTAGGCTCAGTAAGTACAGGCTTAGGCTCAGTAAGTACAGGTTTAGGCTCAGTAAGTACAGGCTTAGGCTCAGTAAGTACAGGCTTAGGCTCAGTAAGTACAGGTTTAGGCTCAGTAAGTACAGGTTTAGGCTCAGTAAGTACAGGTTTAGGATCGGTAAGTACAGGTTTAGGCTTAGTAAGTACAGGTTTAGGCTCAGTAAGTACAGGTTTAGGCTCGGTAAGTACAGGTCTCATGTGTTCTGACCCCTCCCGCCCTCTGGATGCCCTGCAGCCGGAGCGCCTGCGGCCACAGAGGGAACTAGTTAAGGCGCTGCTGGGCATCGGGAAGCGTCTGGCCACGCTGCCCACCAAGGAGCAGAAGACGCACCGCCTGGTGTCGGAGCTGTCGCTGCTCAACCACAAGCTGCCGGCCCGGGTGTGGCTGCCCACGGCCGAGCGGCAGCACCACGTGTGCCGGATCCCCAACACGCAGGCTGTGGTGCTCAACTCCAAGGACAAGGTGAGGCGTTCACTGACCGCCCGTTAGTCACAGGGTCCCAAGCCTGCCTCATAGCTAGCTTAGCACGGAGACTGGAAGCAGGTGGAAACTGGTATCCTAGCTTAGCACAGAGAATAGAAGCAGGTGGAACCTGGTAGCCCAGCTTAGCACAGAGAATAGAAGCAGGTGGAACCTGGTAGCCCAGCTTAGCACAGAGAATAGAAGCAGGTGGAAGCTCTTAGCCTAGCTAAGCACAAAGCTGGAAACGGCATGAGCTAGCTCGCTAGCGTGCCCTGGTGGTGACCAGCGGTGGTGCCCGTCCTCAGGCGCCGTACCTCATCTATGTGGAGGTGCTGGAGTGCGAGAGCTTCGAGACGTCTCCGGTTCCCATCCGGATCCCGGAGACGAGGATCCGCTCAAGCTGCTCAAGGACAACCTGGACTGAGGCGCGCCCAAGCACGCTAACTGTGCGATGACGTCGGAGCACCGAGCGGGAAGTTTCTCCACCGTCCCGAACTACGACAACGACGACGAGGCGTGGGCGACCGACGACATCGGACAGCTGCAGGTGGAGGTGAATATAAATATATACACACATCCTCACAAATATACATATGTATATATAACTGTGTGTGTGTGTGTGTGTGTGTGTGTGTGTGTGTGTGTGTGTAGGTGGAGCCTCACACCTGCAGCTCTGATAACATTAGTCAGTTTTCAGTCGACAGCATCACGAGTCTCGAGAGCAAAGAACCCGTTTTCATCGCCGCCGGAGACATCAGGTAAAAACTATATATATAATCTATTATATATATATATATATATATATATATATAATCTATTTAATATATATTACATATATATAATATCTATATTATGTATAGATATTATATATATATATATATATATGATATATTTTATATCTTGTATCTTATTTATATACATAATATCTTTTATAATATCGATGTATTATTTAATGACTGTATATTCTGCTGGTAGTTTAATCTATATTGATTATATAATGTTTAATAATTTGAATTCATAAGTTAAATGTGGTAAAAGTTGTAGAAGTATACAGTGAATGTATATTTGACTATCCAGTGAGTTGTTGGTTCTCAAAGTTCTGTCGGTTCTCCAGGCGCCGCCTGTCGGAGAACCTGGCCCACACGCCCACGGCCTTCAGGAGGGACCCCGAGGACCCGTCAGCCGTGGCCCTGAAGGAGCCCTGGGAGGAGAAAGTCAGGTGAGGCTGCCGGCTTTATACACCAGTACACAAGTATACACATATACACGTGTACAACGGGTACAATGTGAACAATGTGTACAATGTGTACTTCCTGCGTTCTCCAGGAGGATCAGGGAGGGTTCTCCGTACGGTCACCTGCTGAATTGGAGGCTGCTGTCCGTCATCGTGAAGTGTGGAGACGACCTGAGGCAGGAGCTGCTGGCTTACCAGGTGCTGCGGCAGCTGCAGGTACGAACCCCCCAGTACTACAGAGTACTACAGAGTACCCTCCAGTACTATCTCATTGTTCGACTCCAACACATTTAAATAACTGAACTGATTTACATTTTGTTTTAAATGTTTTAAATGAACATATAAAACATATGTAAATATATATTAATATAAATCAGTCGTATATTATCAGAATAGTTATGTACTGGAACAGAAAGAAACTTCAAATAATGATTTTATGTCTAATAATTTAAGTAGTGCAGCGCCCCGCCACCAGGGGGCAATGTTGATGACGTGTGTAGTGATATAATTAGTGCAGCGCCCTGCCTCCAGGGGTCGGTGTTGATGATGTGTGTAGTGATATAAGTAGTGCAGCGCCCCGCCTCCAGGGGGCGGTGTTGATGACGTGTGTGTTGCAGTGCATCTGGCAGCAGGAGAGAGTTCCCCTGTGGATCAAGCCCTACAAGATCCTGGTGATGTCCCTGGACAGCGGCATGATCGAGCCGGTGCTGAACGCTGTGTCCCTGCACCAGGTAACGGTTCCCCCTAGACCTGGATCTGGCGGGTCCTCCCCTAGACCTGGACCTGGCGGGTCCTCCTCTAGACCTGGAGGGTCCTCCTCTAGACCTGGACCTGTAGAGATCTGTTCTAGTCTTTAGACCACTCGGACCACTTTAACACGTCATGACATCACTCACACCCTGAGGGGAGGAGCTACGTTTCAGGTGTGACTCTGTGTTTCCTCTGTCAGGTGCGGAAGCAGAGCCAGCTGTCGCTGCTCAGCTACTTCTTGCAGGAACACGGCAGCTTCACCACAGAGGCGTTTCTCACCGCGCAGAGAAACTTCGTCCAGAGCTGCGCTGGATACAGTTTGATCTGCTACCTGCTGCAGGTGAAGGACAGGTGAGGGGTGCTAAGCTATGCTAACGGTATCACCTGCAACCAGTCTGTGTGCTAAATTATGCTAACAGGATTACCTGCTACCAGTCTCTCTGCTAAGCTAACGGTCTCTATGCTAAGCTAACGGTCTATGTGCTAAGCTAACGTTCTCTGCGCTAACATGACAGTCTCTGCGCTAAGCTAACGTTCTCTGCGCTAAGCTAACGGTCTCTGCGCTAAGCTGACGGTCTCTGCGCTAAGCTAGCGGTCTCTGCGCTAAGCTAGCGGTCTCTGTGCTAAACTGAGGGTCTCTGCGCTAAGCTGACGGTCTCTGCGCTAAGCTAACGTTCTCTGCGCAAAGCTGACGGTCTCTACGCTAAGCTAACGGTGTGGTCCCGCCGCAGACACAACGGGAACATCCTGCTGGACTCTGAAGGCCACATCATCCACATCGACTTCGGCTTCATCCTCTCCAGCTCGCCCAGGAACCTCGGCTTCGAGACCTCAGCCTTCAAGCTCACCGCCGAGTTTGTTGATGTGAGTTGATGATGATGATGATGATGATGATGATGAAGTTGGTAATGATGAAGTTGGTAATGATATTGATGATGGTGATGGTGATGATGATGATGATGATGAAGTTGGTAATGATATTGATGATGGTGATGATGAAGTTGGTAATGATATTGATGATGATGATGATAGTGATGATGAAGATGGTGATGATGATGATCGTAATGATATTGATGATGGTGATGATGATGAACATGGTGATGGTGATGATGAAGTTGATAATGATATTGATGATATTGATGATAGTGATGATGATGAACATGGTAATGATGATGGTGATGGTGATGATGATGATGATGATGATGATGATGATGATGATGATGATGATGATGATCTGTTCCAGGTGATGGGCGGTCTGGATGGAGACATGTTTATCTACTACAAGATGTTGATTCTTCAGGGTCTCATCGCCGCCAGGAAGCACATGGAGAAGGTTCTGCAGATAGTGGAGATCATGCAGCAAGGTAGACCTCATGTAGAATGTTCCTCTCGTGTAGACGTTCCTCTCGTGTAGACGTTCCTCTCGTGTAGACGTTCCTCTCGTGTAGACGTTCCTCTCGTGTAGACGTTCCTCTCGTGTAGACGTTCCTCTCGTGTAGACCGTCCTCTCGTGTAGACCGCCCTCTCGTGTAAATGTTCCTCTCGTGTAGACCGCCCTCTCGTGTAAACGTTCCTCTCGTGTAGACCGCCCTCTTGTGTAGACGTTCCTCTCGTGTAAACCGTCCTCATGTAGACCTTCCTCTTGTGTAGACCTTCCTCTTGTGTAGACGTTCCTCTCGTGTAGACGTTCCTCTCGTGTAGACCGTCCTCTCATGTAGACCTCCCATGTTCTCCAGGTTCCCACCTGCCCTGCTTCCACGGCTCCAGCACCATCCGCGGCCTGAAGGAGCGGTTCCACATGTCGCTGACGGAGGAGCAGCTGCAGCTGCTGGTGGAGCAGCTGGTGGACGGCTCCATGAGGTCCATCACCACCAAGCTGTACGACTCCTTCCAGTACGTCACCAACGGCATCATGTGACCACCGGCATCATGTGACTACCGCGTGACCACCGGCATCATGTGACCAACGGCATCACGTGACCACAGCGTGACCACAGCGTGACCACCGGCATCTTATGACCACCGCGTGACCACCGGCATCACGTGACCACCATGTGACCACCGACATCATGTGACCGCCGGCATCATGTGATCGCCGGCATCATGTGACCACCGCGTGACCGCCGGCATCATGTGACCACCGCGTGACCATCGGCATCATGTGACCACCACGTGACCACCGGCATCATGTGACCACCATGTGACCATCGGCATCATGTGACCACCATGTGACCACCGACATCATGTGACCGCCGGCATCATGTGACCACCGCGTGACCGCCGGGATCATGTGACCACCGCGTGACCATCGGCATCATGTGACCACCGACATCATGTGACCGCCGGCATCATGTGACCACCGCGTGACCGCCGGCATCATGTGACTACCGGCATCATGTGACCACCGCGTGACCATCGGCATCATGTGACCACCGGTATCATGTGACCACATGTGACCATCATGTGACCACCACGTGACGACATGTGACCATCATGTGACCGACATCATGTAACCACCATGTGACTACCGGCATCATGTGACCACCACGTGACCACCACGTGACCACCACGTGACGGCATGTGACCACGGCATCACGCGCCGTTAGCTTGCGTCTTGTGTGTTACGGTGGTTTCCGCGTGACTCGGGACTTCAGAGCTTTTATATTTTAACGTCTTCGTTCATGTTTGATGTTTCAGGACTTTTGAAAACGGGATTAAAAAGCAAAAAACTCTAACTTCACGTTATGTGTTTGTTTGTTTATTTCATGATTTTCATTGGTTCCCTTTTCGTCTGAAACATGAAGTTCTGCTTCATACGCCGCCGTTCACATTAATGTGTCCAGGTCACATCTCTTCTCCGATTGGCCCTCAGAGGCCTCCAGCATGGCGGCTCCTTCTTGCTCAGAGGACTGTGAGTTCTCGTTAGCCATGAGCTTGACAATAACTAAAGTAATGAATCTGTTTGATCAGTTAGCAAAGGAGATAACTAGTTCATTAGCTATGAGCTAACTAGTTTACACTTTAGTTTCATCTTATTTCAACCAGAATTTCAGATTTCAGATAGCCGTTAGCGACCACTTAGCCGTTAGCCGCCGTTAGCGACCGCGTAGCCGTTAGTGACCACTTAGCATCTACATAGCTGTTAGAAACTACGTAGATGTTGGAAATCACTTAGCCGTTTGACACCATGAAGCTGTTAGCGATCACTTAGCCGTTAACCACCACGTATCCATTAGCAACCACGTAGCCGTTAGCACACTTGTGGAAATGAACAGTGAAGCACATTGTTATACACAACGCTTCTTACTGGGATGAAGCCAGAAGTTTCTCCATGAATGTCTGTTGTTGTTTTGAGCACAAAGAAACAAAGAACTGTTGTTGTGTTAGCATGCTACGCATTAGCACTGAAGTGAACCAGTAATTGTGTTCCTGGTTCACCGAATATGTTCGACTCAACGCAATCAGAGGGACGAGTTTTACACTTGACGTGCAGATATAAAGGGGCGGAGCCTGTGGGCGTTGTCTTCCGTCGCCTTCTTTCTCGTTCCTCCGTCAGCTCGGAAACAACTTTAAACCTGAAACTGTTATTTGTTTGAACTTCAGTACGAAATGTTGAGC
>CM070106.1:16807755-16882755 GCA_036178185.1 Liparis tanakae
ACTCCTCTTTAGGTGGCGCGGATGAACTCTGCGTGCGCGCGACCCCCGAGCAGCGCGTGTCCAATGAAGAGCCGTTCATACCGCCATGACACTTTGACGCCGGTGTTCTGTCATTTTTTGCTGCCTTGTCAGAATTTGCTACCGCTGCATAAACCGATAGGTGTGTCTATCGATTCATGCTACCCTAACATAATAGGATGTTATTGTACTATCACTACCCCTGATATAATTAAATGTAGCATTCTTACATGAACGCATGTTATTGTACTATCAAAATATGCTTTTCTTTCAAAGTTCAATGTTTCACTTTTAAAGTGTTTATCTTAACAATAAATACCCTAATAATAAACCAGTGCTTTATTATGATAATGTGAACAAACTTATGTTTACAATAATGTGTTGACACAAAAGAAATAGCAACTGCTTATCACTCATTAATCTACATGTCATTACTACATATTATTACTACCTGTACAATATAAATGCTGAATGTACTTTTTACTAGGCCAAAATAATCGGGAAATAATCTGGATTTTGAGGATGTCACTCACCTTTATCAGACGTGCAAAACATTATGTGCGTGTCAAACAAACTCGGAAAATCGACTCGGCGCATGCGCAATACCACAAGATAGCAGTTCTCGACAAGTAGCATGAAATGATAGAACACCGGCCGAACGGGACCGGACGTGACGTCAGCAAAGAGGAAGAGTTGCGTTACGTGTAACATAACGATGACAAGTTACCTATTCTAAAAGGTGTTTGAAGACATTGTTTGATCTTAAAGAACAAGCTTCATCCACAGGGCTGCGCACAGCACGGCACACTGTTCAACCGCCTCATGAGAGGAGAAGAGTAACCATGGTAACCTGAGAAGGTGTAGGGCAGCGAAGAGTAACCATGGTAACCTGAGAAGGTGTAGGGCAGCGAAGAGTAACCATGGTAACCTGAGAAGGTGTAGGGCAGTAAAGAGTAACTATGGTAATCTGAGAAGGTGTAGGGCAGTAAAGAGTAACCATGGTAACCTGAGAAGGTGTAGGGAAGTAAAGAGTAACTATGGTAACCTGAGAAGGTGTAGGGAAATAAAGAGCGTTGCCATGGAAGCTTTGACTCACGAGAGCTCAGTGTGTGTTCACGCAGCACACACACACTCACACACACACAAACAACACACACACACACACACACAAACAGTCACAAACACACACACACACACAGTCGCACACAAACACACACACAGTCACACACACACACAAACAGTCACACACACAGTCACACACACAAATACACACACACAAACACAACCAGTCACACACACACAAACACACCCACACAAACATTCACACACACAGTCTCACACACACACACACACACATACACACTAACACACACACACACACACACACACACTAACTAACACTCACACACACTAACACACACTAACCCACACACTCTGGAACTAGGTGGAGGTGATTGGTCAACTAAAACTTTAACTCACCAGACAGAAGAGTCATAAAACCTCATCACATGTGCACCCAGACACGTGTGTGTGGTTGTGTGAGTGTGTGTGTGAGTGTCTGTGTGAGTGTGTGTGAATGTGTGTTAGTGTGAGTGTGTGTGAGTGTGTATGAGTGTGGTGTGTGTGTGTGTGTGAGTGTAAGTCTGTGTGTGTGTGTGTGTGTGTCCTCAGCAGGTAGGGACTTGCACCCCAATGTTCTCGCCGCTGCTTGTACAGTCATGGTAACAGGGCCGGGCCCTCACCACGCCTCTGGAGTCCTGTTGGGTGAGTACACACTCAAACTCACACACACACTCACACACACACACACACACACACACACACACATACACACACACACACAGAGACTAACACACACACACACACTCACACACACACACAGGTAAAGGTGTTAGAGTCCGCTCATAAACACACTGTGAAGTTCTTCAGTGATCTCTGCTGTCTGTCCTGAACCCGTCTCTCTCTCTCTCTCTCTGTCTCTCTCTCTCCCTCTCTCTCTCTCTCTCTCTCTATCTCTCCCTCTCTCTCTCTCTCTATCTCGGTCTCTCTCTCCCTGTGAACCAGCTTCCTGTCGACTCCCTGAGAGAGCAGATCTGCCGTGAGTGTTTCTATTTATTTATTCAGGTTGTCTCTGTTGACACAGTGAAGTGTAAATAGATGTTTGTTGTTGTTCTTCTGGAACATGTTTTTGTTGTTGTTGACACTGTGAATAGATGTTTGTTGGTCTTCTGGAACATGTTGTTGTTGTTGTTGACACAGTGTGAATAGATATTTGCTGGTCTTTTGGAACATGTTGTTGTTGTTGTTGACACTGTGAATAGATATTTGCTGGTCTTCTGGAACATGTTGTTGTTGTTGACACAGTTTGAATAGATGCGTGGTCTTTTCTCTCACGTCTCCTCCGGATCTTCTAAACAGACCTCAGACCCTTAAGCTCCGCCTACTTAGATTTTCTGTGTGAAAAACACAAAACTGTGTCCGACACGCTGTGTGGCTCCTCATCAGGGTGACATCATCGGGGTGACATCATCGGCGTGACATCATCGACGTGACATCATTGGGGTGACATCATCAACTTGACATCATCCGGGTGACATCATCGGGGTGTCATCATCAACTTGACATCATCGGGGTGACATCATCAACTTGACATCATCGGGGTGACATTATCAGGGTGATATCATCGGTGTGACATCATCATTAACGTGACATCATCAACTTCACATCATCTGGGTGACATCATCAACGTGACATCATCTGACCCGGCCCAAAGCTCTCTGATGGGGTTGGGTTGAGGACATATGGACCAATGAGCTTCTGAGGGGCGTGTCTTGTTTTTAACGTGGCGATGGCCTCACTGACGGTCTGAAGCTGAACGTTGAGGCAACGTTATGACGACCAGCTAGTGATTTAAACTTTAATACATGATTATTATTATGATTCAGGAAAGAATCCGGAAGTGGACGGAAGAACGTTCGATGAGTTGAGAGGAGAACAAGCGGAGAGACTTCAGAGTGAACACTAAGGAACATCACAACAGGAACATTCACTTTGTGTACAGGAACAACATGGAGTCAGGACAGGAAGAGCAGGAGGAAGGAGGAGAGAAAGGAGGAGAGGAAGACTCCTCCTCTGGGTTTGTTCTAATTTGTACAAAAGAAAATAAAGTTTAAACAAGTTTCAACTTTAATAAAATATAGGACTGATAGGACTGAACACTCCTCCTCCTCCTCCTCTGCCCCTCCGCTTCCTTTTCCTCCTCCTGCCCTCCCTCCTCAACTCCTCTCCTTCTCCTCTTCCTCTTCCTCCTTCTCCCCTCCCTCCTCTCCTCCTCCTCCTCTTCCTCCTCCACCTCCTCCTCTTCCTCCTCCTCCTCCTCCTCCTCCTCCTCCTCCTCCTCCTCCTCCTCCTCCTTAGTTTCCAGGCCGTGGGGGAGGAGGAGGTTCCAGAGCAGAAATCCTCCGCAGAGCGACAAGGTTCAAAGATAAACAATCATTTTATGATTTCATGTTTTTAACTTCCTGTTTCTGTCTGAATGTGTGACCTCACTTCCTGTCTGCAGCTCCGCCCACCAGTCTGTCTTTGTCACGACCAACGAAGAAGAAGAAGATCCTGGTGGCTCCGGCTCTCAGTCTGTCTTTAGGGGGTAAAATAATACAAAATAATAACAGTAATGACGATAATTAAAATAATAATAATAATAATAATAATAATGTTATAGTAATAGTATAATAATAATATATATAATAATAATAATATTATAATAATATATAATAATAATATATGTTAATACTAATGATAATTATACGTAATAATAATTATACATATAATAATATTAATAATAATATATAATAATATGATAATAATGTAATCATAATTATAATAATAATATATTATAATACTATAATTATAATAATATAATAACAGTAATAGTAATATAATAATAATATAATAATATAATAGTAATATATAATAATAATAATAATAATATATGTTAATACTAATGATAATAATACGTAATAATAATTATACATATAATAATAATATATAATAATATGATAATAATGTAATCATAATTATTATAATAATATATTATAATACTATAATTATAATAATATAATAACAGTAATAGTAATATAATAATAATATAATAATAATAATAATATATAATAATAATAGTAATATAATAATAATATTATATTATAATAATAATCATATAATTATAATAGTAATATAATAATAATAATATAATAATAATATATAATAATAATATAATAATAATATAACAATAATATAATAATAGTAATAATAATATTGATCTTGCAGGCCGCAGTGAGTCCAGCGTTTCAGGTGACTTCCCCTCGTGCTTCCTCTCGCCTTCCCTTGAAGACGACGATGACCTGGCGCCGGCCTTCGACCTGGACGCCATGGACACGCCCTCTGACAGCGAGTCGCTTCCCTTCCCCATGTACGACCTGGAAGGTGAGAGGTCAAAGGTCAAAGCCCGTCTGTTGACGTAGACCTCTCTCACACCGGGTCGTTTCCCAGATGACCTGCGGCGTCTCGGCGTGGCGAGCCAGCACCGCGGGGGGTCCGGATCCAGACCCCGGTCCGGGTCTGGACCGGAGGGGGCTCTGGAGCAGGAGGACGTGGTGGACGGGGCCGGCACCAGGTGGCGCCGCTTCTCCCCCGGAGACCCGCCGCAGGAGAGCCGGGTCGACATGAGCGTCCTGGAGCCGTTCCTCAGGGTCCTGTCCCACGCAGGTAGATGCCTCTCCTGTGACATCCCCCCCCCCCCCGCCCCCCCCTCACCGTTAACACTTCCTCTGTCACCTCTCAGGTTACTATGGCGACGGGACAAATGACATCATCGTGTTTTCTTCATGCTTCCTGCCGCAGAACCACCTGGAGAACTACGGCTACGTCATGGACCACCTGTTCAGGTACGAGGACTATCATTATATAGGACCATGAATTATTATGATTAGATCATTGTATCATAATATAATAATGATGATAATAAAATGTTAAAACATATAATATAATAATGGTAATATGCTAATATTAATATTAGAATAATATCATTTTATCAATATAATTATAATATATTATTATAATATATAATAATACAATGTAAAAGAATATAATATAATAATCATATGTATTATTAATAAAAAATATAAACATAATGATAATAATAATGATGATAATAAAAATTGTCTGCACGGTGGAGTAGTGGCTACCACCGTCGCCTCACAGCCAGAGGGCGTGTCTAAATGTCCCGGAGGTGTGAATGTGACTGGTTGTCTGTCTATGTGTCCTCCATGGACTGGTGACCTGTCCAGGTGTCCCACCCTTCGCCCCGTCAGCTGGGATCGGAATAATAATAATAATAATAATAATAATAATAATAATAATAATAATAATAATGATAATGATAAGAAGAAAAAGAATGATAATAATAAGGATAACTAGAATGGGCACTCGGTAGAGCGCATACCTTCGCATATCACAAGATTGAATTATGAACAATTTAGCACTAGTTTCACACAAATCGGATGCCAATTAACCGAGATATCGCAAATTTAAGTTTTTCTCCTTTTCGTGACCTTGACCTTGACCTTTGACCCAATCACTCCCAAAAACTAATCGATTGTTCCTTGGGTCATGACCAATCATTCCACCAAGTTTCATAAGAATCGGCTCAGTTTTGTCTGATTTAGATGAATAACAAGTTTTTCACCTTTTCGTGACCTTGACCAATCACTCCCAAAAACTAATCGATTGTTCCTTGGGTCATGGCCAATCATCCCACCAAGTTTCATAAGAATCGGCTCAGTTTTGTCTGATTTAGACAAATAACTGACGGACGGACGGACATATTCACAAATAAATAAATAAATAAATACACGCCGGCCAAAACATTACCTTCTGCATTTTCAATGCGAAGGTAACAATGATAATGATCATCATAACAACAGCAGCATGACTCTTGCAGGTGAGTGACTGACGGCTGTCTGCAGGTACGTGGTGGGGACCCTGGACCTGATGGTGCAGGAGGACTACGTGGTGCTCTACCTGTGTGCCGGAGGCCAGAGAGACCGGCTGCCGGCCCTCGGCTGGCTGAAGGCCTGCTACACCTCCATCCACCGCAGGTACTGCGGCAGCAGGGGGCGCCACACCTAGCCACTACTGCAGGGGGGCCTAATAAAGTGGTCGTGTGTGTGTGACTGTGTGTGTGTGTGTGTGTGAGTGTGTGTGTGTGTGTATACGTGTGTGCGTATGTGTGTGTGTGACTGTGTGTGTGTGACATTGTGTGTGTGTGTGTGTATACGTGTGTGCGTATGTGTGTGTGTGACTGTGTGTGTGTGACATTGTGTGTGTGTGTGTGTGTGTGTATGTGTGACGTGTGTGTGTGTGTGTGTGTGTGTGTGTGTGTGTGTGTGTGTGTGTGTGCGTGTGTGTGTGTGTGTGTGTGCAGGTTGAGGAAGAACCTGAAGGGTTTCTACGTGGTTCATCCCACCTGGTACATCAAGGCCCTCATCACCATCATCAAACCCTTCATCAGGTCTGCCTCCTCCTCCTCCTCCTCCTCCTTAGGGGCGGAGCTTCAGTTCAGTGCATTTCGTAAAATGACAGATGATCCTCATGAACTCTGACAGCCACCAGGGGGCGACACAGCGGCCATCTTGATAGACCCCCCCCCCCTTCTCTCACCTCCTCCTCCTCCTCCTCCTCCTCCTCCTCCTCCTCCTCAGCTCTAAGTTCAGCAGGAAGCTCCACTTCGTGTCCAGCCTCTCTGATCTCTCCCACCTGGTCCCTATTGAGCATGTGCAGATCCCAGACTGCGTCGCCCGGTGAGTTTCACTTCCTGTTTCACTCGACTTCCTGTTTCACTCGACTTCCTGTTTCACTCAACTTCCTGTTTCCTGTAGTGGAACTCAGGCGTGTTGTTGGTGCTGATCTTGAATCAGGATGTCGTTTTAACGTTGCATATATTTATTAAATCCATGAGACGTTGAAGAAGAGTGTGGAGCTTAAATGAAGACAATGATGTCACTCCTTCTGCAGGTACGACGAGAACCTGAGCAGCTGAAGCGACACCTCCTCCTCTGCTCCTCCTCCTCTGCTCCTCCTCCTCTGCTCCTCCTCCAACTCATGGCATCCTCTTGAACACGTTATGTATTATGTTACTATAAGATCAATAAAATGTGGAAACAATTGATGTTTGTTAACTTTTGAGTGTCTGTGTTATTGATCTGTGTTGTTAGCGCCCCCGCTGGTCGGTGAGTGAACTGCACTTGTCCTGTCGTGTCATATTTAGAAAACATTTCTCCCTGAAATGTTCCGGTATTTTTCTGATATGACAGCTGAAAGTTGACGCAGCAACAAACCCCAGAGCCTACGCTACCGCTAGGCTAACTCTAGCTATAGCTAGTTTCACACCGTTGCTTCAGTTTCTGTTTGCTGCCATCGGTCTTCAAAGGAGTCGCCATGACTTCTTGAACTAGCCGTTGCCATCAACGTTCAATTCATTTCAATTCAGTTTATTTGTAGAGCCCAATTTCACAAATTACAAATCCCCCTCAGAGGCTTTACAATCTGTACACATAGACATCCCTGACCTTTGACCTTTGACCTCACATGGGATCAGGAACAACTCCCCACAACCCAGGGTAAAGGTCAGACCCCTTGAGGAGAGAACAGAGGAGGACCCTCTCCAGGTGGACAGGTGTCATAGATGTCATGTGACCAGAAGACAGATTAGAGTTAAAACACATTCAGTGAATATGACAGAGTTTATGAAGAGTTCATAGTCGGCATATTCCACCATGGAGACCTCCACCAGGTGGAGGAGGAGAGGAGGAGAGGAGGAGAGGAGGAGAGGAGGAGAGGAGGAGTGGAGGAGTTCCAATAGTGGGTGGAGTCCCAATAGTGGGTGGAGTCCCAACAAGGCAGCAGCTGGTAGCAGGAATTCAGGACTCAGACCTGATGCTCCATCAGCAGATAGGATCTATGCCTCTCAGAGGGTCCCATGACCCCATGAGACGTAGCTTACGCGTTGACGCAGACCCCTACGCCGTAGCCTGACGCGCACCTCCAGAAAATCCTAACTACGTGTCGTGTTGACGCGGACGCAAGCGCTGTGATTGGTCCGCTCAGAACGTGATTTCCGGCAGTTCTTTTTCCGGTCTGTCTTCCTAGCATTGATTCGGCTATGACCCCTGAAACCACACCGCCACACAGCCACACACCCCTGGCGACGTGGCGGTGAATTGCAGAGCAACGTAGAGCAACGCAGAACTTCGAATGCTCAACGACTCCGCATAATCTAGGCTCTAGTCATGTGTGATGGAGAGATGAACATTCATCCATAAGGAGAGGAGAGGAGAGAGGAGAGAGGAGAGAGGAGAGGAGAGAGGAGCTCAGTGCATCCTAAGCGTCCATAAGGAGAGAGGAGAGAGCTCAGTGTATCCTAAGCGTCCCCCCAGGTGAACCTGACTCAGCCCTGACTATCAGCTCTGTCAAAGAGGAAAGTCTTCAGTCTACATGAGGGGGCGGAGCCTCCCGGACTAAAGGTGGAGCTGGTTCCATAAAAGAGGAGCTTGATAACTAAAGGCTCTGGCTCCCATTTTACATTTTAAGACTCTAGGGCCGTTTCTCAATCAGCGTACTTGTGCGTCCTTTCCTCTCCTTGTGTCCTTTCCTCTACTTGTGTCCTCGTGGACTCGTGAAACGTCATTAGTCTCAGCCCGGGTACATGTTCCAATTCAAAGTTCGCTTCTCGCAAAGCACGGTCAAAATGCCCGGATGTGACTTGATCCTCCCACTTTCCGGAGGATGCATCACAGGAGACTTGTGCGTACTCTGGCCAGCATATATCCCACAATGCATTTCACCAGCAACCGGAAACAGTAGCGGACAACTGAAAGTTGACTTTTTATAAATACTAGTGTTGTTGAGTCACGGAATGTCATTTTAGGATGTTTTGTTTATTTAACTGTAAAAAATAATTTACAGTGAATAATTAGAGTAAACTCAGGAGCAAGAACAGCTGATGTGGTGACGTCATCAAGTCAGCTGCCATTCCAATCGTAGAAAGACCGTCCTCTGGAGTCTGGACTCTCAAGACCAGATTCCAGAAGAACACAAGGCTGTAGTCGTGTACTTTGAATTGAGAAACGGCCTAGGAACTACAAGTAGCTCCGCATTTATTGAGCGCAGCTCTCTAGTGGGGCAATACCACCAGCTGGCCCCCATCTTCACAGAGATCTTCAACCGATCACTGGAGCTGTGTGAAGTCCCCTCCTGCTTCAAGCGCTCCTTGAACTTCCCGGTCCCCAAGAAATCCTCCATCACAGGATTAAATGACTACAGACCCGTTGCCCTGACGTCTGTGGTCATGAAGTCCTTTGAAAGACTTGTGTTGACCCACCTGAAGGACATCACAGGCCCCCTGCTGGACCCCCTGCAGTTTGCCTACCGCGCAAACAGGTCGGTGGATGATGCGGTCAATATGGGACTGCACTATATACTGCAACACCTCGACTCCCCAGGGACATACGCAAGGGTTCTGTTCGTGGACTTCAGCTCGGCATTCAACACGATCATCCCGGAGCTTCTTCATCCCAAACTCTGCCAGCTCACCGTGCCAGCCCCCACCTGTCGGTGGATCACTAACTTCCTGACAGACAGGACGCAGCAGGTGAGGCTGGGAAAAAACATATCCAGCACCCGGACCATCAGTACTGGTGCCCCCGAGGGATGTGTGCTCTCTCCACTGCTCTTCTCCCTCTACACCAACGAGTGCACCTCAGGGGACCCGTCTGTTAAACTCCTAAAGTTCGCAGACGACACAACGGTCATCGGCCTCATCAGGAACGGTGACGAGTCTGCGTACAGACGGGAGGTTGAACAGCTGGTCCTCTGGTGTGGTGAGAACCACCTGGAGCTGAACAAGCTCAAGACTGTGGAGATGACAGTGGACTTCAGGAGGAGCCCCCCAACACTACCCCCCTCACCATACACAATAGCACTGTGTCTGCGGTGGAGACCTTCAGGTTTCTGGGATCCACAATCTCCCAGGACCTGAAGTGGGCCTCCAACATCAACACCATCCGGAACTAGAATGGGCACTCAGTAGAGCGCATACCTTCGCATATCACAAGATTGAATTATGAACAATTTGGCACTAGTTTCACGCAAATTGGATGCCAATTAACTGAGATATCGCAAATTTACGTTTTTCACCTTTTCGTGACCTTGACCTTGACCTTTGACCCAATCACTCCCAAAAACTAATCGATTGTTCCTTGGGTCATGACCAATCATACCACCAAGTTTCATAAGAATCGGCTCAGTTTTGTCTGATTTAGATGAATAACAAGTTTTTCACCTGTTCGTGACCTTGACCTTGACCTTTGACCCAATCACTCCCAAAAACGAATCGATTGTTCCTTGGGTCATGGCCAATCATCCCACCAAGTTTCATAAGAATCGGCTCAGTTTTGTCTGATTTAGACGAATAACAAACGGACGGACGGACATCTTCACAAATAAATACAAAACATTACTTTATGCATTTTCAATGCGAAGGTAAAAAGGCCCAGCAGAGGCTGTACTTCCTGCGCCAGCTCAGGAATTTCAACCTGCCTCAGGAGCTGCTGATTCTCTTCTACACCGCCATCATCCAGTCTGTCCTCTGCTCTTCCATCACTGTGTGGTTTGGATCGGCCACCAAACAGGACAGAGGCAGACTACAACGGATCGTCAGGTCGGCAGAGAGAATTATTGGTTCCAGCCTGCCTTCCATCCTGGACTTGTACACCTTCAGAGTCAGGAAGCGGGCTGGAAAGATCACCACAGACCCGTCACACCCTGGACACAAGCTGTTCCAACTCCTCCCCTCTGGGAGGCGCTACAGAGCTCTGTACGCCAAAACTACCAGACACAGAAACAGCTTCTTCCCTCTGGCTGTCACCCTGATGAACAGTTGATCAGACTCTCCATCTGCACTATCTGCACTTTTTGACTACTGCCTTTAATGTATTTTTGAATCTTTTTTATATTTATATTTATCTAGTTTAATGTATATTGTGTATGAGAGAGCAAAGTGGAACCGGAGACAAATTCCATGTATGTGAAAACTTTCATGGCCATTAAAGCTGATTCTGATTCTGATTCTGATACGGTACTACAAGCTCTTTAAGATATGATGGAGCGTCACCAATTAAGGCTTTGTAGGTTAAGAGAATACTTTTAAAAGTGATATTCTTGATGTTACAGGGAGCCAGTGCAGAGCAGCTAGTGCAGGAGTCATGTGACCTCTGTTCTTAGTTTAGTGAGAACACAAGCTGCAGCATTCTTGATCAACTGGAGGGACCTAAGAGACTTATAGAGCAGCCTGATAATAAGGAGATGACCTCAGAGACTTATAGAGCAGCCTGATAATAAGGAGATGACCTCAGAGACTTATAGAGCAGCCTGATAATAAGGAGTTGACCTAAGAGACTTATAGAGCAGCCTGATAATAAGGAGTTGACCTAAGAGACTTTTAGAGCAGCCTGATAATAAGAAGTTGCAGTAATCCAGTCTCGAAGTAATGAACGTGTGAACCAATTTTTCTGCATCTTTTTGAGACAAGATGTGCCTGATTTTTGAAATATTACGTAGATGAAAGAATGCAGTTAGCGAGTAAGTAGGCTAAAGTTAGCCAGCTAAATGTATGTTAGCAGGTAAGTAGGCTAAAGTTAGCCATCTAGCTGTACGTTAGCAGGTAAGTAGGCTAAAGTTAGCCAGCTAGCTGAACATTAGCAGGTAAGTAGGCTAAAGTTAGCCAGCTAGCTGTGTGTTAGCAGGTAAGTAGACTAAAGTTAGCCAGTTAGCTGAACATTAGCATGTAAGTAGGCTAAAGTTAGCCAGCTAGCTGTGCATTAGAAGGTAAGTAGGCTAAAGTTAGCCACAAAACAATGTTATCTTCGTAAAGACTGTAATATTCCGTTCTCTGAAGCTCAACATTAGTGCTAATGTAGCTAACTAGCTGCTAGCTGTAGCTTCAGGTTTCCTCTATTTAATGTGAGAGTTAGAGCTCAACACTCAAAGAACAGGACAATGTATGTGTGTGTGTGCCTGTGTGTTTGTGTGTCTGTGTGTGTGTGTGTTTGTGTGTCTGCCTGTGTGTGTGTGTGTGTCTGTGTGTGTGTCTGCTGTGGTAGCTATCCCCAGTTTGGCCTCGGCTGCTGGCTGGTTGACAATCAGTCAGCTGCTCTTTTATACCGGCAGCCGATGCTGCCGGTATAAAAGGGGCAGAGCTGGAGGAGAATGGGAGAGTGAGCAGACACGTCGTTGTGCGGTCTGCTCTGTGGTGTGTCTGTGATTCCAATAAATATGCCGTTCGGCGGAACCTCAACGTGGCTAACGGAGTATCCTTGGTGCTTGGGGGGGAAACACACGGGTGACGGACAGAAACCGGTCACTCTGTCTGTGTGTGTGTGTGTGTGTGTGTGTGTGTGTGTGTGACCCTCCTATAGAGGGACTCTGGAGTCGTGACGAGGTCATGGAGCTCGTAGTCGCCGTGATGTCACTTCCTGTTTACGCCCTATAGGACGTCCTGGGTGAACCGTACACTGTTGAAATGAGTGTGTGTGCTTGAGTGTGTGCCTGTCTGTTGACATGTTGAAGCCTTGTGTAGAGCTCGCCATCCTGTTTGTTTTTTTCATATATATATTTTCTCTTTCATAATCTATTAACTATGTTATCAAATTTCTCAAAGCTGATCGTCTTGTTGCTCGTTATAAACACAAGACGCTGTTATTAAGTTAGTATCCTGAGGATCCGGAACATTCTGTAATGCATTAGCATTGAAGCTAATGGTCATAAAACACTCGTTTGATGACATGTTGAATCTGTCGTGTGGAGAAACGTTCAGAGAGACGTTGGACTAGTGGACGTTAGAGGAACTGCAGCTGAAATCAGGAGGCTGCTGATTGGTTTAGAGTTCACACACCTTTTTATTTCAAGCAGAAAAGAAACAACAACAAATGAATCTTAAAGAACATAAACAACAACAAATGAATCTTAAAGAACATAAAAAACATAAACAACATCTAACGTGTCACGTGACACTGAGCCTCGGTGTGTGTGGTGTTCGGGTTTGTGTGTGTAAACATGTTCGGTGCCGTTAAACTTTTGGGGAATTAGAACCGTCGACTGTTTCACAAATGACTTCTGAAAATAGAATAAAATAGAATAACAGCTGATGAAACTCAAAGTGACAGAAGGAACACAAACAATAGAGTCATAAACAATAGTCTTAAACAATAGAATCATAAACAATAAAGCCCTCAATCAGCAAATATTTGGAACAAATGTCCTAAAACGTCACAGACATCACACACATACACATACACACACATACATACACACACACTAGCGGTCTAATAAAGTCTTTACTCATTCTGCACTGAGGCTGTGCACAGTGAAGCATCCTGGGAGTTGAAGTCCGGTGATGTCATCACTGTGAAGGGGGGGGGGGGGGGTTAACACTCAGAGCCTCCTGGTGAATGCTGGGAAATATAGTTTACAGACATTCTGTCATTGATCATTGATCACATCCTGAATGAGTCCAGTGATGTCATCGGCTGCTTGGACCTCCAGAGAAAGACCTGATCCCCCAGAGACCCCCAATGCCAGGAGGGTGGAGGTCACTGTGCAGGTCACCGAGGATGAAGGAGAAGGTCATCATAAAGGTCACAAAGGATGAAGGAGCAGG
Organism: Liparis tanakae; assembly: GCA_036178185.1. Lineage (NCBI taxonomy): Eukaryota > Metazoa > Chordata > Actinopteri > Perciformes > Liparidae > Liparis > Liparis tanakae. Next base: position 16,821,545 of record CM070106.1, read on the forward strand.
TCGCCATAAAGGTCATTGTGGATGGAGGAGAAGGTCATGGTGGATGAAGGAGAAGGTCATCATAAAGATCACCGAGGATGAAGGAGAAGGTCATCATAAAGATCACCGAGGATGAAGGAGAATGTCGCGATAAAGGGCATGGTGGATGAAGGAGAAGGTCATCATAAAGATCACTGAGGATGAAGGAGAAGGTCATCATAAAGATCACCGAGGATGAAGGAGAATGTCGCGATAAAGGGCATGGTGGATGAAGGGGAAGGTCATCTTAAGGTCATCATGGATGAAGGAGAAGGTTGCCATAAACGTCATCGTGGATGAAGGAGAAGGTCATCTAAAGGTCATGGTGGATGAAGGAGATGGTCATCTAAAGGTCATAGTGGATGAAGAAGAAGGTCATCATGGATGAAGGAGACGGTCATCTAAAGCACATCGTGGATGAAGGAGAAGGTTGGTCATCTGGTCCACATCAATTAAAGACACTCCTGAAAAATAAAGAAAAGGTCATTGAGACGGTGTGTGTGTCTGTGTGTGAGCAGACACACAGGTGAGCAGACAGACAGGTGAGCAGACAGACAGGTGAGCAGACAGACAGGTCTTACCGGCTGCAGGCTTTCCGTCATCTCTCCAGATCCGATGTGTGTGAGGTGGACGAAGTTCATCGGCTCTCCGATCATCGTACGATCAATCCTCCTCCTCCTCTTCTATACACACGCACGCACACACACACACACACGCACAGATGTTTAATCAAGTTATTTTATAACTATTTATGACATTTTATGATTTATTTTATTAAGTTTTATAAAATTATAATTTATTATTATTATAAATGTTATAACTTTTACGTTTTATTATATTTTTATTAACTTTTCTAATATTTAATGTTTCATGAGATGTTTTGACATTTCATGACTTGATGACATCATCATGATGCGTCTCATTGACAAGAGCCCCCCCCCCCCCCCCCCCTCACCGGCGGGCCCTTGGCCGCCACGCAGCAGCCCATCTTGTGCCAGAAGTCGCTCATGCTGACGCTCCGCCGGTCCGGCGTCCGGCCGCCGCTCTCTGCTGCCGCCCTGTAGGCCGGGGGAGGAGCTGCAGGCCGCCGGTAGTCCTGGGGCATCAGAACCAGAACCAAGAAAACACCAAGAACCCGAAACCCACACAGACCTGAGGAGGAAGAAGAGAAACATTGAGCTCAGTTGGAGACCAGATAAGGGCCCCCTAGTGGTCACCCTTTATACTGCAACTGCTGCCCCCTAGTGGTCACCCTTTATACTGCAACTGCTGCCCCCTAGTGGTCACCCGTTATACTGCAACTGCTGTCCCCTAGTGGTCACCCTTTATACTGCAACTGCTGCCCCCTAGTGGTCACCCGTTATACTGCAACTGCTGCCCCCTAGTGGTCACCCTTTATATTGCGCACAGTGCCATAGAAATCACCCCGCAGTATTTCATTTATAGCGTCTCTGGTTCTTGTCTCCAGGTCTACAGGTTCTGGTCTTCAGGTCTACTGGTTCTGGTCTCCAGGTCTACTGGTTCTGGTCTTCAGGTCTACTGGTTCTGGTCTCCAGGTCTAGTCTCCAGGTCTACTGGTTGTGGTGTTTTTGTCGTTCCAACATTTCATAGGTCTCTCTTTCTTCTCTCTAGTCATGAGGTCACCTGGAGGATCCTATTGGCTCTCCACTCCTCTAACCTGCTGTTGGACATTATGGCTGAATAACAAACACCTTGTGATATCTAATATAGTGTATATAATATCTAATATATTATATATCTAATAAATACTTTATTGCTGGTACATTAAAGGGTTAAAATTCAGAAGATTAAAGAATGTGAGAAGAAACGAGTTGATGCATGTTTCTCCAAGAGAACTACTACATAGTACTACTACAACTACATAGTACTACTACAACTACATAGTACTATGTAGTAGTAGTACTACTACTACATAGCACTATTGCGTAGTACTACTACAACTAAATAGTACTACTACTATGTAGTACTACGTACTACTACTACTACATAGTACTACGTAGTACTTCACTTTAAAACTTCCTCAAACTTTATTTTCCTCTGAGCTTCACAAACTGACAGCAGGGCAGACCGTACCATCTGGGGGGGGGGGGGGGGGGCACACACACAGGTTTCCCCTTGTTCCTCCTCTCCCTGACATCATGGGGCAAATATTCACACACACACATACACACACACACACACACACACATACATACACGCACACACACACACTCAAGTACAACACACACATTAAATGGTTCTTCCTTTGGGAGAGCAGAAACTTGTTTTAACATTCCAGTTGCATTGTGGGAAATATATATTTATATAAATATATATATTTATTAGGGCTGGGCAACGATTACAATTTTTTTGTCGCGATTAATCGCATGATTTCCCCGATTAATCGCATTTGTATACGCAAAATCCAATATTTAATTCAAAAGTAGTTTATAGCGCACTTCTATATAACATGTGTCGTCCTGTTAGAGAGAGACACCAGAAAACACTTTCAGTGCAGTTAGTCAATTCCTAGAACTTTACACTTATTTTAAATGTTCTGCCATATGAACTAAAGTGCCATAAAACCTGTTGTGCAAACAAACACTTAACTTCAGCATTTGTATATAGTTACAGTTAAATTAAATAAATACTTTGTGTAAATCTCAACACAAACAATGGTATCAAAACAAACACAGAACTAAAGCTTATTGCCACTGCAGGGCATTAATGTTAGAGTGGTGAAGCACCAAACATGTGATTACATTTACTAAACCAGAACACAACAAACATAGAAGGAAGTTAGCCACGGTATATTTAATTGTAAATACATTTTATATGTTCTAACATAGCTATTCTCTTTGTACAGTCCTACAGTCTGCTATGAACAAGAGTTACAGTGCAATCAGATGAACTCAACCAACAGCAAACGTTGAGGGTAGCATGGGTTTCATGTGTAAACGAACCAGCTGTTAACAACGCCAGGATTCAGAAACTCGGTGGCTTAATGTAATGGAGAAAACTACGTTGAGGACCTGATCCTAAAAAAAAAACATCAGCCCTCTCCCCAGAGAGAAAGAGCTAAACATAACCGAACTAGCAGCTTCAGTGAAGAGTCCCGAGCACGTTTCAGCATCACGTCTCCTCTGTTCATCAGTCAGGGCATGTGATGCAGCGCACACTTCTCATAAATATAATGCTCAGTAACTCCGAGGTCACCGTGGTTACCTAGTGATGTCCAGTCGTCCCCAGTGAGAGCAGCAGCGGGCGCTCGTTGTAAAGCTGTCGCTCTGCAGTCCTCTCCTTTTCATACAACTCGTGTGTTCTCCGTGTGACGGTGTGTCTTGAGGGCGTCTCATACCTGCCGTCATTTGTTGAGATTCTCCACATGTTTCTCCGACCGACGTCTTCCACAACACTAACCGGCCCGCAGTCTGTAGCGATCCTCTTCGCTGTGTTATCGTTAGCTTCTCTTGGTTTAGCTATAGCTGCTATATCGTCCTGCAGCTAGCGGTCTGAAGCCTCGCTCCACCGTGTGTCTGGTTGTATGATTGACGGCATCAACGGTGTGTTCATCATTTAAATGATATGTAAGACTGGAAGTACTCCGGTGATGAGACGATTCCTCTCGGCAGTGGTTACATACGACTTTGTTTCTGTCGACTCCGACGTCTTTGAGAACTTTAAAATCTCCGCACTCTTCTCCATGTTGTTAAACCGCGAATTACTTTCTTTTCCGCTTGCGCAGCAAACAGTAGCAGACTTTTACAAAATAAAAGCCTGTGAGCGACGCACTTTTACAATAATAAAATAAATAATACAATCTGCGTTAACGCGCGATAAAATAATTGTCGGCGTTAATTACGTGATGCGTTAACGCACGATTAACGCGTTAACGTGCCCAGCCCTAATATTTATAGAAATCATATTTATATAAATATAAATTCTATAGTCTGTGTATGTATTTGTATGTATGTATGTGTGTGTGTGTGTGTGTGTGTGTGTGTGTGTGTGTGTGCGCGCGCATGTATGTATGTATGTATGTATATATGTGTGTGTGTGTGTGTGTGTGTGTGTGTGTGTGTGTGTGTGTGTGTGCGTGTGTGTGTGTGCAGAGACTATCCAGAGAGTCTCTGGATGAATGTTCATCTCCCCATCACACATGACTAACTCTGGTGCCTCCCCAGAGTCCTCTTGACTTCATGTCTCATGGGGTCATGTGACCCTCTGAGAGGCATAGATCCTATCTGCTGATGGAGCATCAGGTCTGGGTCCTGAGTTCCTGCTACCAGCTGCTGCCTTGTTAGGACTCCGCCCACTGTTGAGACTCCACCCACTATTGGGACTCCTCCTCTCCTCCTCTCCTCCTCTCCTCCTCTCCTCCTCTCCTCCTCCACCTGGTGGAGGTCTCCATGGTGGAATATGCCGACTATGAACTCTTCATAAACTCTGTCATATTCACTGAATGTGTTTTAACTCTAATCTGTCTTCTGGTCACATGACATCTCTGACACCTGTCCACCTGGAGAGGGTCCTCCTCTGTTCTCTCCTCAAGGGGTCTGACCTTTACCCTGAAGGGTTGTGGGGAGTTGTTCCTGATCCCATGTGAGGTCAAAGGTCAAAGGTCAGGGATGTCTATGTGTACAGATTGTAAAGCCTCTGAGGGGGATTTGTAATTTGTGAAATCGGGCTCTACAAATGAACTGAATTGAAATGAATTAACCAGAGACTAACACGACTATCCAGAGACTAACAAGAGACTATCCAGAGACTAACAAGACTAACCAGAGACTAATAAGATTAACAAGAGATTAACCAGAGACTAACAAGAGACTAACAAGACTAACAAGAGACTAACAAGAGACTAACAAGACTAACAAGAGACTAACCAGACTAACCAGAGACATGTTTACATGACACACTGTAAACAGCAGATCGTCTTCATCCACAATCAGGAAACAGTTCTCAGAGTCTTCGTCATGTCCGCCTCTTAAAGACAAGACACAGTGGCTGCGTTTCCAACGGCACCTGAACGCACCGGAAGCCACGGTCGTGGTGGGACGTGGTGACACTGACCCCAGACCTGTTGCTGTCGCTCCACGTCTGGGAAACACTACGTTTTCAGAAGCGCCTGAATGCGGCTCAGCAGCGTTCGTGACCTCTGACCTCAGAGGGATTCCTTTGGCACCAAAGAAGCCTTTTCTTTCAAATAAAAGTGTTCTCTCTTCAGATGGATGCTAACAGTTTCCCCCTGCCGCCAGCCATTGTGCTAAGCTAAGCTAACCACATCCTGAACTTTAATGGTGTGCACACAAAGGGACTCGAGCGTGTGACGCTCAGTCGGTGATGGAGGACACGTCCGGAAGTCCACTTCCACCGGCCCACCGTGACCGGATGAAGAGTCATGAACGGAACCAGGGCTCCTCAACACAGCGTCCTCCTCGGCTGGAGCCGGCTCCCCTCCGGCTGCCTCTCGCGGGTCCTCGTGCGTCTTAAAGTTCTCACAGCCCGCAGTCCTGGGTGTTGTGACGGAGTGAGCGCTCTGTCCGCCGATTACAACCTTTAATAGAAGAGAAGCGACTCACCAGGAGACCGGAAGCTGCGCGTGGGCTGGAAGCTGCAGACTGAGACCCGAACCAGCTGCGGGTCCAGAGTCCCCCCCCCTCGCTCTTCCCTTCATTCTCCCTCCCTCTCTCTCTCTCTCTCTTTGAGGTGTGGCTCCAACCAGGAAACACTCACACGGATTTTCTCTCAAGGACTTAATTTTCTCTCTTTTACTTTACTGTCAGCTCAACAGCGCCTCCTGCTGGCTTAGCCCACGTATTTATTATTTTATTTGAACTATTATTATTTTTATTTTTTTATTTAAATTTGTCGATGTGGGGACCAAATTAAGTCGTAGATAAAAAAAATGCTCTTTATTGTATTTTATGATTTCACATTTTCGTTTAAGTCTTTAAACTGCATGTTAAGACCTTATTTTATAGTAAATGTTTCAGGGACAGCATATCTAATCATAAAGTATATATAATAAGGAATACACGTTAGAGTATTTTAAACTAGAATTCCTCTCTAATGTAAATATGTCAGAATGTTTATTAAAATCATAAATGAAGAAGAAAAGTAAAAGCACGGACTTCCCGTTGGCCTTTATTGTGAAAGGTCCAAACGGAATACTGGAATGTGCACATTCAGGTGAGCTTGACACATGCGCAGAGCTCCTTCAACTTGCAGCAGCAGAGCAGCGGCTGGACCACAACGATCCGACAGAATCCTCCATCCTGTCCCCGGAAACCCGCAGGTAACCGATACGCCACGATACTTCACGATATGTCACGATATGTAACGATATGTAACGATACTTAATGAAAATTAACGCGCAGCGGCCGTTTTTTAATGTAATTAATTGAGGGTTGATCAGGCTGCATCTGGGCCAACGCCTCATAAACCTAATCGATAACCTGATCAATAACCTGATCAGGGGACCAGCTCTCGCTGTAAAAATGCACGAGTAGATATGAACCAATAGATATAGATCAATGTGTGAAGTATATATAAATGAACTGGTTATTTCAGTCTGCAGGCGATGACATCATGACCCAGTTTCTGTTTTAGATTCACTGGAAGATTCTCCAAGATATCATGTTTAAATACTTATGTTTAAATATATAATATGTTTAAATACGTATGTTTAAATATATAATATGTTTAAAAATACTTATGTTTAAATATATAATATGTTTAAATACTTATGTTTAAATAATTAATGTTTAAATACTTTTCTTTAAATATATTATACGTTTAAATACTTATGTTTAAAATATGTTTAAATACTTATGTTTTTTAAATATATAATGTTTAAATACATATTATGTTTAAATACTTATGTTTTAAATATATATTTAAATACTTATGCTTTAAATATATTATATGTTTAAATACTTATGCTTTAGAGGAATATTAATACATGTTATATGTTTAAAATATTTGTGTGTATTTATAAGATAATTTAGACGGGTGATTTATTGTTGCTGATGAGGTGTTCGGGGCCTGTTGGAGATATCGGCTCCAGAGAGGAGGAGTCAGCTGATCACAGTAGTACTACAGACCTCAGTCCCTGTGTACTCTCAGTAGTACTTGTCCCTGTGTACTCTCAGTAGTACTTGTGTACTCTCAGTATGCAGAAGTCCAGGAGCCAATACGAGTCCTTCGTGTTCTGGAGGCAGCCAATCGCTGAGCTCGACCTGACCCAGCTCGAGGGCCTGATGGACGGGCCGCCGGCCAAAAGCATCAAAGGAAAGGACACGCTGTCCTCAGCAAGGAGTGAGGAGGTGAGAAGACGAGGACCCCTCTCTTGAGAAGAGGATTTCAGAAATGGAGTTTTGATCTTTGTTCTTTAATATCCTCTCTCTCTCCTCTTCTCTCCCTCCCGCTCCTCTCTCTCCTCCCTCTCTCTCCCTCCCTCTCATCTCCTCCCTCTCCTCTCTCCCTCCCTCTCAGGGTGAGATGACTGAGTTTTCCTCTTGTAATTATTGGAGAGCTCCGATCGTCGACGTGGACGCTCTGATGGCCGACCTCAACCTGCTGCTCTGAAACGCACCATCTCCTGACCCCTGATCAGCCTCACGTCCCCTGACCTGACATGAAGTCACCAAAATAAGAGAGTGGTTTTCACAGTAAAAGCGAGCCGACCGAGGTCCGCAGACTGATCCTAGTTCAGCAAATACATCTTAGACCTGATCTCAGATCTGAGCCCTGACCTGATCTCAGATCTGAGCCCTGACCTGATCTTAGATTTGATCCCAGACCTGATCTCTGCCTTGATCTCAGACCTGAATCCAGACCTGATCTCAGACCGGAATTCAGACCTGATCTCAGACCGGAATTCAGACTGTGTTCACTCTGGTGAGAGTCAAGATTTTAGATGGCCAAAATAATAGAAACCCTTTTGATCAAACCCATTTTGGTGTCACATTTACAGGTGATTCGTTCAAGTCCCCTGAGACCAGAGTTTTTATGAGTTTCCATTGGTGCCTTTTTGTTTCTTTGACCCTGAGCTGCTTCTTTATTTATCACTTTATTTATTTATTTATGCATTTCTCATGTTGTTTTCTCAGCGGGCCTCAGACTGGATCCAGAAGAGAACTTGCAGCTCATCTTGTCAGAATGTAAAACCTGCCCACAATAAACCTTAACGTCCTTGATCTACTTTATTTATTAAATAGGAACCACAAGTACAAACTTGTTTTTTCACTTGTAAACCTTCTGAGAAAATAAAAAGACTAACAAAGTTGTATCTTTGTATTTATTGGTCAATTCTTCATATTCATGTGAACACACAGATGTAAATGTTTACAACAATATTTAAAAATTATCTTGAGTACATTAAGGGAATGAAGTTCTCCTTAACATCATATATATATAGAAATGTGTATATATATATATTTATAAATGTATATATATATATACACCTAAATATATTTATGACAATTTTATTTGTAAGGACAATAATTTTCTCAAAAGACCAATTTTCTTTTGGTCGAACAATTATTTAAACAAATAAAATAAAACCCAACAGAAGGGCTTTTAAATGTATATACGGAGGGTGTTTGTTGATTTAAATCACCATTAAAATAGTATTAAGAATAAATTACTCAAAATTAATTAAATACGGTTCATATATATATATATATATATATATATATATATATATATATATATATATATATATATATATATATATATGTATCGCCCGTTTTACACAAAACTCACTTAGAATCAAAGGCTGGAGTGAGCTCCTTTTATTATTTAATTAGTCCGGTATTTAATTAATTAGCCCAAACCATTATTTCTTGTTTTATCAATATTTTCATTTATTTATTTACATCCTGGAAAATATTTATATGTCTAAGACATATTCTTTACGTTTTACAAAAGGACTCAGAGGAGCTTAAAAGTCAGAGACAAAGACTCTTCTCTTCGTTATAAATAAATAAAAACACTTTATTTCTAGATCCGAGTGCGCAGCAGCAGTGCGCAGGCTCACCCGGCTGACCTGAGGTCCGCTTTCGCTTCTGCCGTTTCCCACCGTCCGGGAGCTCACACTGACCTGAGGTCGGCTCCCAGTGCGCGGACACGGAGCCCCGCCCACAGGGAGGTTAAACTCACTCCGGCTTCCTCCTCCGGTGTCGCGAGCCGCCATTTTTGTACCAGAAAAAATACAAAAATAACTTAAAATAAAAATATTCTAGGTTTGTGAGCTGCCTGAGAACCCACGTCACGACAGGGAGACGTTACCTTGCGAGAATCTACGAGAGAAGAAGGTAAAACACGCGGTACGGTAACGAGCTAACGGTCTGCGTGCTATCGGGCTAACAGGAGCTACCTCACTTCCGGTCGAGACTTTCAGAATATAATCCGGTTTTAGTTAAAATGTCACTATTTTATGAAAAGCGTTATTTATCATTAAATATACATACTTAAATACAGCGTGAAGTTTCATTCCATGTCAAACACTTCCAATTTAACTGTTCTAATATATTACCCTTCATACAAACATGCAGTACTTTAATTCACAAAAACTAGAGAACAAATCAAATAGTCCATTATTTTTCAAACGACAACGAAATAATGAGACATTAAACTCACTCTAATATAATCCTCTCATCGCTCAACACGCGTTGGATTGACTTCCGGTTCCGCCGCTCGCCGACGGGCCTCAATAAACAACTCGTTTCGCGCTTAGTGAGAGGAAAGAGTGCGCTTCGCCGCCCAGTTTGAACGCGGAGTTATACACTCACAGAGAGCCGCGTCATCCGCGCGCGGAGGGATCTGTTCTGCTGCTCGGCTCGCACGCTAGCGTTAGCTTAGCGAAAGCTAGTCTCCACGCACCGGAACGCGGTAAGTTTTTCCCTCTTCGGCCTCAAACGGAATACAAATACAAAAATATCTCCGCCTTCATGTGTAAAAAGTGTGATATTATATTCACTATAAGCCGTCACACGAAGTTGGTCTCGTGCGGCGGTTTAACGGCGCGCGCTCGCAGAAGCTAGATAACCGGATGTGGAAGTAGTTTTTTCTCTGGAGTGTAAAAGAGGACTTTTCTGCCTGACTTCCTCCGGAAAACACACGACTTAATATCGCACGGTTTCCTGTCTGTCGTCGCGCTTATTGTTTATGTTTCTGGATGAGATGTTTTCACCGGTTGTGTTGGTAAACACCGGGAGAGGAGGCGCGGCACGTGGGGGACTCTTTCTGACCGTGGAGGCGCGGAACATGGCTCCTCGGCCGCGGGGAGGAAAGCTCGTCCCGCGCCATTGAGTCTCATGATAAGATACGGTTTCCATTACCGGACAGGCGGCTAGCTCAACTAGCTTCGGCTACTTCCCCATTAAATGAAACCATTGTTCCCAGTTAACACGTAGACAAGCCCATGGAGGCATCCAGTACTGGAAAATAGTATACATCGACTACCACACTGTAAAAGACTGGTACACGTACTACTGCTACACTGAAATACTGTTGTACAAGTACTACTGCTACACTGAAATACTGTTGTACAAGTACTACTGCCACATTGAAATACTGTTGTACAAGTACTAATACTACACGGTAAAATATTGTGGTACAAGTACTAATACCACACTGAAATACTGTGGTACAAGTACTACTGCCACACTGTAAAGTACTGTAGTATTAACCCTGCAGTGTAATCTCAGTGGTGAAGTACCACACTGAGTTGAGTGAGTTAAAGTAACATGCAACAATTATACCTTAAAATAACAGCTTGAAAAGAATGGTGCCGCTACAAAGACTTTTAATATGTATGTGTGCCCAAGCCCCCCCCCCCGCCCCCATGCCGCGGTGCACCGCGTGAGAACAATGTGTTGAAGAGCCCCGCCATACGGCAGAGGATACACGCCCTGCTCTATAAATCATGGCACCAGGCACCAGCGGTGATGGAGAAGTGTGTATAGCAATGCTGACTGAAGAATAAGTGGGTACACTTGCTGCTCATCAATACGAGTGTACGCGAGGCTGCATCTATGCTAACAGGGTGTTTACGACACTGAAGTAAACGTTACATACCTCCAGAAACCTGAAGGGGGCGCTCCAAGGGAAAAACGACATAATGGGGCTTTAATGTACTTTGTTGGTTGAAGTCGGATTCATTTTATTTAAAATGTACCGTAAACACGAATAAACATTAGTTTTGCGTGAAGCTGCTGTTTGTGTAGAGATGCTAGTGAAGATGCGTTCAAGGACACCCGTATTTATTTGTGCCAGATGTCGCTGGTGGACCTCGGGAAGCGTCTGCTGGAGGCGGCTCGGAAAGGCCAAGACGATGAGGTCAGGAACCTGATGGCCAACGGAGCGCCGTTCACCACGGACTGGGTGCGTCCAAACGCCTGCTTATACATATGTGGTTGTTGTTGTTGTTGTTGTTGTGGCCCGTGCTGGACTCCCTGGTGACGCTGTTCCACTGTAGCTCGGGACGTCTCCGCTCCACCTGGCTGCCCAACACGGCCATTACTCCACCGCCGACGTCCTGCTGAGGGCCGGCGTGAGCAGAGACGCCCGCACCAAGGTGGACCGCACGCCGCTGCACATGGCGGCCGCCGAGGGCCACACGGTCATCGTGGAGTTGCTGGTCCGGGTGAGGACGCCATCTTTAACACGACTCGTCCTCATCGTGTTTTATTCGATGTAATCTTATAGCGTTCCTCCGGCACCTTTTTAGAGCGGCGCCGACATCAACGCCAAAGACATGCTGAAGATGACGGCGCTGCACTGGGCGGCGCAGCACACGCACCACGGCGTCGCCGAGACGCTCATCAAACACGGCGCCGACGTGCACGCGCTCAGCAAGTTCGACAAGACGCCCTTCGACATCGCCGTCGACGTCCAGAACACCGAGCTGATGCTGATGCTGCAGGTGAGCCCGGTGACCTTTGACCTCTGGAGCGGCCGAGATGTAGACGGACTGGAGTTTAATAAAGTTTAAACAACATGGCGAATTAATTAATCACAACAAAATAATGATTGCATTTGTAGGTTTAAATGAGGGTTCTCCCTGCATATACACAATGTGCGCGCCCCTAAGCCGATTTCCCGAGTGCCTAAGGCAAAACAAACGAAACAAACAAAAAAACAAATCTGGAGGTGCTGACTTGACACAGCGCCAGCTGCTGGTTGCAAACACATTTTTTCTTGCACGGCAGAGCGATGCGCGCGCCGGAATCGTAGCTCTGCCGCGCAGACAGACACTCTCACTAGCACGCACACACACACACACACACACACACACACACACACACACCATGTCAACAACTCTTCTTTGTGTGCACCAAAGATCCATTTTTAAAATATTTGTAGGTTAAAAATAATAAATTAAAATATAAAATAATTGTATTTGTAGGTTTTTATCAATATAAATATATGTAATAATATCGTAGGAGAGTTAAAGTTAATACGTAACATTTTCACCTCCACATTTTTTATTTTATAAGTTCTGCTTATTACTTCATTATCTTCACTGTCTCGCTGTGAAGCGTCTCTCCTGATTGGCTGCTGCCAGAGCGAACCAGGGGACGCTTTGGGGGCGGGGCTACAAGGTGATAGACAGGTCGACACCAGAGACGTATACAGTGTCTGTCAAGCTGCCGTCCTTATATGGTCACTTCCTCTTCCCTGAAGTTCCTTATCGATGCTCGTATCTGTTGTACATTTCAGTGTTTTTGTAATAAAAGTATTGAACCCCTGTGCCGTGTGTCCAGGAGGGGATGCAGAACCAGGTGAACATGAACCAGGTGAGCATGAACGTGGAGACGAGCACCGCCAACAACCAGCCGCAGTTCATCATCCAGGGGATCCCCGGCATCCAGGGGGGCGTGGTCAACCTGGCAGATCTGCTCAACAAGGCCAACGCAGGTTTGAACCCGCCTCTAACGCAGAAAGAGCCCCGCCCCTAACAGACAGAGCCCCGCCTCTAACACAGACAGAGCCCCGCCTCTAACACAGACAGAGCCCCGCCTCTAACATAGACAGAGCCCCGCCTCTAACACAGACAGAGCCCTGCCTCTAACACAGACAGAGCCCTGCCTCTAACACAGATAGAGCCCTGCCTCTAACACAGATAGAGCCCTGCCTCTAACACAGACAGAGCCCCGCCCCTAACAGAGAGAGCCCCGCCTCTCACACAGACAGAGCCCCGCCCCTAACGCTCCCCACCTGTAACGCCGTGTTCCTGCAGGCGACTCGGAGGAGGCCATGGCCGCCAACGCCCTGGACTCCAGTATCCAGCACGCCACCGTGGTGAACGAGGGGGGTCAGAGGGTCATCACCATAGTGACGGACCAGCACGGGAACCTGCAGACCACGGGGGGGATGGCGCCCCCCTTCTTCGTCACCATGCAGCACGGCCAGCAGAGTACGAGTCCTTCAATACCTGATCCATACCTGATCTATACTGCGTGCTGATTGGTCCTCTGTGTTTAGTGCTGGCGGTGCCGGCCAACACCGTGACGGAGGAGGTGGTGACGGAGGAGCCTCAGGCTCCGCCCACCAGGAAGAGGAAGATGGAGGCCATCAACAACCACAACGACGTGGGCGAGACGGTGAGGACTCTTCACCTCCTCCTCCTCTCCTCCTCCTCTGCACCTCCTCCTCCTCTTCACCTCCCTCTCCTCCTCCTCTTCTCCTTTTCACCTCCCTCTCCTACTCTTCACCTCCTCTTCTTCACCTCCTCCTCCTCCTCTCCAGGAGCTGCTCCAGAGGCAACTGCAGGAGGCGAATAGGAAGGCCCAGGAGTACCGTCAGCAGCTGGTGCGTAAGGAGCAAGAGGCGGAGGAGTACCGCGTGAGGCTGGAGGCCATGTCCCAGGCCAACAGCGCCGCCGCCAACGCCGCCGCCAACGCCGCCGCCAGCCCTGAGGAGGTGGTGGGGGGGGAGGAGGACGAGGAGGAGGCGGGCATGGTGGAGGAGGAGGGGGAGATGGTGGTGCTGCAGGAGGGGGGCATCATCATGGAGGGGGAGGAGGGTCAGGTGACGCTGGTGGAGACGGGAGGGGAGGCGACGGAGGTCAGCTCCTAACAGACAGGAGTGTGCACCATTTGGAGTCCCCGAAAGACCCCAGGAGGAAAGAAGTGGCTCACCAAAACCACTAAAAGGACCGCCGGCTACAGACTCACAAACACAACATTTTGGATCCCCGAAAGATTTGAGGATAACACTTCAGCAAGGGAAACCAAATGGCTTCTCCACAAGGACAACCCGGCAGCAAGAGGAACAGAAATCCGACTAAACTAACAGGATGGAGGAGTTTAGTGTGCACCATTTTGAGTTCCCACTCTAACTGAATGCCTTCAGCGGGAAGCAAAATAGCTGCTGCAGAAAGGAATGACGATGGAGACCAACCAAGGAAGAAGAGAATCTAAATAACAGCGTTTTTCTTTGGCAGTCATGTCTGTTCCCCGGACTATAAACACACCATCTTGCTTCCCCAGGCTGAGTGGGGATTATGGAGATCACTAAGCCAGACACGTAAACAGCAGGAACTAAGTAGTTGTTCAGTTTAACCCGTTCTTCCTGTTTTTGTTCTTTTATGGGGGAACAGATGGTTGAACTCATTTATATCCCTTTTATCCCCGTGGTGTTAATTTTGTGCCCCCGGGTTGTTCACGGCTCTGACGTCTTGATAAATTGGGGCCACGTTAAAAACTTTTTGAAACCCTGCTGCTCGAACCTCGTTGTAGCTTGCACCATTTTGCTTCCCCAAAAGAGTACAGATGAAGCCAACGGGATTCTGTGGACACTAACTCTGCTTTCCTACTTTTCAAGTCATGTTGTTGTTTATAATCGGTTTTATGATCTAATGTCATCATGTTAAAGAACAAACAAAAGCGGTGGGGATGCCAAATGGAACTTCTGAACCAGGAAACAGATGTTTGAGCATAGGAAACCTGCCTGAACCAGGTCCACAGAGACGATCGGTTTACGATCGTTCACGTCCCGATAGTGACGAGGTCGTCGTCCTTTTAAAGTCGCTGTGCCCGTTTTTATCCCTTTATGACGCGTTACATTCCTGTTGGCTCCTCAGAGGACGGCCGGTGGAGCCGCATCACTTCCTGTCAGCTGATCACTTGAGTTGAGTACATAGTTATTTTTATAAGCTCAGCAAAGCCAACCTTTTTCTATGTACATATAAAGTTGTATTTTTGTAACTGTACCTGAACGCTTCACCGTGATGATGATGATGATGATGGCTGCATTGGTAATCTGAAATATAAACACTTGCTTTTTTTGAACTTTCTTGTGTTTTTTTTATGCTTTTAAACTAGCGCTTGAACTTGACACGAGGCGTTCAGGTGCTTGAAGTGAAGTAGTATTTAAACACTTTCATTTATTTTCCAGATCTTCCAGATCCCCATTCTGTGTCTATTGAAAAATTAGCAGTAAGTGGACCACAGGTCTTCAGATGGACTCTTACACTTTAACTCTTTTATTACCTTCTCATTGAAAATGCGGACGGTAATGTTTTGATCGCTGTGTATTTGTATGTGTGCGTTGTGTTATTCACATAGGTAAAAAAGTATTTTCGCATGAAATTTGGTAGGATGATTGGTCATTATCCGGGGATCATCTGATTAGATTTTGGGATTGATCGGGTCAAGGTCATGAAAAGGTAAACATCTTCTTTTTACTATAGCTCGGTCAATTTAAATCCGATTGGAAACTAATGCCAACATGTTCATAATTCAATGCTCAATCTTGTGATACTGAGTGCCCGTTCTAGTTTAGATTAAAATGATCACAATGATCCATGAGTTAAAAGTAGTGATTCAGAATTTAAAACGTATTAATTTACTCGTTATTGTTCTTATTAATAGTCAGAATCTGGAACGTGATTATTATATTTCCCTTTTAGATGTGTTGGAGTAAAAGAAAGATCTACAAAGTACGAGTACCTTAAAATAGTCCTCTTACTTGAGTAAATGTACTCTTATTAAAGTGTTGTTTGTGTTCTCAGTATCTATTATTGTGTATCTACTGTTGTCACGGACAACAGTCTGTAGATTTCAACCGTAACGGATGAATATCGATTAAATCCGAACGATGGACTACAGCTCCCATCATGCAGCAGAAGTTTTTCATGGGATATTCCCGCCCAGCTCGTGGATTAAAGGTGAACAAATCCTGTTTGACGTGCCTCGTTGACCAATCAGAGGCGGCAGAGGGGAGCGCGCGGCCAACCCCGAGCGAGAGGGGCGTGGCCTCGGGGTAGGAGGCAGGGGGCAGGGGGCAGGGCGCAGGGTATCATGGAGGATCAGTAGGCAAACTGGCCATCAGAGGAGAGCAGCGCCCCTCCGATCCCCGGGAGACCCGCAGCGCGTTCTGACCACCGAGACCTTCCGCCATGGACATGAAGAAGAGGATCACACTGGAGCTGCGGAACCGAAGCCCGGCGGAGGTGAGCGGCACTTTGTTTTATCGGACTAATGTTTTTAATTTGTTGGCTGAAATAGCGAACTGGAGCTCGGCTGGCTGCCCTCTTCCCCCACCCCCCGTCCGGAGCGCATCACATGGGGCTCCGCTCGCCCAGCGCCTCGCTCCTATCGATCCGTCTGATCAGCTCCCCGCTGGACGTGGAAGCGTCGCCCCCCCCCCTCTCTCTCTCTCCCTCTCCGGGGACCCCGTGTCTCTTTAAGCCAGCGTTCGACGTGTTAGATCCCCCTGGAATCCCGTACAGTTGACAGTTAGTCCGTCTTTCAAACACCTGGCGGAGCGCGTTAGCTTGGTAACCAGGCACCGGAGAGAAGCTCGTGAACATACGGGTCCTCAGGGCACCGGAGCGGGAGTTTAACTGGGGGCTCGCGACCTTTTCCAACAACATCGACATCTGCTGCCGCGTCGGACATTTTAAGTCTCAGCAGCTTAAACTTCGACGTAACCGTCTAATTCACAGACTCTTTATAACGAAACAAATGGTAATCATTAAATCCGGTTCAAATGTTTATTTCTCGTGTTTGTTTTCTGCCTCTCCGGCGACGTTTCGCGGGCTGCCGGCTGGCGCGCGAGGTCGCTCGGAGACATTTTGAGTGGAGCGCGTGCTCGGCGGCTTAGCGTCCCGGGAGCGGATTAGCGCGCGCTCTACGGGGTTCCTCCGGTTAAAGGGCGCGCGGGCGCGCGTAACAAAATGGCGTTCCTCGACATGGCTTTCACATATATATATATATATATATATATATATATATATATATATATATATATATATATATATACAAGCGGACTACACATGCGCGTGCTCGTCGTTCACACTCAATTAAATTCAAACGAATTTACAAACTCAACTTCCTGGAGTCGTGTTGGTGAACTGGGGAGGCGACAGATGGTGTGTGTGGAGGTTCAACACACACACACACACACACTCACACTGCATGTAGGTTAAACCCCCCCCCCCCCTCCAAACACGTGCGCGCGCGCACCGTGTGACGTTGGCCTGCAGGCTGAAACACTGAGTCTGGTTACATAAGCACAACCCCCAGAAGAATCTTTATTATTAATATCATTGTTGTTCTATCTTCTTTATTATTATCGTTGTATCTTCATTATCATTGTTGTATCTTCATCGTTGTATCTTTAGGTCTTATCATCGTTGTATCTTTATTATCATCGTTGTATCTTTGTCTTATCGTATCTTAATTATGATCATCGTTGTAGCCCGCGCGGGAGCCGAGAAGTTTAAGACTCCTGAACGCGCGCAGACGTACACACGGGTGTAGCTGGTCCTTTTTCAAAAATATATATTTTCCGACTGATTAAAGAATTTTTTTTTTATTATTATTCACCTTTTTTTCTGCTTGGTGTTTGGGGACCCCTGTCCTAGTGGACATTATAGGAACAGCAGATTTTTAAAGGTGACGTATTATGAAAATTCCACTTATTTAAGTGCTGCTATAGTTAAAGCGACACTATGTAACTTTTCCCCTGTAGCGCCCCCTTCAGGTATTTAACGTCTGGCTCTCGAGCCATAAATGGCTCTTCCGGCTCCTAAACTAACAGCTGATTGCGACTCGCTGCTTCGATGATCAGCAGCGCGTCTCGTTCAGACCCGCCCGGTGTTCTCCACAGCAGAATGACTCTCTGTCTCTAAGCGTCGCGTAGTGGAGCAAATAAAAAGTCACCTGCGAGCGTGGACTGGCACTATGACGTTGCGTAATCATTGCCAGACAGCAAGTTGAACTACTTCCGCCGGAAGTACCGGGCGGCTCCCAACATCTTACATTCAGCAGTTTTCAGCCCCCAGACCCCCGATGGCCGTGGCGGAGGCGCAAATCAACATATTAAAAGTCATTGTAGCGGCACAATTTTTTTTCAAGCTGTTATTTTAAAGTGGAAAAGTTACATAGTGTGGCTTTTAATGTGGGTATCTGCATGTCTCCAACACACAAACGCTGGGAAAAAAAACACTCGTGGATTGTTGTGGTTCCTCTACGTCAGAAGCGATCTGCTTGAGTGGTCGAATGGGATCACGATCCAATCCTACGTAGTTTTCTAACCATGCCCATGTAGGGAGTCTGGCTACGCTCCCCACCACCACATAAACACCAGGGTTGGCTGCCGATTACGGTGAACTTTTTTTTCTCGTGCGGCAGAGCTCGCGCAACTTGTGGAGACATGGGCCCTTCAAGGCCACCGACCTGAAGGTCAGCTGTTGGCCCCATGATGGCGGAGTCACGGCCGCTAACGCCGTGTTGATTATTGATCCCAGGTGGCGGAGCTGGTGGTGGACAACAGCCGCTCCGCCGGCGGGGAGGTGGAGGGGCTCACGGACGCCTTCGTGGAGCTGGAGTTCCTCAGCATGGTCAACGTGGGCCTGAGCTCGCTGGACCGGCTGCCCGCCCTGCCCAAGCTGCGCAAGGTAACTGTGCGTGTGTGTGTGTTGCACAAGGTAACACTGTGTGTGTAATAGTCTCATCAGGTTTGACGTCTTCTCTTCAGTCATGGTCTGAATCCCTTCACTAGGAGAATGAAGTGAACACCAGTGTGTTGTTGTTGTTGTTGCTCTTGTGTCTCAGCTGGAGCTGAGTGACAACAACCTGTCTGGTTCTCTGGAGACGCTGAAGGAGAAATGTCCAAACCTGACGTACCTGAACCTGAGCGGCAACAAGATCAAAGAGCTGCGCACCGTGGAGGCCCTGGTACACACACGCACATATACACACACACACGCACATATACACACACGCACACACATATACACACATACTCGCACGCACGCACATACATACAAACACGCACGCACATACACACGCATATATATATACACACACACAGACACACAGAGACAGACAGACCCCTGACCTGGTCTCTGACCTCTGACCTGGTCTCTGTGTTCCTGCGGCAGCAAAACCTGAAGTTCCTCCAGAGTCTGGACCTGTTCAACTGTGAGATCACGTCCCTGGAGGACTACCGGGAGAGCGTGCTGGAGCTGCTGCCCCAGGTGACCTACCTGGACGGCTTCGACCACGAGGACAACGAGGCGCCCGACAGCGAGGCCGACGAAGACGACGACGAAGGTGAGGGGGCGTCTGAAGGTGGTCTGTCGGGGGACCAGGACCCGGTCTGGCGTCTGAAGGTGGTCTGTGTTGCAGACGAGGACGAGACGGCGCCGCCCACCGGAGACTTCGATGAAGATGAAGAAGACGAGGACAGCTCTGAGGGAGGAGAGGTGGGCCTGAGCTTCCAGGGCAACCGGAGCAGTCAGGTGAGCTCCCATGATGTACCTGGTCAGGTGGGCTCCCATGATGCACCTGGAAACGTGTCATCAAGTAGAACACATGATGTCTACTCCACCAATAGATTTAAAGCCCGGTCGCTGTCGTCCAATCGGGAACAAGCTTTTATTGTGAAAGTATTGACTGGTGCAACTCTTCCTTTCAGGTTGTGGATGACTTCGGTGAGGAGGAAGAGGAGGAGGAGGAGGAAGAGGAGGAGGAGGAGGAGGAAGGTGAGTGAAGCGCCGGTTGCGTGTTTTGATTGGTCAGAATCCGGTCGCCCTCGTCTGATTGGCTCTCGCCCTGCAGAGGACCAGGCCGGCGCTCAGGGGGAGAAGAGGAAGAGGGCCGTCGAAGACGAGGAGGGGGAGGACGACTAGTCCGGTTCCCCCAGACAGCGTCGCTCTAGTCTCAGTCCGTCTCACCTAGATCATTTACACAAGAAGCTTGATCCCAACTTCAGTCCCCGTGGCCCCTGAACCTGGTCCAGGTCCCGGATCGGATCCACCAGTCGGACTTCCTGTCAGCAGACATGAGGAGACTTCAGAATGATGTCACTTCCTGTCTCCGTCCAGACAACAAGACTTGTGTCGCTTAGACCAGGGCCGTTTCTCAATCAGCCTACTTGTGCATCCTTTCCTCTACTTGTGGACTCGTGACACGTCATCAGTCTCAGCCCGGGTACATGTTCACATTCAAAGTTCGCTTCTCTCTCTTCACGGTCAACATGCCTGGATGTGATTTGATCCTCCCACTTTACCCAGGATGCATCAGAGGAGAAAATAAACAACTGACAGATGACTTTTTATAAATACTACTGTTGTAGAGTCACGGAATGTCATTTTAGGATGTTTTGTTTATTTGACTGTAAAAAATAATTTACACTGAATAATTAGAATAAACTCAGGAGCATGAACAGCTGATGTGGTGACGTCATCAAGTCAGCTGCTGGTCCAATCGCAGAAAGACCGTCCTCTGGAGTCTGGACTCCCAAGACCAGACTCCAGAAGAACACAAGGCTGTAGTCTAGACTTTGAATTGAGAAACGACCCAGAAGAACCGGTTCAGACGGATCCACTACGGATCTGAATCCTTTGGCCCGGTCTATTCTGCTCTGGTCTTCGGACCTCCCTCAAGTCCTGATCCGGAGCATCGAGTTTCCTCCCGCCGACAGGAAGTGAAGAGATCACCTGACCGACCGCATCCTGTCCACACCCAGAGATCAGAACCGGTTCTTCCTGCTGCCATATCTGATTCTGGACCCATCGTAGTCCGACGCACCTGTGATGCGTTCAGGTGCTCCTCAAGTTGCCTGAACGTAATGTTGCAGTGCATTATGGGATACTGACGGGGCCGTGCCTGCGTCTGATTCAGGTGTCGCTGCTCTGCGTGGGATTCTGCAGCTTCAAGACTTTTACTCAACAGTTTGAGCTTTTATCTCGTTTTACACTCAAAGTACACACTTCAACACCAAGTACACACTGCAATACTTCAACAGGCAGGAAGTTTGTATTTAACCCCGTCCTACTCATCAGGAGTCTGTCCACACAGATCGGCCAATCGGAGCCCTGTGAGGAGCGACAAGGGGGCGTGGCTTAAGTAGTTAAGAAATTAAGTAGTGTAAAAGGTCAAAGGTCGTGACCTCAAACTGGTTTTAAGGCAATATTGTAAATAGACTCAGTTTCAGGTTTTATTTTGTAATTTAAATGTTTTGAAGTGCTAGTTGACCTTTGACCCCTCTGTTACTGTCCCTCTCCCCGACGTTGGCGGATTGTTTGACTGTGTGACGAACATGTTGAGGGTTTTGAATAAAAACATTTCAAAGAACAATAGTTGTGTTTTTAAAGGCTGAGGAGGCGGAGCTACGACGGGCTGTGAGCCTGAGAGGCGGAGCGACGATGTGCTGTTTAGCCTGAGTCGAGCTGCAGGGCTCATATAAATACTAAATATATAATATTATATAGATTATTAATGCAGGAAATCTGCAGATTGAAACACAGTTAATAACTAGTATGTTATATAGTCTACTGATCTGTTTTAGTACTTCACTATCAAAGTATTTCTATAGTGACAATATGAACATAAACAATCAAACATTTATTTAAACAAAGGTTACATAAGCATGTATATACTTTTATTTATTTAGTGAAGACAAAGTAAACAGCCTTTACCCACAATGCATTGCCACTTTCAGTAATTCCAACGTTATTCAAAGAGGTGAAGATATAAATCTATAGAAAGTTAAAAAGAGCTCAAAACGTTCAACGAATATTAAATATAATATAAAACCACCGAGGAAGATTCACAGAGTGCATATAAAGACGTTCTCTGATTGTTTACAACTAAAGGACTTCCTGATCAGAGGTATTGAGCATCAGAGGAGCATTAATACTAATATCAAATATTAATTATATAGATGTTGGCTAACGACATGTATTCATTATTATGACAACTTGATTGTTTTTGCTTTGGGTTAGGAGGACACACACACACGCACACTCCTTCATCTTGTCAAACCTCAGTTTAAAAAAGAGACAAATATAAATCTAACAGCTCAATCCGCTCATCAGACGTCAACAAACAAACAAACGTGCTCCGACGTGTTGACAGCAAGAAGTCAAAATGTATTTTATTCTTCTCATCTTCCAAAAAAACTGAAGTTTTCTCTCCAGAAGCAACAGCAGGGAGAAGCTGTCTGTTGTCATGGAGACGAGGAGGAGGAGGAGGAGGAGGACTCTTCGTCACGGTGTCTCTGGCGAGGGGGGCGTGTCCTGCGTCTTCTCGTAGCTCCTCCTGCGCTGCCGTCGCAGCGTCTGGCTCTGCAGCTGCTTCACCTCCCGCAGGACCTCCTGCGCCTCTTTCCACGACGACACGGCCTCCTTCAGGAGGCGTTCGGCCTCGTCGCGCCTCCTCTCCACCTCCGAGTCGTCCTCGGCCGGCGGAGACGGGCGGCGCTCAGCGGGGGTTCTGGCCCGAAGGGACCCGGAGGGGGAGTCCTCCTCGCCTCCTGCTGCCGAGTCGAGTCCCCGGACCCGAGAGGAGGCGCGTCCCCCGGCGCTCGGAGGCGGCGCGGCGGCCGTCCGGGCGGGCGACTCCTCCTGGCGGCGCCGAGAGCAGCCGGAGGCTCCGCCGGGCTCTGGTGGCGGCGGAGCGGCGGCCGGCCGAGGGGAGGCGTTGGCTTTAGTGGCGGGCGACGGTGACCCTCTGGAGCGAGTCCTCCTGGCTTTGGACCGAGGAGATTCTCTCCCTCTCAGGCGGGGGGAGTCCTTCCCCCGGAGGCGAGGAGAGTCGCTGCTCCTGCTCCTCGGAGATCCAGAGGACCTGCTGAGGAGGAGAAGACATCTTTAGACACCCACCCGCCAAGGCACTTCAAAACACAATGCTGCCTTCTCCCTCCTGACCACCAGGGGGACACTCCTCTGGTTGTATAGAAGTCAATGATTCATGTGTTGAAGCTGCATTATCTCTCCTGACCACCAGGGGGAGACTCCTCTGGTTGTATAGAAGTCTATACTTCATGTGTGAAAGCTGCATTCTCTCAACCGACCACCAGGTGGCGACTCCTCTGGTTGTATAGAAGTCTATGCTTCATGTGATACAACAGGGGCTCGAGCAGCTCAAGGATCTTGAAGCCGTCCATCAGTCTTAAAAGTCTCTCATGTCGATGAGGTCGGTTGTGAGGTGAGAGTGAAATGTTGGTGAATGAACCTGCAGTGAGGCGAGTCTGAGCCCCGGAGGCGCTGGAGGCGGGGGGAGGCCACGCCCCTCAGGTGAGGGGCGTGGCCTCCTGGCTCCCTCTCTGCTTTGGCCTTCTGCAGCTCCTGGAAGACAGACTCTGGGTTACAGTCAGACGAGGAGACGACAGGCGAAGCTCCAGGGACGTGTGCATGAAGCAGCACCTGCAGCCGCATCTCCTCCAGCAGCTCCTCAGCCCTCTGCATCCTCCGAGCGATGAGGCTCTGCAGCTGACCCGCCGGCGGCAGACAGGCCCCGCCCCCTGCCTCCTCTGCAGGCGGACACCGGAGAGCCGAGCGCAACTCGGAGCCAATCACCGCCGGTCTGATGGAGGAAGAAGGGGGAGGAGGGGGAGGACAGAAAGAAGAGGAAGAAGAGGAGGGGGAGGAGGGTCAGGAAGGTCAGGAGGGTGAGGTGGGTCAGGAGGGTGAGGAGGGTCAGGAGGGTGAGGAGGGTCAGGAGGGTGAGGAAGGTCAGGAGGGTGATGAGGGTCAGGAAGGTCAGGAGGGTGAGGAAGGTCAGGAGGGTGAGGAGGGTGAGGAGGCAGAATGAAGGACTGGTTCTCTCGTGGTCAGCAGCTGTTCGGGGCTCAGCTCACCTGGAGGAGGCGACCTGGTCCATGGAGGAGCAGCGGCTTCGGCCCTGTGTGTTGGACCTCCTCCCCGGCGGAGGCGTTTGAGACGGTGCGTTCAGGGCCTGGAAGGTAACACAAGTCTGCTGTTTGCATCTGTGGTTGAAGGGGGGCGGGGCTTAGGGCGATCACACCGAGTCAACTCCTTAGAGTTGACTTCTACTCCCCCAATGTTCCGATGTTCTTGCATTGAGCACACTTGATTAGACAGAGGTCAGAGGTCAGGATAACCAGCTTCCCGACCTTGTTGGGCCTCCAGGCAGGACCCGCCCCCCCGGGGCCGTCTGCTGCCTCGGGCTCCTTGGGCGCGATCCGCAGCTCGGACACGTCAGTGCCGGCTCGCCGACGGACTCCGACCCCCCGGGATCCCACGGCGGCCGGCTTACCACCTCCACCTCCCCCTCCACCTCCACCTCCCCGCTGCGTGTCGAGGTGGAGGTTCTCCTGGGAGTCGCCATCGTAGTCCGCGAAGAAGCCGCCCTCCTCCGCCTCCAGGTCCGGGGTCAGCGTGCCGGGAGAGGAACTGGAGGCCTGAGGGCGACACAGTAAAACATCTGGGAGGAGGAGGAGGAGGAGGAGGAGGAGGAGGAGCAGCAGCAGCAGCTCAGTACCACGGCCAGGAGGTGTCCTCTGCTCGGCAGCCGGCGGCCATGAGGAGCCCTGGCCCGGTCCCTAGTCGGGTGGAGCAGCGCTCCGTCCTCCACGGTCACCTGGAGGGGAGATGGTTCAGAGGGAGTCAAACCTTCGTCCTCAGAGGACCAGCGAGCCTCCTCTTCCTCATCTAGAACGCGGTTCTTGGCTTTTTACGATCGCTGCGTTGAGGGCGTTGACCCACGACTCCTTCTCCTCCGGACTCACCGCCAGAAACACGAGATTAGGAACCTGCAGGAAGAAGACTCCGTCATGGAGGTGAAGGTGGAGATGAAGGTGGAGATGAAGGTGGAGGTGGAGGTGGAGGTGGAGATGGAGGTGGAGGTGGAGACTCACGGGGCCCCCCGGCTGCCGGCCCCTCAGCAGGGTGAAGCGGCTGTGGCTCTTCTTGCTCCGGCTCCTGGTCCTCCGGAGCTCCTCTGAGCGCTCGTACTCCTCCTGGTGGAGGAGCTCCTCTGCCCGCCGCTCCTCCTTCACCTCCTTCACCTGCAACACAGGAACTCCCTGAGGGACTCGAAACCACGACATCACCGGAGAGAACACTGGGATCCGAGACACACACACACACACACACACACACACACACACACACACACACACCACACACACACACGCACACACACTCGGACACACACTGAATTCCAATAAACAGCTGTGAAACCGTCCGTCACTGCAGAACACATCAACAAGGTCAAATGCTGTGTGTGTGTATATATATATATACACAGTGGGGGGGGGAGTATTTATTCAGCCACCAATTGTGAAAGTTCTCCCACTTAAAAAGATGATAGAGGCTGTGATGTCATCATAGGTAAACCTCAACTATGAGACAACATGAGAGAGAAAAATCCAGAAAATCTCTGTCCGATTTTTGAAGAATTTATTGGTAAATTCCTCGGTACAATAAGTATTTGGTCAATAACAAACAAGCAAGATTTATGGCTCTCACAGACCTGTAACTTCTTTTTCAAGAGGCTCCTCTGTCCTCCACTCCTTACCTGTATTAATGTATATGTATATACATATGTGTATACATATACACATATGTAGATATATATATATATATATACATATAAATATATATGTATGTATATGTGTATATATACACGTGTGTGTGTGTCTGTGTGTATATATATATATATATACATATATGTGTATATATACACATGTGTGTGTGTACCCTGTGGTGCCTCACCTCCTGGTCAGACAGGTACAGGTGTTCTCCTCTCAGGACCATGAAGCGGTTCCTCCACAGGTCCCTGAAGACCCCGCGGCCGCAGAATCTCCTGACCCAGCCCACTTTGTCCGGCTGCTGGACCGAGTCCTGGAGGCCCTGAGACCGGACACAAGAACCGGGTCACCGGGTCACCGAGACCAGAGTCCTGGAGGCCCTGAGACCAGGACACAAGAACCGGGCTCACCGGGACCAGAGCAGGACCCAGGAGAAGATGTAAGGAAACGAGAGGAAGAGGAGCGAAGAGGAGCGAAGAGCATGTTACAGAGAACCTGGGTCAGGGCTTGTCTGAGGCCAGAGGGAGGAGGCGGGGTCAGGCTGCGAGGGACTTTCAAGAAAAGATTGTACAGTACTTAGTTAGGTCTAAATAATACCGAGAACTACCGAGTATACAGAGAACTACCGAGTATACAGAGAACTACCGAGTATACGGAGAACTACCGAGTATACCGAACCAGCTGAATGATAAATATTGAACACGTTTCAGATCTTTTCAGATTTCTACTTTATTAATATCTCTTCGTTGCTATGGAAACTCAAGTTTCTTCCTGCTCACAGAGACGCGTCGTGACGTCACAGAATGATGTTTATGCGTCACGTGAAGTGATGCGCGAGGAGGCTCAGCAGCAGTATTATCATGGGATGTTGGATTATTACAGGACATAGACGGGTCCTACCCTTCCTCTCTGGCTGCTCCTCTTCATCCTCCGCCGCTCCGGGGCTCACCGGATGATCACACCGACGGGGGCGCCCGGTGGCGGGCTGCGGGGCTGCGGGGGTCGGTGAGTCCCGGTCCGTCCGGGTCTGTCCGGGTCCTCCTCAGCTCCGCGTCTGTTGTCTGAGAGGCAGCATCCTTCCACTGTGTGTGTGTGTGTGTGTGTGTGGGGGGGCAGATGCTCTCGCTCGGGCACGCGGACACGCACGGTAGCCTACATTTCGATGAAAGCCCGACATTGCCATCTAGCGACACACGCACACACACACACACAAACACACATACGCACACACACACGCTTTTAACAAAGAGCCACTCATTTACAGGATTATTGATATATCTATACAATACATATATAGATAGATATGAATATTTATTTATATATCAATATCTGTGTAAGTAAATAGGTATATATATATATATATATATATGTATAAACACATACAAACAAAATAAGAATCCCTTTTTAAATTATTCTCTTAACCTGTCTTAAGGAGCTTGTAGTATCATGTTACCCCACTATAGGGCTGGTAGTACCATGTTACCCCATTAGAGAGCTTGTAGTACCATGTTACCCCACTAGAGGGCTTGTAGTACCATGTTACCCCACTAGAGAGCTTGTAGTACCATGTTACGCCTCTAGAGGGCATGTAGTACCATGTTACCCCACTAGAGAGCTTGTAGTACCATGTTACCTTACTAGATCGCTACCTTACTAGAGGCAGGGCTACTTGTGGTCTAGAGTCTAAAATAGGAGGAGCCAGAGCATTCAGGTCTCAGGTGACTCTTCTTTTCTGAACCAGCTCCACCTTCAGTCCTGGAGACTCCGCCCCCTCATGGAGACTGAAGACTTTCCTCTAATGGTCTGATAGTTAGACCTGAACCAGGTTCACTCTCTCCTCTCTCCTTATGGACACTTAGGATACACTGAGCTCCTCTCTCCTCTCTCCTCTCTCCTCATGGACGCTTAGGATACACTGATCTCCTCTCTCCTTATGGACGCTTAGGATACACTGAGCTTCTCTCTCCTTATGGTTGTCGAGGTCTGGATTGTTCATCTGGTCATATGACATCTATTGTTCATCTGGTCACATGACATTTATTGTTCACCTGGACACATTCAGTTAAAAAGAGAAGAAACCATATAAAACATTTATTGATACCATGTCAAACATTCACACGTTATTAACTAGAGACAGGTGAACACATCTTTATTCAACAGTAATACTCAGAGGTCGTGACCTCAGCGGCGGACGCCTCGCTCGCCACTCGGACCGGCCGTCAGCATCACCTCCTCCAGGAAGCTGGGGGCGGAGCCAACACAGCTGTCACTCACCCAGTGTGTGCATGCGTGTGTGTGTGTCTCTGTCTTTATGTGTGTGTATGTGTGTGTGTGTACCTCTTGGTGTTGTGGATGCTGCTCCCTCCCAGCACCACCCTGACTCCCGGTGAGCTGCGGTTCAGGTTGTAAACAGTCAGAGCTTCTTCATAGGTGGCTCCACCAATCAGGAACACAATGACGTCCTGGGGCCTGACACACACACACACACACACGCACACACACACACACACACACACACACACACACACACACACACACACACACACACACACACACACACACACACACACACACACACACACACACACACACACACACACACACACACACACACACACACACACACACACACACACACACACACACACACACACACACACACACACACACACACACACACACACACACACACACACACACACACACACACACACACACACAACAAAGGTTATTTACTAAAGAAAAGAGTGACGCTGCATTCCCTTTCCTGGCCACCAGGGGGCGACTCTGGTTGTCTAGAAGTCTGTTTCATGACTGTAAACATGTAAACATGACTTCATGTCTCTGTCTTCTTCTCTACAGAATGATGTCATCATTTAGGACATGATGTCATTATTCAGGACATGATGTCATCATTTATGCTTCATGGTCAGGCCATGAAGCAGCTTTAGGGGCGGGGCTACAGGTGATTGACAGGTCGACACCAGAGAGGTATACGGGTCTCTACGTCCCCCTCAGTCCGGTGTGTGAGTGTGTGAGTGTGTGTGTGTGTACCTGTCCCTCAGGGTGCTGGCCCCCAGGTAAGGGAACTGACTGTCCTTCAGACGACCTTTGATCAGCTGATCCAGAGTGTCATGAAGCAGAGGCTGATGCTGAGTGTACACGTTCTCCACCCCCTACACACACACACATGCACACACACAGGTTATATGCAGAAGTTATATGTACACACACACACAGGTTCTACACACACACACAGGTTATACGCACACACCTTGAGGCCTTTGAAGAACTGTTTGGTGATGGCGACAGCGTCCGTCGGCGTGACAATGTCACTTCCTCTCACTCTCTTCCCGCCGTACTCCACCACCGACTTGACCATCTGACACACACACACACACACACACAGGGTCTCACACCTGTGTGTGTGTGCGTGTGTGAGTGTACCTGACGGTGCCCCCTTCTGTGTGTGTGTGTGTACCTGGCGGTGCCGCTCTGTCACCCCCCTCCTCCTCAGCTCCTCCTCCATCCCCGGCAGGTTGCCGTGGCGATGGTACTTCAGGCCGTAGAGCATCACGAGCCGCACGGCATCCAGTTCAGAGAGGCGGGGCTTCTGCAGAAGGCGGCGCACGCTCTGAGGGGGACACGGAGATTGTAGACCCCTAGACCTGTAGACCTGCAGACCCCTAGACCTTTAGACCTGTAGACCAGGACTGAGGGTACCTGCTGGGCGCTGGCGTGGTCGTTCTGACAGGACAGCTCCTGCTCCACCTCTGAGACCTCCATCAGCTGGCGCTCCGCCACCAGGCGGGACAGCTCCCCCACCACCGTCACGTGTTTGGATACGGTGCCCGACATCTTCTTGAACTGGGGGTAGTTGTCCACGAAGGCCTGAGGGAGACACGGGACACCTGGACTCATGGA
This sequence comes from Liparis tanakae, assembly GCA_036178185.1. Classification (NCBI taxonomy): domain Eukaryota; kingdom Metazoa; phylum Chordata; class Actinopteri; order Perciformes; family Liparidae; genus Liparis; species Liparis tanakae. Next base: position 16,851,287 of record CM070106.1, read on the forward strand.
CACCTGGACACGTGGACTCACTGTGGGACTTTATGGAACTCTATCTACGTTTCAACATTTCAGATTTGATAAAATAACTTTTGTCCATGACCTGGCTTCAACAGAGGGGCGTGGCTTCAACAGAGGGGCGTGGCTTCAATATAGATGTATGTGGCTTCAACTGAGTGTGTGGCTTCAACACATAGGGGCGTGGCTTCAGCAGAGAGACGTCTGTCTCACCTTCATGTCGCTGATGGACTCCAGCCTCTGTTGTTCTTTTGGTTTCTTCTTCTGGAAATCTTCCATCAGGTTTTTAATGTTGGTCCCGATCTCTCCGAAGTTCAGGTACAAGTTCTACACACACACACACACACACACACACACACACACACACACACACACACACACACACACACACACACACACACACACACACACACACACACACACACACACACACACACACACACACACACACACACACACACACACACACACACACAGTATGAATATGTCATATAATAACACACATCAGTGTTCTCTGTGTTCTGTGTTCTCTTTGTGCTCTGTGTTCTCCGTGTTCTATGTGTTCTCTTTTCTCTGTGTTCTCTGTTCTCGGTGTTCACTGTTCTCTCTGTGTTCTGTGTTCTCTGTGTTCTCTCTGTGTCCAGTGTTCTCTGTGTTCTCTCTGTGTCCAGTGTTCTCTGTGTCCTCACGTTGGCGTAGAACTCGTCGTTCTCTGCAGACAGAACCACCTCTTTCAGGTCCTTGGTGATGCCGGGGACCTTGGAGAGGTCGATCCGGTTGTTGTGGAGGCCCAGCAGCTCGTGCACCATTGCCTGGTACGTCCACTGTGTACAAGTACACACAGTACACACATTACACACAGTAGACACAGTACAGACCTGTCTCACTGCTCCGCAGACAGACAGGCAGCGCTCACCTGGTTGAGCAGCGGCGTGATGGCGTCGTCGCTTCGGTCCAGGATCAGCAGCAGAGGAGGAACCTCCGTCTTCCGGAAGTCAAACAGCTCGTACTCCTTCGTGATGATTTGCTGTCGGACAGAAAAGACGAGAGAAGAGGTGAGACACAAGATGAGACACGAGATGACACACGCGATGAGACAGGAGATGAGACACAAGATGAGACACGAGATGACACACGAGATGACACACGAGATGACACACGAGATGAGACAGGAGATGGGACACGAGACACAAGATAAGACACGATGAGGGACGAGATGAGAGATGAGATGAGACACGAGATGAGACACTAGATGAGACACGAGATGAGAGACGAAACAAGACACGAGATGAGAGACGAAACAAGACACGAGATGAGACACGATGAGGGATGAAATGAGGGACGAGGTGAGATGAGACACGAGACAAGACACAAGACGAGACAACACACAAGATGAGAGACGAGATGAGAGATGAGATGAGGCGAGACACGAGATGAGACGAGATGAGATGTAGGGACCTTGACGCTCTCCGCGAGGCGCTTGGACACCTCGGAGGACATCTGGTACCGGATCACGGGACATTTCTTCAGAGCCAGCAGGACAGAGGTCAGACCCTGAGTACACCGGGACAACATGGAGGGCTCCCAGCTCCGCCCCTACAGAGACATGAGAATATATACATGTACACATTAATACATTACTGCATACTATATATATATATATATATATATATATATATATATATACACACACATGTATATATGTATGTATCAAATACACAGAAGCCTCTCACCCGGGTGACTCCCTGCAGGTTGAGAGAGAAGAAGTGAGGATTCACCGCGATAAAGTCTCCATAAAACTCCTGAGAACACACACACGCACACATACACACACACACACACACACGGTAAATGGCCGTGTCCCTCCTCCACCAGGCCCTCCAGGTGGCCGACTCACCTGGACCTCAGCCACCACCTCCTGTTCGTCGGCCTCGGCCAGAGCTTTGATCTCACTCTTACTGATCACGTTACTGAAGTCTGGAACACACACCACGTCAGAGTGAGACCTCCTCCTCTCACACACTCCACTGAGCAGGAGGAGCAGGAGCAGGAGGAGGAGCCACATATCATCAGGTACTTACAGATGAAGTAGACGCTGTACTTTGGCCTCCGCAGCTCCTGGATCAGATGTTCCACATTCTCCTGCGCGCACACACACACACACACACACACACACACACACACACACACACACACACACACACACACACACACACACACACACACACACACACACACACACACACACACACACACACACACACACACACACACACACACACACACACACACACACACACACACACACACACACACACACACACACACACACACACACACACACACACACACACACATCAGGGTCATCATCAAAGGAAGGAGGAGGAGCAGCAGGAGCAGCAGCAGTACCTGTGTGGGCCTCAGGAAGCACAGCGCCTTCAGGTGCTTCATGCGCTCACGGCTCGGAGACTCCAGCCTCTCGAACAGGAACACCTCCTTCTGCAGGATCTCAGACTGAGTGTACACCACGCTCACGATGCTGGTCTACAGTACACACAGTACACAGGGTCTCAGACTGAGTGTACACCAAGCTGACGATGCCGGTCTACAGTACACACAGTAGTACTGTACAGTACTACTGTGTGTACTGTGACTGTACACATGGTCTCAGACTGAGTGTACACCACGTTGACGATGCTGGTCTACAGTACACACAGCACACACACACAGTGTTAGAGATATACAGTAGAAGTACCCGTCGCAGTAGAAGTACCCGTCGCAGTACCCGTCGCAGTAGAAGTACCCGTCGCAGTACCCGTCGCAGTAGAAGTACCCGTCGCAGTACCCGTCGCAGTAGAAGTACCCGTCGCAGTCCTCACCGTCTCCTTGTCCATCAGCAGCACCTTCATGCCGGGCCCACTGCTCTCGATCATCTTGGACACGTACTGCTTCACCGCGAGCGTCACGTTCATGACGGCGACGAGTAAACAACAACAACAACAACAACAACAACAACAACAACACAGCAGCAGCTGTGGAGTCCGTTACGGTCCGCGGGGGTTGATATCAGATATCAGCTGAGCTGCGACAACACCGCTGGAGCGAGCTCACTTCCGGGTTGTGACGTCGTCACGCAAAGTGCGTGAGCACTGAGGTCGCCAGCGGTGTCTGGTAAAGAAGTATATCAGCTCAATATACCTCAAATACTAGTAGGAGTACAAGTATAAGTACTCTTTACAACACAATGGAGTATTAGTACAGCTATTGGGCAGAATTATATATTGTATTGTAGTATATAATGTATAATAATGCAGTATTATATAATGTATTATTATATGATTAATTATTATATGATTTATTATTATGATTACTGATATTATTGTTAATACTGCAACAATGCATTGTTTAGTTTTAATCAACACAATGTGAATGCTCGGACAGCTTTGCTTTACACATTTTACAGGTATAACATATATAACTATATATATATATATATATATATATATATATATATATAATGATATATGTAGAAAATATAAAATTTAATAAATAATCCAGTCAACACCAATGAACATCGATCTGTATAACGTCACTGATATCGGCACAATTTAGACCACGTTGATTTTTTCACTTTTGAACTCCTGCCCTATTGTATTTTGTATGTTACTTTCTGTACAGTACCTTTTGTGTTTTTATGTCCTTTATGTTATGTATGCACCATATACGCCAGATAAAATTCCAGGTAGGTGTAAACCTACTTAGCAATAAACAACATTCTGATTCTGATTCTGATTTACGGAGTCGCGGTGAGGTTTAAACCTCGGCCCTACTTCTTGATCATAATGTTGCTAATCGGTTATATTCAGACGCGTCTCTAGGATTTTGATACATCCGGGGCTTAGCCTAGAGGAGAGTTGTTGGGGGGCGGGGGGAGCTCCGCCGCCGTAAGCAGCAGCTGGCCGCGCGCCTCACCGTTTTGTTTTGTTTTTTCAGCGCGGACTTTTTTTATTTTTTTGGGTTGAGATTAACATTCGAGTCGCTCCCACTGAGGAGAAATCAAACGCTCGCTGGAGTTCTGTGCCACTTATCAGCCAATCAAAAAGAAGAAATGGGCTACACAACAGCCAATCAGAAAAAGCTCAAAGCACATATTGTGAGTTGAAATTAATATTGAACAAAACAATAATACATGTGTGTACCTCCGTTGAAAGGAGTTCACCAAATAATAACAGAACACCTTTCATTTGAGAAAATATATGCATTCATTTAATATCTATGAATTTAGACTGAGACAGAGATAATAAATCACATTTCAGAAAATGAGGCGTACAGATCTTTTTTAAATTTAAGATCTCCACTGGTGAGTTCTCAAGGTTCATCAGCAGGTGACGCTCACGCTGTGGGAGGGAACATTTTCTAAACTTCTGAGTCTCAGTCTCAATTTAAAAGTAGAAGTGGTCTACATGTTGTGTGTGTCGTTATATATTTATAATGTTATATAAATACCATTGGAACATTCCCACAGATGCATTAAGACGTTTTAATGTTCTTTGGTACTGCTGCCCCTTTCCGATGCGGGGTTGGGTAAACAGACTACACGTAATCAGGGTTACGCAATCACATTTCAATAGAAAAGTATATACAAATATAATATATGACATTATAATGGATACATTTCTGATAATGAGTTACAATGATAATATCTGCTTATGCCAGCATGTCTTTGTAAGGGCAATGATGAGTGTTTTAGGTTTGTATTGCCTTTTATTTTGAAGGAACATTTGGAGTAGATTCTTCTCTTGCGTCACCACCATTTTTAAAAGCACGGATTCGGCTAAAACCCCTGAAACCACACCGCCACACAGCCACACACCCCTGGCGACGTGGCGGTGAATTGGAGAGAAACGCAGAGCAACGCGTTCCCTCGACGCAGAACTTCGAATGCTCAACGACGCGTCGCGTAGGTCGTACGCCGTCGACGCGCCGGAGAAGCATAAACTAGGCTTAACAACGGACCCGCACGTTAAGAGCGATGTGATTTAGCATATGTTTAGTATCGATACTTCATTAAAAGAGCGCGGGATCAGAGCGCACGCACTGCTCCGTGTCGAGCTGTCTGCGCTGCGCAGCGCTCACAGCGAGTGGCGTTAAGTGGCGGAATTTTCGGCTTTAGAAATAAATATAAAAAAAGATGCCAGAAGTGAAATGTTTAAGTTTAGTCTGTAAAGTTCTTTAACTCTCCAGCTGCTCATCCTGACAAACTCTGTATCCTCTGGTCAGATACAGACTAACGGCCTCATGGTGTATAATCAATGCTATGATGGCACCATGGAGTTTCATTCATATCTTGTAGGCTAATACTAATATTACTGCCATTTGTTAAGTGTTGAGAAAGTTGGTAAAAAGTGAGCCATACAGATATTTTATTTATTACTATGATAGATAAATATACCAGTATCGTATTTATGGTATTGTATCAGTATCATGATATTTATGGCAGGTATGGTATAGAAGATCATGACAACCAGGTAGAGGCAGAACAGACTCGAGGAACAGACTCAGGGAACAGACTCTAGGAACAGACTCTAGGAACAGACTCGTGGCTCAGCAGAGCACCCAAGACTTAAAGACTTGTTCACGCCCCAAAAAAAGTTGGTTCATGAATGACCATATTATACACAATATTACTATTATTATAGGGCCCGATCGCTAACTTGGTGTTAGAATGGAGGACCTATAGATTATCATACAACGTCCAATATCGATGTTTGAGGAAGTCACCAGCCCCCCCCCCCCCCCCGCCTAGCCTTCTCACCTTTTTCACCCCTGACCTGTTTTCATGCCTGAAATACTCGAGTTAATCAGGCGGGGTGGGGGGGGTCTCGTTCCTGGCGGGGGGGGGGGGGTCTCGTTCCTGACCCAGTTCCCGGTGGCGGGATGCACAGACTATCGCGGTGGTTTCTGGCTCCGGGCCCAGACGTGGCCCTGGTGCCACCAGAGAGGAGGCCTGTGGATGACATTGCTTTGCACACAAGTTGCTCGGGTGGCCAATTGTAAGACTTTCCCCCATTTGTGTGTGTGTGGTGGTGTGGTGGTGGTGGGGGAGGGGGGGGGGGGGGGGCGTGCGTGCGCAGGTACACCCTGTCCTTTGCTCTTCCTCCCATGTTGTGGCATGTTGTGGCACATGTCATGGGCCGGCCAGTGTTGACGTGCACGTTGATGCGCCGCTCCAGTAAAAAGGGCATTTCTCCTAAAGTGCTGTTGGTGTTGCATCATGTCATTCTGGTGTTTGACCTGCTGCTTTAATCTGCTTCTGAAGCTAGAGACCACGTGGGCGGCTTACATGAGACGTGTATGAGGAGTGCTTTCACATAAAGGGGGAAGCGACGTTGGGCATGCTAATGAAATATTACTTCTGTCATGAGCCAGTATTCTGCTTGTAGCCTTCCGTGTGGTTTTGAAATGAGCTGCTCACATATTTGAATGTGGTTGTTTTCTGATTTTGAGAAAAATCCACTTGACATCTTCCAATTATTTTTTGACTGTCTTCACCGTCATGTTGCTTTCAGTATTTATCGTTAGTTTCTCAGTTCTGGTCGTGCTTCATCAATGTCTACATTCTACAGACACAGGACGAATTAAAGCTGCTAGCAGCGTTGAACGGGTCCTCGCTCACCCACGCCGGTCGGGGACGCCGGCGAGTCGCCGGCCCGCTCGGCCGAGGGCGCGCCGGTCGGACTGGACTCGGGCGCGACTGTACGGCCGAGGAGTTTGGGGCGGATTCGACAAAGTCCAGTTTAGCCGCTAGCTTGCGCTTTAACCGCGTGAATATATTCACGCGTCGCGTGTCCCTACGTGAAGTGTAGAGCACGGCGTGTAAATTCAATGTTAAAAAAAAAGCGTTAAAAAAATGCGTCTTGTCTTGGAATCAATCCAGATATGCCGGGTATCCAGTCAAGCACTTATCCTGCTGAGCTATAGACCTTACTGGTTTACAGGCATCCGGAGGCGCTCACAATATTAGGACAGGACAAATTAGGGGCGGATTGAAGGAAGTCCAGTTGAGCCAGTAGGTGGCGCTTTGAGTCTGTGAACATATCCATGCACCCTTGAAGCGTTTACGTCATGTACATTAAATGTAGAAAAAAAACGATAACATTATTGTTGACTTAGCCTGGAATGAAAAACAGGTCTCTGTGTCACTAGGCAAGCACATGATGCTCTGTACACCTTATTAGAGGTAATTGCATCAGCTGTAGGGGGTAAAACTATTGTAAAAGTGAATAATTTATGGTGCTTTTACTTCATAAATAGGTGTTCCTCTTAAAAATGAGGGTTTTTTTCTGGTGAATGTGTTCAGACCTATCGTGAAAGTGAATAATTTATTGTTATTTTACTTCATAAATAGGTGTTCCTACCAAATTTGGCTGTTTTGGGCGTCTTTGGCGTTTTGAGCTTTTTTTTGCGTTTTGGGCCGATTTGGCCATTTTCCACTTTTTTACAACGGTCAAGTTTTCCCAGAAAATAACAACGGAATCTGCTCAAAATTGGTGAATGTGTTCAGGCCTTGACTGGCATGACACCTGATTTTTGTAGTAGTTATCGGATGAGTTTAAGCAATAGTTTTTAAGATGAATAAATTACAAAAATTGGCGGTCAAAAAACATTAGGGGCGGATTAGGTTAGGTTAGGTTACTTTATTAGTACCCGTAGGTAGACTTGTTTTGCAGTATCAAATCAAAAGACAGTACAAAACAGAAATGAGGCGTCCATCTGGACATACAAACACAAACAACCGGACAAACATGATAAAAGTACTCCAAGTTAAGATCAGATCATTGCTGCTGTAATTATTATAACAATGTTTTCCCCTGTGTGATGGCCGCTGGAACAAAACTGGTTTTATAGCACTTGGTTCTGCACCGTGGTACTAAATACCTCCGTCTGGAGGGAAGAAGTTGAAATTCCCTGTGCAAGGGGTGGGAAGTGTCCTTTAGCATGGAGCCGGTTAGACGTTGGATCTGATGTACAGGGACTCTGGACTGAGTTGTGTCTCACCAATCAGCTTGCTGGACCATTTAACTATCTGAACCAGAGAGTTTCTGTTCTTTAAAGATAAATTTCCAAACCATGAGACCAAAGAAAAAGATAAAATAGATTCAATAAAAGCACAATAAAATAAGGTCATCATGGTTTTGTTAATGTGGAAGTGGGACAGTTTCCTTAAACAAAACAAACGCTGGTGCCCCTTCTTGCACACGGCTTCACAGTTTGCTTCAAAGTTCATTTTTGAGTCAATAATTGTCCCCAGATATTTATAAGATTGCACACATTCAACAGTCTGACCCTTGATGCATGTGGCTTTATGTGTGTGGGCATGTCTTCTAAAATCAATGATCATATCTTTAGTTTTTGATATATTTAATTGCAGATATGACTCTTCACACCACTTCACAAAGTCCTGGATGACTGGACCGTGGCTGGTCTCATCGTCCCTGAGCCGACTGACTATGACTGAATCATCTGCATATTTTAAAATGCTGCTATTATCAACGCTGCTATTATCAAGCATATATTAAAGGAAGTCCAGTTGAGCCAGTAGGAGGCGCTTTGAGTCTGTGAACATATCCATGCACCCTTGAAGCGTCAACGTCATGTACATTAAATGTAAAAAAAACATTAACATAACATTATTGTTGCCTTAGCCTGAAATCAAAAACAGGTCTCTGTGTCACTAGGCAAGCACATTTTGCTCTGTACACCTTATTAGAGGTAATTGCATCAGCTGTAGGGGGTAAATAGGTGTTTCTATCAAATTTGGCAGTTTTGGGCGTTTTGGGCCTTTTTTAGTTTTTTTGGCCGATTTGGCCATTTTTCACTTTTTTACAACGGTCGAGTTTTCCCAGAGAACGACCACGGAATCAGCTCAAAATTGGTGAATGTGTTCAGGCCTTGACTGGGGAGCCGGGGGTCGAACTGCCGAGCCAGTCAGAATTCACTTTAACGCTTCATCGGTCTGTGAAACGCGCGTCACCTGGTATCGTTTTTCTTTTTGAATGCATGATCTATACCAGGGGTGTCAGACGTACGGCCCGCGGGCCGAATCAGGCCCGCGAACAGGTTTAATCCGGCCCGCGAGATGATTTTGATTTTGCAAAGCAGAAAAAAAAAAAAAAAAATTTCAATGAAAAAAAAATGCTGTTCTAAATGTGTCCACTGGATGTCGCAATAGCAATTATGTTAAGCAAGCAAAAGTCCGGAGCTAGCTTGTCATTCTTTCTGTGTGCGCGACCCAACATACCGCAGACATGAAGCGGTTCAAAGATAAAATAACGGGACTATTACGGGAGTTTGAGCAACGCTTTCAGATTTTTGGTGAACTGGAGAAAGACTTCAAAGTGTTTTGCTCGCCATTCACCGAGAATGCCTCCGATCTGCCATTTTATCAGTATCTCTTGCAACGTTACCCCAAATTGACAGCCCTTGCTGCAAAAGTGTTGCGCATGTTTGGAACCACATATCTTTGTGAGCAAGTGTTCTCTGTAATGAGCATCAATAGAACAAAGCTGCGCTCAAGGCTCACGCACGAGCACTTGAATAACATCCTGAAATTGGCTGCCACTCAGGATGTGACGCCTGATATTGATGCACTTGTGAAAGCTAAAAGATGCCAGGTTTCAGGAGTGAACTAAACAATGGGTAACCCCACTTAAAATGCTGCATGAGACACTGCACCCTGATATAGTTCTGTGAAAATGAAAGTGTGTGATTTACAGTGTGTGAATTAACTGTAATAATGTCAGTCACTTCAGTTCATAAGTTTGATTTGTTGAAATTGTTCATGCATTGCACAGCTTTTATTTTTCTATCAATAAATAGCTTAGCTTACAAGGTAGGGAGTAACTCAACCCTCTTGAATAGTTTCTACCTCAGTTTGTATGGTTTGTTAAGTTACCACAGGATTAATATGTGGAAATAACAAAGGAGTTATTTGATACCTAGAAGAGTTGTTTTATTTATTTTGTATTGTGTTCAATTCCAGATAGGCTGTGACTTTAATCGCTTTGTAGATACACTGAGACAAAGTCTAAGTTCCAAATTGCACAAATTTTTTCCTCTGAATTTTCAACTAACTTGAAGTGTTTTGTCAAGAGGATTATTTGTGGTGTGTACATTTTCAGAATGTGCTTATACTATTTTGAACAAAGTCAAACAAAGAAAACAATCTGAAGTTGTCATTATTTTTAAGTTATTATGCCATCATTTCACCGGTCCGGCCCACTTGTGAATAGATTTTCCTCCATGTGGCCCCTGAGCTAAAATGAGTTTGACACCCCTGATCTATACGGTCGTTCTGTATATTAATGTACATTGCATCTAAATACAGCTTTTAGCTATTATAATTTAATAATAAATAACAATGTGATACATATATATATATATATATATATATATATATATATATATATATATATATAACACATTATACATCTAAATATGTGTGATGTATATGTTATATATATATATTATATATATATTTGATATATATTATATATAATATATGATATGTATATACACATCACATATATATATATATATATATATATATATATATATACACCACACACATATATATATTTGATATGTATTATATATGATATGTATATACACATCATATATATATAATATATATGATGTGTATATACACATCACACATATTTATTTATATATATCTCCATCAGAAGAGGATCAAGTGCCATCGATCTGTAACGATTGGTCATGTCTGTTTATTACACACGTTGTGTCATTATTCCTGACTGCAGCTTGAACCTGTGTCTGTTGCACCTGTTCCTCTGTGTCCAGGTGTGTGGGCACGAGCTGATGGCCCACCGCGCCGTGCTGGCCTGCTGCAGTCCGTACCTGTTTGAGATCTTCAACAGCGACATCGAGCCCCACAGCGTCTTTCACGTCACCTTCGAGGACCTGAACCCGGAGGCCGTGGAGGTCTTGCTGAACTACGCCTACACGGCCCAGTGAGTGGCCTCGGTGACCTCTGGTGACCTCTGATGACCTCGTCACAACAGGCGGACAAGGAACTGGTGAAGGAAGTTTACTCTGCAGCCAGAAGGTTCAAGATGGAGAGAGTCAAACAGGTGAGCTTGTATGCAGTCCTCATTTTGGTTGCTTGGGATTTTCACAGGTTGGTAATAACACTTTTTTCTCCTTGTATTATTGCGCTCAGATCTGCGGCGACTACCTGCTGTCGAAGACGGACTCGGAGAGCGCCATCTCTTTCCGTAACTTTGCCAGCTCCGTGGGAGACGCCCGCGTCCTGGCCGAGGTGGACGCCTTCATCCAGGATCACCTGCTGGAGGTGTCGGAGCAGGAGGACTTCCTCAAACTTCCCCGCCTCAAGGTGCGTCCTCCGCTACGACAAAGAACGCATCTCACACAACACAGGTGGAAAACACGAGGCCCCACGTCATTTTATTTGGCCCCTGGCGGTTTGAAAGACATATGATCATCTTTTTATATCCTGTGCTTTTATTTTGAAGGTTTCAAATTAAATGGATTTGTGTTCTAATAGTACATAAATGCTCTTGTGTACAATATGTCTTCTATCAAATAATCAGATGCAAAAGGTTGTTTAACAATAAGTTGGAGTAGTTTACGCAGCGCTTCAGTTACGCCGGCCCTTTAAGAGGTCCCAGTACGGGTTCTACGGTTTAAAGCGACACTATGTAACTTTTCCTACCTTTTAAAATAACAGCTTGAAAAAAATGGTGCCGCTACAATGACTTTTAATATGGAGATGTGCTCCTCCGCCATCGGGGTCTGTGGGGAGAAAACTCGCAAATGTAAGATTTTTGAGCCGCCCGTTCCCAGCTGGTAGTAACCGGATGTACTCGGACCTGCTTTCTGTCAGTGATGACCACGTCACATAGTCCAGTCCACCTCACAGGGGACTTTTTATTGTCTCCGCTACGCGACGCGTAGAGACAGAGAGACATGCTGCTGTGGAGACGACCAATAACAGACGTTTAGTTTAAAGAACAAAGACGTCTTTAAGAAAGGGACCTGACATTACTGCTGCTGTCATCTGGAGGAGAGAGAAAGTTACAGGGGGGCGAAGGAGATTATTATTTAACTCAAAGTCAAAAGAGCCATATGCGTCACCAGAAGAGCCATATATGGCTCAGAGCCAGAGGTTTAGACACCTGATCTATCGTAACTGGGTATTTACCACACTGAAGTACACGTTACATACCTGAAGGGGGCGCTACAAGGGAACACTACATAGTGGGGCTTTAAGAGGTCCCGGTAACGGGTTCTACGGTCGTGGAAAACCTGGAACAATCCTTGAATTTTAAAATGTTTTTTCCAGCCCTGGAAAAAATATATACCCAAAGAGTCACAGTCCCACGTTATTCCTCTGCGTACAGCTAAGTGTGTGTGTGTGTGTCCACAGTTGGAGGTCACGCTGGAAGACAGCCTGACTTTGCCCAGCAACGGGAAGCTGTACTCCAAGGTGCTGAGCTGGGTGCAGCGCAGCCTGTGGGAGGACGGCGAGCAGCTGGAGCGCCTGATGGAGGAGGTCAGTACCGGGCAGTCGAGTGGACTCCCCCCCCCCCCCACCGCCTCGTCATGACGGGGCAGTAGTCGTGCCTGTTCTTCTCTTCCTGTGATCTGTTGAGGTTGCAGTATCTGTACCGTCTGATCCGACCGGTCACAGGTGAGCGAGTCACAGACGCTCGTTGTGTTCCCGCTGTGCTCCTCCGGGTCTGTGGTTGTTAACGTTCAGCCGCCTCGAGTATTACACACACACACACACACACACACACACACACACACACACACACACACACACACACACACACACACAGGTGTGTTAGCCTCTTGTTGCTGTGCTCAGGTGCGTGTGGTTGTACTAACAGACGCTCCTCCCCGTTGATTTATCTCTCCTGTAGGTTTATTAGCAGCAGCAGGAGAGCAGACTGAAGACCAGGAGCCGCCAGGTCATGAGTCAGAGGTCAGAGGTCAGGGAGGGCGGAGGCCTCTCTGCAGCCGAGCCACTCTGCTCCCACCTGCCCCGACAAACACCTACAGACCAGCTACTGACACTGACACACCTACAGACCAACTACAGTCGCTGACAAACACGGCGCATACTGACGTTCACTTTCACCTTCACTTCCATCACGGTTTCCTTTTTCTTTTTCCTCCCCTTTACTTTGTGAGCCGGCCCGGCTGAGAGCCCTCGTGTGCTCTTCATCGTTTAGTCGTGGCTGTGCTCTTCATCGTTTCGCCGTGGCGTTGCCGGTTTGCTCTCAACGGGGGGCGATGAGCTCAAGGCTGGTTTGGCCAGCGGAGGTGGAGAGAGGGATGCCCCCCCTCCTCCTCCTCCTCCTCCTCCTCCTCCTCCTCCTCTGAAGATCTTTTCAGATGCAGCTTCTCATTCTTCACCAGCTCCTCTTTTTGAGAAACGTTTTTTTAAGATGCACATTTAAGGAAAAGTCCTGGTGTGTCTTTGTTAAAGGAAGAGCCCCGCCTCCTCTCTCCTCCTCTGGTCCGGTCCTCTCTCCTCCTCTGCTGCTGACGCTCCTCTCTCCTCCTCCTCCTCTCTCCTCCTCTGGTCCGGTCCTCTCTCCTCCTCTGCTGCTGACGCTCCTCTCTCCTCCTCCTCCTCTCTCCTCCTCTGGTCCGGTGCTCCCTCCTCTCTCCTCCTCTCTCCTCCTCTCTCCTCCTCTGAAGGCGTCTGCTCCCTGAACAACAAGCTGTACGTGGTGGGCGGGTCGGAACCCTGTGGCCAGAAGGGCTTGACCAACTGCGACGCCTTCGACCCGGTGGTCCGGACCTGGGCCAACTGCGCCCCCCTCAACATCAGTACGTGTCCCCAGTCCGACCCACAGGGGTCCAACACGAGGCGCCCGGGCCCAAACGGACCATCGCGTCCTTTAATGTGGCCCCGACGGCTTTAAAGGACACGCGGCCCACTTTGCTTCAAGAAATTTAAGAAGAATATTCTGCGCTTTTATTTTGAAGGTTTCAAATTAAACGGATTCATGTTATAATATTAGAAATGTTCCTATGTACAATAGTTCTACACTCTAAGAAACACAAATCCAATGCAAAGAGATAATTAGTTAATACGTTTCGGTTACACCGGCCCTTTAAGAGGCGGCCATGACGCCCCTCTCACCGTAACCATGACGCTCATCGTCTTTCACGTGAAGCTTGTCGTATTTATTCCCTCTGGAAAGATATGGAAGTGTTCTCTCCGCCGCGCGGCGATCTCGTGGTCGTTCCAGACGGCCGTGTGCGAACTGGACCGCTTCATGTACGTGGTCGGGGGGGCGGAGTCGTGGAACTGCCTGAACTCCGTGGAGCGCTACCACCCCGACGCCAACACCTGGACGCTGGTCGCCCCCATGAACGTGGCTCGCTGGGGCGCCGCCGTGGCCGCGCACCAAGGTGACGCCGCGCCGCCGTAACGCCGTGAGGCGTGAAGTCGAGGAGGTTAACGTTGCGTCTCCTCCTCCTCCTCCTCCTCCTCCTCCTCCTCTTCCTCTCCAGGAAAACTGTTCGTGGTCGGCGGCTTCGACGGCGCCCGCGCGCTGCGTGGAGGCGTACGACCCCGCCCGCAACGAGTGGCGGATGCTGGGCAGCATGACGTCGCCGCGCAGCAACGCCGGCGTGGCCGTGCTGGGCGACGCCGTCTGCGCCGTGGGCGGCTTCGACGGCAACGACTTCCTCAAAACCATGGAGGTGTACGGCGCCGAGGCGGACGAGTGGCGCGACTGCGCCGCGGCCCTGCCCCCGCTCAACGGCTGAAGGGGGCGGGGCTTTGGCGGCTGAAGGGGGAGGGGCTTCGGCGGCTTCAAACTAACAGGCTTAGTGACGTAATCGTGTTTCGTGACGTTCTGTGTGGGAGGGGGCGGGCTTGTACGGATGAGGGGTCTTCAGTGAAGACTGGTTTATGGGGGGGGGGGTAAACAACATGACGCCTTTGCATATTGCATACAATGTTTGTTTCATGCTGTATATATTTTTTGTTTTTCTTCCTCATTTTTTGTCACACGCCAACATTTTAACACATTTTAGAGCGTTTCGTCCTTTCTCTCGTGGATTGGTGGCGATTTCACTTTTTGGAAAGTTGAACCTTTTTATTTGCGTATCCGTCGTCTGGCGGTCGTTCATCTCTCATAAACACGCTGGATTGCTTTTTGAATCTTTAAATGGCCTTTTTTATATTTTTTATACACACTGCTGATTCACTGATACCATAATAATGTAGTCGCAGACGGCTCTGAAGCCGACGGGTCTAACCAGTGCCAGTTTAGTTTCTAGTTGTGCACACACACGACACACACACTACACACACACTACACACACACATACTTCTGCTAACCTGCTGTTGTGGAGCTCCTGGACGGAGAGGTGGAGTTCACTGGAGATGATTCTTTTTCTTTCTCGTGTTTCGAGTGTCGGGCATTGGCAGATTCATCTGGAAGGAATGTTAGAACAAGAAAATATCACATTTGTAACATTTCTTAATTAATAAATAATTTAAATCAGATTATTTGTGTGTCCTACTTTCTGAAGTTCGTGATGGCTTGTTTCATAACTTGATATTGAAGACGTCTGCTCGTGTTCTGTGGCGTCAGCACTTTATTAAAGTCACAGATCAACAGCTGATGCTTCACTAAGTTCCCAACAGCTGAGCCTACATTTAGCGCCTGGCCTCGTGACCCCTCGGCCGACGCTAAGGCTCCTCTTAAGGGTCTTTAGGACCGATTACCAGTGAGCTGACTCGGGAGGGGGAGGGGCCAGAGGAACTGACTAATCACATGCTGCAGGAGGCGGAGCCTAAACACCTGGACTGAGTCTGATGTCCGGACGCCTTCTGTGGTAAAATAATACAATTAATCTATTATAGAAATGTAAAAAACTAAGCATTCAAATAAGATTATAAACAAACAAGTATTATTTTCATCTTTGCTTCCACATAATCAAATGTAGACTAAACTGCATCATCCAGCCCCGTGATGTCATTCAGTATCTGATCAAATAAAGAGTTTAACTTTAACTGAGTCTAAAAAGAAATTACAAGTGATTTAGAAATTAAGTTAAAATAAACCAAATGTTTAACTACCTCTTGGGCCCCACTGCACCTTCTGTAGTGCACTTTTGATATTGGGTTAGAAATTGTCTATAATATTTTAATAAACATGAGCAAATATATTGATGTTGTATATCAAATTAAAGAAGACAACTTTGGCTACAAGAAACCGTAACCCATTTCAACATAACTCAAACACCAACTAATATCACAGAAACAATATCATAATCATAATTTTGTCAGGAGTTGGGCCACTCAGAATATATACGTCGCTAGCAACACGGAGCTCCATGTTATCGGGAAAAAGGAGACGACAAAAAGCAAGACAACTCCATACAAATTCTAACCATCTTTACAGAATCTATCTGCGCCTAAGCATCACGGAGATGTGACCCAAAGAACACAGCCACATGAATCGCTTTCTCGCTTTACACTCAGCAAATGTTGCTTACCTTTGCTGATTTGAAGAAGACAAAAGAATTCTGGCGGCAAACCCCCACTGATATATCTTCTCTGACTATCCAGTATGTAATACACATATTCCCCGGCAAGAGAAGGGGCCGTGGAAGTAAGTTCTCAGGAAGTTACTATCAGCGTATCAGATTTGTCTTTTCAAAAAGAATCACACCGTTCTGTATCCCATTCGCTCACAGTGCTGTCATTCTTCTATTTTCTAGTACCGATCGATTCTATAGCCTCTAATGAGTCCAATGATGTGTCGCGCTTTTCAATCGGCCCATCCCCCGCTGAGATATTTGCATGCGTAGTAGTGAAACACAAATTCAGGAAATATCTATAATTATTATTATATTTATATTATATATATTTTTTGTTGTTATAAAGTGAAATACTGCTGTATTTGGATGTATTGAACACTAAGAGCAATATACAAGTGAAGTAAATGGTTTGGTACATGAGAAACCTCAAATGGCACAGATGGTGCCAAAATGTGTCAAACTTTGTAGAGAGACTGTTCACAAGTGGTGTTATTATCTGGGTGATTTTAGGCCTTTGCTGTGCATCCATCCAGGAGATATTCATCCTGAAAGTGCTTTTCTTTTGGGCGAACCTGAAACTTCTATTTTTTGCTGTGTTTCCTCTTTATTTACTCTTAAAAAGTAACTAATATACAGATGTTTACAAATATGACCAGAAGCTCACATGTGTTGCCTTTATTATAACACCAACATTATTCAGATGGCTTTTATGGTTGCAGAGCTACACCCTTTTTACTTTGGGTATGTCATTTCGAGCAGAAACCTCAAAAATCGGGTGGGGCCCAAGAGGTTTTAAACAGCTGGAAGGATCAATGTTCACCAGTCAGACACACACACACGCACACACACACACACACACACACACACACACACACACACACACACACACACACACACACACACACACACAGGGACTCACCAGTGTGGCTGAAATAGTTCCGAAATAAATCGCTAAGGAGACAAAACTCCAAAACATTTAATTGGTTGTAAACATTTGACTCATTTATTCAAAATATATTTAGTGTTATGTAATTATTTACATTTCGTCAAAAAAAGAAAAAATATATAAATATATTTGTAACAAACTGTTTTCAAAGCAAAGTGTTCAAATAAAAGAAATTAAACTATTTTCAGATATTTTCTGTTCACATTTTTAATAAACTGTCAAACGAGAATCCCTATCACTGACTTGGAGGCAGGAAGCTGAAAGCTGATTGGAGGACGTGGCTCCAGTCGTGTGTGTGTGCAGTAATACATCAAAGGTAAACAGCTCATCAGAGCTATGACGAGGTAGAATTAGACATCCCTTCAAAATAAAAGTCTAGAATTCAAGTCTATCAGTTCTTTGGGCTCCCAGGTTCTGATCCAGTCCAGGCGGTGCTGCTGTGGTCCCGATACAGCGGTCCAGAAACTCGTTGAGGCCCGTCGAAACAAAAACAAAGCAAGGGGCTAACACACCGGTCATCAGCTCTTTTCTAGAGAGGCTCGATTCATTTGTCTCAACAATGTGGAGAAGATTAAAACATTTCTACTGAGCTATATATAAAATGTGGGACTATAGCCAAAACAGACAAGACAGTTTACAGAAACAAACATGAAGACACATCGACCTGAGCAGGTGAGCCACTGTAATGTGTTTCATCTATCATCTATTTGTTTTTATCATGTCCAGGTTATGAATGATATATAGTGAAGTGTTCAGTCCTCGTTGCAACAGATTCAAGACCAAATCACCCCTAAGACTAGACAGGAACTCTCTCTGGGTAACACATCGTGACTGTTGGAAACGACTGGGATAATGACCTGAGTTGAAGAAGTCCAGGAGGTGTAAGACGTTGTCCAGGTGCCTCCCCGGGACCACCTTGCCGAACACAGCGAACCAGTGCTTCCTCAAGCAGCGCAGGACATCGTAGAGAGTCCACGGCGGCTTCAGCAAAACGATCTGAGAGCAGCAGAGACGTCACAGGCTCAACGGGGTCTGGACTCAGGGACGGCTCCTCTACATCCACCCCAAACAGATCAGTCTGATCTCAAATGACCGCATGATGAACTAAATGTTCACGAATACCGGATACGAGTTATCAACGTTTTGAATGCAGGAATTAAAATACAGTCTAACGATAACGTGACATTCACAGTTCCCGAAGTGACCTCCAGCCAGAGCTCATCGTAGACGGCCTTCATCTCCAGCTCCAACACGTCGGACAGAACCTCCAGCAGACAGTCGGCGAGCTGGCGGTGGCTCGGGACCCACCGGCTCTCCTCTCCATCGCCTCTGGGCCTCAGCTGCTGACTCTCTGTGTCACGCACAGAAATATATACAGAAATACAGAAATACATACATATATACAAAAATAATATATGCATAAATCATACAGAAATACATGCATGAATAAATACATGCATAAATACATAAATGCATTCATAAATAAATAAATACATGCATACATATATCAAGCATGAAAACAGGTCAGGGGTGAAAAAGGTGAGAAGGCTAGGCGGGGGGGGGGGGGGGGGGGCTGGTGACTTCCACGAACATCGATATTGGACGTTGTATGATAATCTATAGGTCCTCCATTCTAACACCAAGTCAGCGATCGGGCCCTATAATAATAGTAATATTGTGTATAATATGGTCATTCATGAACCAACTTTTTTTTGCCATAAATATCATGATACTGATACAATACCATAAATACGATACTGGTATATTTATCTATCATAGTAATAAATAAAATATCTGTATGGCTCACTTTTTACCAACTTTCTCAACACTTAACAAATGGCAGTAATATTAGTATTAGCCTACAAGATATGAATGAAACTCCATGGTGCCATCATAGCATTGATTATACACCATGAGGCCGTTAGTCTGTATCTGACCAGAGGATACAGAGTTTGTCAGGATGAGCAGCTGGAGAGTTAAAGAACTTTACAGACTAAACTTAAACATTTCACTTCTGGCATCTTTTTTTATATTTATTTCTAAAGCCGAAAATTCCGCCACTTAACGCCACTCGCTGTGAGCGCTGCGCAGCGCAGACAGCTCGACACGGAGCAGTGCGTGCGCTCTGATCCCGCTCTTTTAATGAAGTATCGATACTAAACATATGCTAAATCACATCGCTCTTAACGTGCGGGTCCGTTGTTAAGCCTAGTTTATGCTTCTCCGGTAGCCGACGGCGTCGACTCCACGCGACGCGTCGTTGAGCATTCGGGTTCTGCGTCGAGGAACGCGCGTTGCTCTGCGTTTCTCTCAATTCACCGCCACGTCGCCAGGGGTGTGTGGCTGTGTGGCGGTGTGGTTTCAGGGGTTTTAGCCGAATCCGTGCTTTTAAAAATGGCGGTGACGCAAGAGAAGAATCTACTCCAAATGTTCCTTCAAAATAAAAGGCAATACAAACCTAAAACACTCATCATTGCCCTTACAAAGACATGCTGGCATAAGCAGATATTATCATTGTAACTCATTATCAGAAATGTATCCATTATAATGTCATATATTATATTTGTATATACTTTTCTATTGAAATGTGATTGCGTAACCCTGATTACGTGTAGTCTGTTTACCCAACCCCGCATCGGAAAGGGGCAGCAGTACCAAAGAACATTAAAACGTCTTAATGCATCTGTGGGAATGTTCCAATGGTATTTATATAACATTATAAATATATAACGACACACACAACATGTAGACCACTTCTACTTTTAAATTGAGACTGAGACTCAGAAGTTTAGAAAATGTTCCCTCCCACAGCGTGAGCGTCACCTGCTGATGAACCTTGAGAACTCACCAGTGGAGATCTTAAATTTAAAAAAGATCTGTACGCCTCATTTTCTGAAATGTGATTTATTATCTCTGTCTCAGTCTAAATTCATAGATATTAAATGAATGCATATATTTTCTCAAATGAAAGGTGTTCTGTTATTATTTGGTGAACTCCTTTCAACGGAGGTACACACATGTATTATTGTTTTGTTCAATATTAATTTCAACTCACAATATGTGCTTTGAGCTTTTTCTGATTGGCTGTTGTGTAGCCCATTTCTTCTTTTTGATTGGCTGATAAGTGGCACAGAACTCCAGCAAGTGTTTGATTTCTCCTCAGTGGGAGCGGCTCATGTTGGCGCTGCGGCACAATAAAACATTAAATAGCCGAGAGTTGTTTTAAGCGTGAGTCTCACGCTCAATGCGCGAGGCTTGTGATCCCTGTATTAAGTGTGTAGTAGTTAAAGGGAAGATAGTTCATTAAGGCTAGCGCCGTTTAGCTAGCGGATGCTAATCGCGTGCTAGCGTTTTTAGCATCAGTATCAGTGACCTGGCCTGATAATTCTATTGGTTGTCAATGACAACGTAATATAATGTGCTGTTCTGTGACGATACTAGTGTCGTCACAGAACAGCACATTACATTACATTACGTTACGTTACATTACGTGACGACACTAGTGTCGTCACAGAACAGAGCACGGCGCTCCGAACAAAGCACCAGAGACTATAAATAGTGATCTCCAGCAGTCTCCATCCCACTTCTGTTTACAGAAGCGGTTCCCTGGTTTCCGAGCCTGGTTGGGCCAACAGGACTCTGGGCTAGTGTCGCGCCTAGCAGGCCAACAGAGTCCTGTAGGGGGGTAACCTCCCGGTGCCAGAGTGGGTTTTACCATAGTTTCCCACAAGTGCAGGGTCGCTCCCTGTAGACTATATATATATATATATATACATAATATATAATGACCTACCTGTCCGCCTGTGACTCACCATGAGCTCGGTCTGCGCCAGACCCTCCGGCGGGATGGAGCCGAAGACCCGGGCTTCGTGTCTGCCCTGCTCGGCTATCTCCGTGCCCTCACCCAGCAGCTCCCAGTGCTTCGAGGAGCGCAGCTCGGCCGAGATCAACTGGGGGAGCGGGGAGCAGACATGTCAGCTCAAAGAGTCATTAACGGTTTTACTTCATACAACGCTTGACTCCTCGTCTCCTTAACGTTATTGCGTCAGTCGCGCTATATTCCCAATGTTGACGCTGACGGTCTGACTTCCGCCGCCGCTCCAGCCCCGTACAATTCATGTCGCCGAGGGCCTGCAGACTCTTCACGGCCCCGACCAGGACCTGGTGGTCCAGCCCGAGGCTGTCGGCCGCTTCCAGGCAACAGAGAACGTTTAAAGTGTCTAAGTGTATGTTTCTAGTGTCAAGTGTGTTTAAGTTAAAGTGTATGTTACATGTGACGTGTGTTTAGGTTAAAGTGTATGTTACATGTGACGTGTGTTTAAGTTAAAGTGCATAGTGTGTGTGTAAAGGAGGAGGATGAGAGAGGAAGGAGCAAGAAGAGAAGTTAGTCCTGGGGGTGACAGAGTCAGTCAGTGGTGGACCGGGCTCCATTTATGAGCCCGACTGCCGACGGGAAAAAACTGTTTTTGTGGCGGGAGGTCTTGGTCCTGATGGACAGCAGCCTCCTACCGGAGGGGAGGGACTCGAACAGGGTGTGTCCAGGGTGGGAGGGGTCAGCCACAATCTTTTTGGCCCGGTTCAGTGACCTTGAGGTAAACAGGCTGGAGGGGTGGCAGGCTGCAGCCGATGACCCTCTCGGCCGAGCGGATGACGCGCTGCAGCCTGCACTGGTCTTTGGCCGTGGCTGCTGGGTGCCAGACGGTGATGGAGGAGCAGATGATGGACTCCACGATGGCAGTGTAGAACTGCACCATCATCTTCTTGGGCAGGTTGAATTTCTTCAGCTGCCTCAGGAAGAGCATCCTCTGCTGGGCCTTCTTGACGATGGAGCTGATGCTCAGCTCCCACTTCAGGTCCTGGGTGATGATGGAGCCCAGGAAGCGGAAGGACTCCACAGCGTCGACGGGGGAGTCACACAGGAGGAGAGGGGCGGGTGGGGCTGCGTTCGTTCTGTAGTCCACAA
Organism: Liparis tanakae; assembly: GCA_036178185.1. NCBI lineage: Eukaryota > Metazoa > Chordata > Actinopteri > Perciformes > Liparidae > Liparis > Liparis tanakae. Next base: position 16,873,819 of record CM070106.1, read on the forward strand.
CCATCTCCACTGTCTTAAGAGCGTTGAGCTCCAGTTCTGGCTGCACCAGGTCACCAGGTGGTCCGTCTCCCACCTGTAGGCGGTCTCGTCCCCACCAGAGATGAGTCCGACGAGGGTGGTGTCATCCGCAAACTTCAGGAGCTTGACGGACTGGTGACTGGAGGTACAGCTGTTTGTGTACAGGGAGAAAAGCAGGGGGGAAAGAACACAGCCCTGGGGGGAGCCTGTTCTGGTGGACCGGGAGCCTGAGATGTGCTTCCCCAGCCTCACGCGCTGCTTCCTGTCGGTCAGGAAATCTGTGATCCACTTGCAGGTGGAGTCGGGCACGTGCAGCTGGGAGAGCAGCATTAACAGGAACAAATCGAACAAATCGAACCCAATGAAAAAAGCTACATTGAGCAGAAATGTGACCTTATCAGAATGTAAGTTTATTTTCCGGTAAACTCCCCAAAAAAACATTCATTAAAATAACTACATCACATTAGGTAAATTACAAAATGAGCCGAAATTACAAGCAATGCAGAAACAGAACAAGCTATTCTCGCATTCTCATGAATTATTATTTTTTTTTAAAGAAAATACATGAAGCGTTGTAGATTTGTACTAGTTTCACAGGAGAAAAGGAAACTGCCTGCGCCACACAGATCTTTAGAATAAAAAGAAAACAAAGTCAGAGACGGTGAGTAACTTGTGGAATCAGCCTTCCTCATATAGTGACGAAGAGGACTGGTAGCATAGATTTAAGAAGAAAAACCTAGAAACACAAGACTAAGCACTGACCGGACCACTGGAACAACCACGAAATTCAGCCACAGCCCGTCTCCGACTCTTTGAAAAGTTCAGACGTCTCCGTTTGTGCACACGGAAAATCAAAACGCACAGAAGAAGCAATCAGAGGGGGGGGGGGGGGGGGGGGGGGTTAGAGAGAGCGTTGGCTCTTTGGAGACTGGAGACGCAGCGCGGCGGCGTGCTGGATGGCGGCGCGGTGAGAGTTTATCTGTACTGGTAGCTCATGCTGCCGTCCCCTCGGCCGTAGCCCACTGGGTTGTGGTACTGGGAGTGGTTGGTGCCAAAGCCCTGGTTGTTGTCGTTGTCGTTTCCTTCTCCTCCCACTCCTCCTTGTGAGTTGTAATTGGACTGGTTGTTGAAACCTAGCAGCAAAGTGTTTGGTAGTTGGTCAATAGATTTTCCAAAAGAATAAATATAACACATTCTGTATTTCAACTTCATATCACTTTCACACTTTCATTTTTGTGCAATGCAAATACACTTAATTATTATTACTGTGTATATACTTTTATTCCATCTGTATATCTAATATTGCTATTGTATTTTTCTTACCGTTTACATTTTCTTATATTACTGCTCACTACCAAGTACCTGCTGCTGTAATCCTGCAATTTCCCCATGGAGGGACTCATAAAGGATTATCTCTTCTCATTTTAAGATTGAAAAACTGCAATTAATTATATTTTTGGTGACTTGTGGGGAAAACGAGCAAATGATACGTCGTTATAAACTACAGGAAGTGGGGACGAAAATGTCGTAACGATGAAGTAAAGCTTCACGTGGAATGGATCTTGTTAGAAGAATATCTTCTCGCTATTACAAGAAACTGAGAAAGTAAATAGAATTAAAACCAACTCGCCTTCGTAGCTGTAGTCTTGGCTGCCGCCGGCTCCCCCGGTCACCTGGCTGGGATAGGCCGTGCTGTACGAGTATCCGCCCGCCTCCCCCTGGTTCTGGCTGAAAGTCTTCTTCCCCTGACCGTAGCCCTGGCCGTACTGGTTATAGGAGCCCTGCCCGGGGGGGTTGCTGCACTGATACCCCCCGGTGGTCCCGCTGTTTGCCCCCAGGGGACTCGTGAAGGCGGCCTTCCCGCCCTTGTTCATGGGCTTCTTTTTGGCGCTCTTTGTGGCGGACGGGGCGGTGTAGCCGCCATCGACCTGGTAATAGGAGCCGTAAAAGGCCTGAGTCGACCCCAGCCCCGGGCTGGTGGGGGGGCCGCCGCCGCCCGACGGGCTGTTCGATGCCCCGGCTCCCCCGTTGGTGCCACCGTTGTTGTAGTAATCTGGGGAGTAAGCACGGCACACATCTTAAAATGGGCACGACATGCATTTAAAAGTTACTAAATGTACTCTACGTGTAATTAAGTCAGACCTGGAGTAACGGTCATGATGGGTGGCGTCACATTTATTATAAAAAAAACAAAGAAACATAAAAGCAACAAGTCGTCTCATCCCAAACATTCAGATTCCATAATTCAGCAAGTATGTGTGCAAACTTAGTGGCAACAGCCTCAGTTCATCAATGTTCATCAATGTACACACACACACGCACACACACACACACACACACACAGTGTTGCCAATATGACACAGTAACGGCAGATTCTACATTAAAAAATAAAAAAAGACAGCTCAGTATCGTTTGGAGGTGACAGAATATTAGACTTGACGGTGGAGAGAGTTCATGTTGCGGCTGGAACACTACTGACAATTGTTCTTTTTGTGTTATCCTTTTCTACGAATGTTTTTGATTTCTAGTCTGGGGGAAGATCTATGTCGCAAACCCGTGGTAGCCATAGCAGTCTGAGACAAAGTCACCTAAAGAGTGAGACAGGGCAGAGAAGGGGAAACAAATATATCAAAATGTATATATCAATATTTAGTTATGTTATATATATTTATATTTAGTTATATATATATATATATATATATATATATATATATATATATATATATATATATATATATATATATATATATATATATATAGTTATATATAGTTATATTTAGTCTGGTTATATTTCAAGTATATTGTTATTATTGTAATTATTGTTATTATTGTTGTTATTTACACAAAGCCGTATTATTGTTGTTGTTGTTGTTATTGTGTCCTCGGAGAGCCGACGAAACACGAACTGTGATCCGTTTTACAACGCAATGGACGTTACAGCCGTGTTTCAGATATCACTCCGCCCCTTCGTTCTTACGCTCCGCATAACCCGGCGGAGGGATACCGTGTGGGCGCAAGTAGACCCAAACGTGTGCTCGGTGTCCAGTAGCAGTTAGCAGCTAGCAGCAGGAGCAGGAACAGCCACGACTCTGTTATAAGTATGCAAAACAAGCCGCTTCTAAGTGAACTTTCCCCTGAATAAGTATTCATTTGAGCCGTAGAAGCTGCGGAGGAGGTAAGACGTTCGCTCTGCGCACTTTTAAACGGAATTGACAGTTAATGAAGTCAGTTAGCTAGGTAGCAGGGTTAGCTTCATGCTAGAAGCAGGAGCAGTGAAAATAAATACTTTCCCTTTATTTACGAGACAAATAGTTAATTATCAGTTTGTTTACGACAAAGTATTGATCATGAATTAGTTTAGGACATAAAGTGTTGATTAGTTAACTGAAAGTAAGTTATTAATCCCTGCTCTGTGTTTAATTAGCTCTTAGCTTGCTAGCTGACTGAGCTAACAGGGGTTTCCTATTGTGTTCCTGGTCAGTTTTATTATTAAAAACCTCGTGAGAATAACTTTTAAGCACATTAGTTACCATTTATTAGTTATGTGTGTGTTGTGTCTGTAAGAGATAAAGCATAACAGTCAGCTCCCCGGACAGCTAACAGCTAGCAGGACAGAGCCTGTTGGCTACGTGTTGTGCTAATGTGATTAAACCGTAGATTAACCCTTTAAAAACAATATGACAATAAAACAAAGTACTTAAAACTAAAATAATATTTAAAACAATGTAAACGTTATGACACCATAGTAGGGCTGCGACTATCGATGGTTTAATAGTTGATTGATGTCTGTTGTTTTGTAGATGAATCGTATAAAGCTTACATTTCCAAAAAGTTCAAAATCACAACCGAGGAGCTTTACTCACTATTTGTGGTTTAATTGCGTCATTCACGCCGGATCAGGGCGTGGCTTATAAGGGCGTGGCTTAGCTCCATAGAAACCATTCTCCTATCCTTCATCCACATGAAGAACTGACCATGAGTTCTGCTTCAGAGATGATGATATCACACACATGGAACCCTCTGTCTGGTCACAACATGAATATGAGTATATGTATATAATAGGGATGCACCGATCTGATCTGCGGCGATCCATATCGGCTGATATTCCTATTATCGGTTTTGATCGGCGTTCTCAAAACGGCCGATCAAAACGGCCGATCAGATGACGTCACATCTGCGAGAACTATCAGACGTTTCAATCTCCGCGCGCCGCAACGGAGTAAATGCGCCCACCGAGGACCGGCAGAGTGTGAGGTCCACGAGGGGATCCTCACCACCGAGCGGCACCCCGTCCCCCGAGTTGAATCTCTGGGTCAACTCACCGACACTCGCATGTCTGACCCCTATAGACTGATGTTCACATGTCTGACCCCTATAGACTGATGTTTATATGTCTGAGCCCCTATAGACTGATGTCCACATGTCTGAGCCTATAGACTGATGTTTATATGTCTGACCCCTATAGACTGATGTTTATATGTCTGAGCCTATAGACTGATGTTTATATGTCTGACCCCTATAGACTGATGTTCACATGTCTGAGCCCCTATAGACTGATGTCCACATGTCTGAGCCTATAGACTGATGTTTATATGTCTGACCCCTATAGACTGATGTTCACATGTCTGAGCCCCTATAGACTGATGTTCACATGTCTGACCCCTATAGACTGATGTTCACATGTCTGAGCCCCTATAGACTGATGTTACATTACATTACATGACATGTCATTTAGCAGACACTTTTATCCAAAGCGACTTACAATAAGTGCATTTCAACCTAGAGTACAAACTAAGAACAACAAGAATACAGAAAGTAACATTTCCTCAACATAGTCAAACTACAAAAGTACCACAATAAGAGCCATTCAAGTGCTACTAAAGTGCAAATCTGAGTTGTGTTCACATGTCCACATGTCTGAGCCCCTATAGACTGATGCTCACATGTCTGAGCCCCTATGGACTGATGCTCACATGTCTGAGCCCCTATGGACTGATGCTCACGGTACACGCATTCCATCGGGAGCGCCAGAGGGTTTTTGTAAAGTTAGCGGAAAGAACCACGTGAAATAACATCCGTTTTTCAAAATAAGATGTCGACAAATCATACACTAACATATACAAGTAAACAATGAACTGATTTTGTATCTTTATAGATCGTTTCTGAGATTTAGCTTAAATTATGCTAACATTAATTTGTTATAATCACGTCGCTCAAAGACGCTCAAAATATAAGCCGGCATACGCTCTCATACTATCGGTGCACTTATTATTTTTTCTCGTTGCAAGTGAACGCACCTTAACTGGAAAGTTCGCTGGCCATAGCAACAGTAGCTCAGGAAGCGGTCGGGATAATGTAATTTGTTTCATTTAAGGTGTATTGCATGTTTTGTAATTCTCATTTTTTTAATACATTTTCAAAAATGTTCATGTGCTGTTCATGAGTTCAGAGTTCAGTTCGGTCATGGAAATTTGGTTTAAAGTCCTGGAAATCCATTGGTCAACATGTGTACGAACCCTGATGTTAAAAAAAGGCCTGTATATAGATTTCCCCAAGAGTTCCAGGAAATGAATAACGCAGATGTGTTCCATACATATCTGAAATCAATCCCCTACAATAGCAATCAAACATTTTTAATGTATCAATTAGGAGAGTTTTCAAAGTAAAAGTCCTAAATGTTTAAAGAAATCTGTCATTTCTTTAATGTTTGAGGTGCTTTAGATGTGTATTTCCTCATATTCCTAGGCAATAATGCTACACAATAAATAGAATGCTTCAATCGACACCATGATCGGTATTATGGGATCGGCAGATACTATATCGGTGATCGGTGATCGGTATTATCGGTGATCGGCTGACACTGATTTCGGTGATCGGCCCAAAAAACCTGATCAGTGCATCTCTAATATCTATGTGTGTATATATATATATATATATATATATATATATATATATATATATATATATATATATATTAAAATGTCGGGGCGCGCCTGAGCCTTTTTCCCGAACGCTTGTGACAAATCACGAGCGCCTAAGGGAAGAAAAAGTCAGCTGTTATGCGCGCAGGTGAGCTCTCTCGCTAGGACCCCCCTGAAACACTGATGTGTATATATATGTATGTGTGTATATATATATATATATATATATATATATATATATATATATATATATATATATATATATATATATATATATATATATGTATATATGTGTGTGTGTGTGTAGTTAAAGTTGTGTAGTAATCTAACAATACAAACAGGTAATGGAGGTGATGGAGCTGCAGAGTGCAGCAGGAGGAGGGGCCAACCTGCTGATGTTCTGCGAGGAGGAGGTGGTGAAGAGAGAGGAAGAGGAGGAGGAGGAGGAAGAGGTGGAGGTGGAGAGAGAGGAAGAAGATCAGGAGGAGGAGGAAGGTGATGAAGGTGAACAAGTCTCCTGGATCAGTTTGTGTGTGTGTGTGTGTGTGTGTGTGTGTGTGTAAGCCTGCATTTCAACAAACCGCTGATTTTTGTTGTTGTTTTTGTTAAACATCTGCTCAAATGTTTCTCCACTCTCTGTCTCTGCAGCTCTGATTGAGGAAACGGACCTCCCACCAGTCAGGACCCCGTCCATCCTGGGTTACCCAGACCAGAGCCCCCCCCCACACCTCAGCACACTGAAGGTAACAGAAGGATGCTCAGCTCCTAGCTCCCTCAAGTGGTCTCCTTCCTGTGACACACAATCACAGCACCGTTTAACGTGTGTGTGTGTGTGTGTGTGTGTGTGTGTGTGTGTGTGTGTGTGTGTGTGTGTGTGTGTGTGTGTGTGTGTGTGTGTGTGTGTGTGTGTGTGTGTGTGTGTGTGTGTGTGTGTGTGTGTGTGTGTGTGTGTGTGTGTGTGTGTGTGTGTGTGTGTGTGTGTGTGTGTGTGTGTGTGTGTGTGTGTGTGTGTGTGTGTGTGTGTGTGTGTGTGTGTTGTGTGGTGTGTGTGTGTGTGTCAGTCCTCAGGTGCTCCTCTAGGCTTCAAGCTGAACGGCCGCCTGCTGACTGGAGGTCAGTGTTGTGATGGAGCGAGGTCTTTATGCTAAGCTAAGCTAATCCCCTGTTGGTCCTGCAGGTGGCGCTGCAGAGCTGAAGCTGAGTGCTAATCCAGTAGGGTCAGTCAGCGGGTTCACTAAAGTCCAGATCCACGAGCCTGCAGTCCAGACCTCCACCCCCGTCATCACAGGTAAGGCCTCCTCCACCTGCCGGAGCTTCACAGTAGGCGGTGCTCCGGGCTCAGACCTGGTCCCTCTGTGGTCTGGCCTCAGACCTGGTCCTTCTGTGGTCCCTCTGAGGTCTAGCCTCAGACCTGGTCCCTCGGTGGTCTGGCCTCAGACTGTGTCCCTCTGGTCCAGGTGTGGTCTCAGGTGAAGCAGCTCACAAGGTTCTGAGCATCTGCAGGTCTAGCCCCCCGCCCCCCTCTCCGTGGACCCAGGGCCCCCCGCAGACCCCCGAGCCTCCCGGTCCCCCCAGCGACAGCAGACCTCCTCACAAACTGCAGATCAAAGGTTGGTCAGACGTTCTTCTTTCCAATGGTCCTCGAACACAACACTTAAACACAGCTTAAAATTATGATATTTAATCAAAGAGGAGGAATAGAAGAATAGAAGAATAGAATCGTACTTTATTAATCCCCAAGGGGAAATTTGTGGACAGAGTAGCACCAATAAACATTAAACTAAAACACAATAATACAATATACATATAAGAAAGAAGAACAAGTGTGCAACAAGCGAGATATAAAATATATAAAATGTAAAATAAAATAAAATATATGCAATATGTATATACACACATAACATAACATATGTGAAGAGGAGGAGGAGGAGGAGTAAGAGGAGGAGGAGTAAGATGGGGAGGAGTAAGATGGGGAGGAGGATGGGGGGGGGGAGGAGTAAGAGGAGAAGGGGAGAGGAAGACGTTTTCAAAGTCAGTTTCAATACAGCACTTCAATTCTTTAAAAACATCACAAACAGAAACAATCAGTCGTTTAAAATCAAAATGTAATGAACAGATAACGAGGTGATGCATAACGAGGTGATACAAAACGAGGTGATGCATAACGAGTTAATAACGAGGTGATGCATAACGAGTTAATAACAAGGTGATGCATAACGAGGTGATGCATAACGAGGTGATGCATAACGAGTTAATAACAAGGTGATGCATAAAGAGGTGATGCATAACGAGGTGATGCATAACGAGTTAATAACGAGGTGATGCATAACGAGTTAATAACAAGGTGATGCATAACGAGGTGATGCATAACGAGGTGATGCATAACGAGTTAATAACAAGGTGATGCATAACGAGGTGATGCATAACGAGGTGATGCATAACGAGTTAATAACGAGGTGATGCATAACGAGGTGATGCATAACGAGTTAATAACGAGGTGATGCATAACGAGGTGATGCATAACGAGGTGATGCATAACGAGGTGATGCATAACGAGTTAATAACGAGGTGATGCATAACGAGGTGATGCATAATGAGTTAATAACGAGGTGATGCATAACGAGGTGATGCATAACGAGGTGATGCATAACGAGGTGATGCATAACGAGGTGATGCATAACGAGTTAATAACGAGGTGATGCATAACAAGGTGAGGCATAACAAGGTGAGGCATAACGAGGTGCAGCATAACGAGGTGATGCATGACGAGTTAATAAGGAGGTGATGCATAACGAGGTGATGTCTTGTGTCTCAGGTCCGCTTGGCCCCGCCTCCCCTCCCAACTGTGTGGTCTGCAGGTCTCGGTACACACTGGTCACGGCGCTCAGAGGGTTCATGTGTGTAAGTGTTGTGACCACGCCCCCTTTAGCTGTGACATCACGCCCCGCCCACTTTACCTCCTCCTCCTCCTCCAGCTGTGCAGCCCTGCGATCGCTCA